>VZQC01006876.1:5324130-5339259 GCA_009823505.1 Rhizomys pruinosus
AGCCCTTACATTCTACCACGCCCCCTCTTCTGCAGATTGTTCCCTAGGCTTAGAAAAGGGGCACAGGTGGATGAGAAGCAAAACACTCTACTTTCTCTGGAGCTGATGTCTTGGTCTCTAGTCAGTTCTGGCTGTTTTCTTTCATGGGCTGCCAGCTTGTCCAGGCTTAACCTTTCGATCCTACTAATGAAGCACATGCAATTAGATATTTAGGTATTTAAACAGTATATTTAAATGACAGTAGCACAGTTGTGTTAATACCGTTTCACTGCAAATGTTTATTATCTGAAGCTCTAGCAATTATTTAGCACCTTCTTCTACAATGATCACTTAGCATTTTCTCCTTTTCCTTTGAATCCTGTGTTCTTTCTGCTGAGTTTTCCAGTGGCGATAATACTTAGAGAGAATGGCACCCCTGCCTCCAGCAACTGTTAAAGGTCCTTAGCTTCTCAGGGAGGGATGGGGGTCATCAGTTCTAGCTGCTGTCTTCACATGATGTATCTGGATGGCACTGGTTTGTACATGCTTCCCATTCTCCAGCTCTTCCTGCCCTCTCTTCCGAAGAACTTAATGATCTTAAAATATTGTCTGTAAAATATTCAACTAGAAATATTCATAAGTGAACTAAAGTAAACTTTGATTTTGAGACAAAGGTATATACTTTAAATAGGTGTAAGAAGCTTCTCTTTCTATGAGTAGTCCTGCTGATGGAAGGGAAGCAGTGGCCACCTGAGGTCACTGCTGGGGAACTGACCCCTTCACTCAGGGGTCAGTTGGTTACTTTCATAACCCAGCCTGAGTGACTAATATCCCTCTCAGGTCCTTAGCTTGGGTATAACACCTTCCTGTCTGGTCTTGTTATCCCAACTGCCCTCTGGACAGGAATTTCAAGCTGCTAGATGATGACCTAGTTTCAGCCTATACCCACTTACAATCCATTCCACAAGTTGGTGACCTGATTGGTCTCCATCCATCTCCACATTAGCTTACCAGGTTAGCAATCTGATTGATCCCCGTCTAACCTACTAGCCATTGACACTTGAAATCCAGGCCTGCTTCAGCTTGTATATGTGTAAAATAACGAATCTGGGAATTCCATATGATGATGGTAATGGAGAATTCACTTTACTGCATGCTGCAAGTCACTTTATAAGCAAAATGACATCATCTCTCAGAGCCAATTGCAGACCCCAGTCTCACATCGCTGTGTGCTGCTGCCCTACCTAGCATCATGGGCCTAGGCTCCATCTTTGGCTGGGGTCAAAGGAACCCTGTGACTTCTATATTTAATTAGGGGCTGAAAACTAGCCCATAATTCAAACTGGATCTTCCCACAAATAGGAATGTATTCTTTTTGTCTTTTTGAGACAGGGTCTCCCTGTAGCTCTGGCTGTTCTGGAACTCGCTCTGTAGACCAGGCTGGCCTTGAACTCACAAAGATCTGCCTGCCTCTGCCTCCCATGTGCCTAGGATTAAAGGCATGCACCACCATGCCAAGCTTCAGGAATGTATTTTTCTGTATAGAATTATGGAGGCTAGAATTCTGTATTAAGATGATATGATGACCTTTGTTGTTCCTTCCTGTGAGAAATGCATGTGCCCAACCTCCTACTCCTGGAGTCCAGAAAGAAAACCAAGGAAAAGACTCTCCAAACTACAGTTTAGGGGAGATTTTTGAGTTTAATGGACTTCCTGAGTAAATACCTGGGGGGGTCACTTATAAGATTATTGGCACTCTTCCCCTTCATGATCCACCCAAGATAACACAGGTGGGAGAAAGAAAAGCCCCTTAGCACTCTAGGCTTATAAGCTCTTAGCCCTTCCCCCTGGGTGATCTGGCTAGTTGGGAGGAGTCTCTGGATCCAGGGCTCCATCTTTTCCTTAGAAGGACATGTCAAATTTGCAATCTCTGGAGAGGTGGGTGCTCTTATGTATGATGTCCAAAGTCCATCCTTCTTTCAGAGGACTGCCCAGCTTACATCCTTACATCCTTACATCCACAGACTTTTAAAAAGTTTGGCTGTTGTTCTAGTTTGTCTTCAATTGCTGTGACAAAACACTCTGACCAACACCAACTTGGGGAGGAAAGGGTTTATTCAGCTTACATCTCCTGGGTCACAGTTCATCACTTAGGGAGCCCAAGGCAGGAACGCAGGGTAGGAACCTAGAGGCAGGAGCTGAAGCACAGACCATGGAGGAACGCTGTTTACTGGCTTGCTCACCTGGCCCATGCCCAGCCTTCCTTCTTATATGGTACACAACAACCTGCCCAGGGTGGCACCACCTATAGTGGGCTGGGCCCTCCCACATTGCTCCACAATTAAGACAATACTCTACAGTATGTGGCCACAGGCCAGTCCAATGGAGCCAATTCCCCAATTGAGGCTCCCTCAACCCAGGTGTGTCAAGTTGACACTAAAGCTATCCAGCCCAACTGACCCCTTGTCAACTTGACACACAAAACACATCACTATTAAATCACCACCTTTCCAGTTCTTGTCCCCAAAGTATGATGTTAACATTAATCACAACCTAAGAAAGTACAACCTTAAAAGCCCCACAGTCCTTAAAAATGTCCAAACGCTTAAAAGTTCACAGTCTATTAAAAGTCTCTTAACTGTGGGCTGCTGTAAAATCCAAAACAAGTACTGTCTTATTTCAAGGGGAAGAATCAGGCACACTCAAACAAAACCTAAGTTCAGCAAGTAGCTCAAGGCTGGACACCTGGGATTCACTCACAGTCTTCTGGGCTCCAAAGGGTCTCGGCAGCTCCCTTTCTCTGACTCCACTGCCCGTGGCACACACAGCTCATCTCACAGTCCCAGGCTGACTCCATTCCATACATGCTGCTGCTCTTGGTGGTCATCCCATGGTCCTGGCATCTCCAAAAAGCTGGGGTCGCCACTGAAACTGAGGCAGCACCTTCACCAATGGTCTCTTCTGACCTCTTCTGGTGCAAAGCCTCAGCTTCTCTCCATGACTCCTGCAATCCTGGGGTCTTCACTGCAGCCAAGGTGCACTTCCACCAATAGTCTTTCCTGACCTCTCATAGTGCCAATCCTTGGCTGCTCTCTGTGACGCCCTCAAATTTCAACACCAGAATCATATAGGAGACTCTTACACACTACCAAGTCCTGCTTCTGACTTGAGATGGAGGCTTAGGCCCCTTCTGGGTCATAGCTTCTGTGTTCTGACCCTGAAGCAATTCTTCCCAGAAGATTTCACCACAGTGATGCTGGTCTCTTGTTACTTACAGCTGATTTTTCAGCCCCAGCTAACCAGCATCAATTGTCCCAGTAAAGCAAAGGGTTCACTTCAGGTTCTGGTCTCTTGCTACTTACAGCTGATTCTTCAGCCCCAGCTGACCAGAGCCCGTAGATTAAACATTCCTTATGATCTCTGCTTCCCTTTGAAACTAGAAACTTCACAAGCCAGGCCTCCATCATCTACAGCTCTTTCAGCAAAACTGTTCCAAGTTCCACAGAAACAATCTGAAGGCATTCAGTGATTTTTCTAGCCCAAAGTTCCAAATGTTTTCACAATCCTTCCCCAAAACACCAAGGTCAGGTCTGTCACAGCAATAGCCCACTCTCTGGTACCAATTTCTGTTCTAGTTTGTCTTCAATTTCTGTGACAAAACACTCTGACCAACACCAACTTGGGGAGGAAAGGGTTTATTCATCTTAAATCTCCTGGGTCACAGTTCATCACTTAGGGAGCCCAGGGCAGGGGCTCAGGGCAGGAACGTGGAGACAGGATCTGAGGCACAGACCATGGAGGAATGCTGTTTACTGGCTTGCTCACTTGGCCCATGCCCATCCTGCCTTCTTATATGGTACACAACAACCTGCCCAGGTTGGCACCACCTATAGTGGGCTGGGCCCTCCCACACTGCTCCACAATCAAGACAGTATTCCACAGATGTAGCCACAGGCCAGTCCAATGGAGCCAATTCCTCAATTGAGGATCCCTCAACCCAGGTGTGTCAAGTTGACACTAAAGCTGTCCAGCACAGCTATATATAATACTCTTAGATCGTGTTATAAGACATTAGAAAAATATATTTTAAAATGTGATTTTAGTACCACAGCTATTTATTTTTTTAAGTACATGAGTTTTGAATATTTATTTCTATTTAAATCTTTGACAAATAAGTATAATTTGTGACTTTAATCTAAAATGTTGGGTAGAAAATTGGGGTAATCTCTACAGTCTACTCTGTAATCACAGACCACATCTTTAAAGAAAATTGGTGGCATAGATTATGTTTGTAAAGTCTTTCCTTCAGAATAAAATGTGTGGTGTGTGACTTATTCATAATCTCTGTATCAGTGATGATGTGGCATTATCACCTATCACTTGTGGAGAGAAGAATAAGTAGAGGAGCAGGCAGTCGGAGTGGTTCATGCCTGTAGTCATTGCTGGAAGGATTGACTAGCAGTCTTGAAAGTTTGATTCCAGCTGGATCCTAAGATACATACAAATGTAATTTCAAACAAACGAAACAGACCTAAACAAAATGAAAACCCAAATTAGACTCAATCCCTTTTCTCCTTTGCCTAATGACTTTGTAAGAAATGGAATCCAAAAATTCTGATGTCTCTTGAGGACTTTCTAAACAGAAAACAGCTCATGAAAACTACATATTCCACATAATAAGTTTGACAGGAGAATTAAACTTTGGAAATTTAGAATCAAGAAAAATAACAAGAACTAAAAGTTTGAAAATCAATCTTATGTAACAATATATACACAAGTATTTTTTTTAAATTCTGTTTCCTAAATGCTTTGCAAGTTTCCAATAAATAAAATCTTATAATGATTTCTACTCTTAAGATCTGGCCCATATTCTTATCATAAAATGAGAAGTAATAAATTGTCTGACATCTGATTTTCCCTGTGTGTTTATATCAGGATACCAGTCCCCAAACATCTGATTTTTTTTTTCTTTATTCTGACTCCTCATGGTTGAAGTTTCAACCCAGCCATCCTTCGCTGTTTAATATTACTCCTCTCTGAAAAGATGTTCATCCTTCTAGGCCATATTAGATGTCTATTCTATCTCAGCATATCATTCTGTACTAAGGACTATCTTGTCAGTTGTTAGCCTCAATCCAACTGCACCAAGCATTGAAAAAGAATAGTAAGAGTATTTATGAGTATTGTGACACTAATTAAATTATTCATTACTGTATTCAAGCCCTAGGAATAGCTAATTGATAGATTATATTCAATTCAATCTTTCATTAGGTATTTTGATTTTATGTTTCTCTTGCCTTCTAATTCTTTTAGACCTCTTGGATATGTTCGTCCCAATGAAAAGGAAAACCAGAACTCCATTGTAAATGCAAACCAAAATAAAGCATCCTCTCAACATAAATAACCTCTTTTCCCAGGCAAGAATTGTAAATTGTTAAATAGCCAAGACAAAAGTTGTGCATGGATTTAATAAGACCAACTCTGGTGTTAAATAGCAAACATAAACAAAATAATTTGATCTTCATTATTAAAAGTAGACCCAAGATTCATATCTCCACATAAAAATGGCTTGTCAATGGACAGGTTTCCACTTCTAGTTATTCACAGCCACTGGAAGCAAAGTCCTGGTCACAGGTAATAAGTAGCTATATATACTTATAGAAATTTTCAGACAATACTGCTGGAGAACTAAAGTAAATAATAAAAAATAGAAATAGTCTTTCTTTTTCATTTTATTATTTGGAAAGCTCATCTGTCTTTTTGACATTTGGGCTCCTAACTACTACTACTTTATTTTTTCTTTGGCAAAATCTTTTACCATGCATGCATTCATGTACAGACTCTCTACCACGTAATTTCAAAGAAGTCAGACTTTGTATGGTTTTAACATACTCATGGCTTTTCTATGTTGATTTTTCTCACATAAAATATAATAGTTGAAAAAATAATGAGAAAAGGGAAGAGATGTACATAATCAAAGTGACAACCATGGTATTTTACTATGGTACTATAGGCAGATTGTCATTACTGTTCTGGCTGAAGCCTAATTTTTTTCTAGGAGAGAGATATCAGTATGAATAAGATGAATTTTACTTAAAAAATTATGGTAAAAATTTTCATCTTAGAAAATCTGCTTTTATACTTGCAAACTAGAGTCTGTCATAAATTATGCTGCCATTATTTACTAAATATTTATTTGTATATGCCCCTAAAAAGAATTTAAATGAGTACAGTTTCACAGGATATGTTGATTTTGGTCATGGATTAATTTAGTAATCATTTCCCATGTTTATGCAATATTACTCTGCAATTATCAAGAATAAAAGTGTATTGAATTTTGTATTTTAGTTCTCTAAATATATAAACTAATTTACACCTCCCACTGTTTAATAATTACTCACAATTCTCTAAATGTATTGCCTATTCAATTTAAGTAACATTAATTTTGATGTAGAGAGAATTTCCCTCTAAAATGTATTTTCCTAATATAGAATGAAAATGTTTGGACAATAAAAGTGTATTGGGGTTTTTAAATAATTAATAGCTACATGTATATATGAGGTGGTTCAGTTGATATAAACTTCACACACTGATTATTTCCAAATAATTCTGACTCATATAAATATGTCCACAATTTTCTGAAGACATAAATAAGATACAACTCAGATTCACTTTTGGACTAAAAGATACAACTCTGAAAATTTACTATAAAGAACTATGTTTTGATTTTGAAATCAGCATAATAAAACAGATCAAAGAAATTTTCTAAGATCATTTAATGTTCATTGACTAGCAATACTAGAAGTTTTGGTTAGAATAAAATCCCTGCCCAAGTGTATGAGAGTGCATGTCCTTAATCTCAGCACTCATGAGGCAGAGGCGGGTAGATCACTGTAAATTCAAGGCCAACCTGGTCTATATAGAGAGTTTAAGGCCACCGGGGGGTGCAGGGAGACCCTGTCTCAAAAAGACAAAAAAAGAGAAATCCCTAAGAAACACAAGGAACTAAATTTGTCAACAAATTAATTCAACATTAACTAGTTGTCATTGTAATTTTCCCACTGCAGTAATCTTGTCTGAGAAAATCTCACTTTATATATTTTCATAATTAATTATATTTATTCTAGCAGATACTTGTAAAAGAAAATGTAGTTAATATAATTAATATTTACAGATAAGGTAAATTAAAATTGTGGAGCTTCCTCCTACAATTTGTGTTAAATAATACATAATACACTGAAAATGAAAAAGTGGAAATAAGTTATTTAAGGAAAAAATTCCTACCTTTCCTGCAACAGAACATGTGATCAACATCAATTAGTTCTTAAGAAAAAGCTTGGTCTTGAAATAGTGAAAATAATTTCCCCAAATGGGCATGTCCCATTCCCAGTAGGCTCCTTCATTTCCTTCGGCTAGTTCTCATTAAGCACTGCAACAGGCAAATTTGGATCATATCACTTGAATGTGCAAAGAATAGAAAAGCATGTCATTACAAATTAAAAGGAAAAATCATTAACACTATCTTAAGGTTTCTTGGTCCCAGAAACTTCAGGTGTGATTGAAGCTGATGTATGATTCCAAAGTATGTAGCTCAAGTTTGGAATAGCTCTGTGGCTTGCTCACATACTGCAAAATGCTATAATCAGTGTGTTGTATTTATTGCCTTCTTTTTTTTTTTTTTTTTTTTTTCGAGACAGGGTCTCCCTGTAGCCCCAGCTGTCCTCACAAAGATCCTCTTGCCTCTGCCTCCCAAGTGCTAGGATTAAAGGCGTGCGCCACCACGCCCGGCTATTTATTGCCTTCTTATTGTGGATTATTTTTCAAAGTGAAACAGCAAGGGTTCCCCAAGTCTCTTAAAATTTTATGGCGGATCTTTGTGAGTTCAAGGCCAGCCTGGTCTACAGAGTGAGTTCCAGGACAGCTGGGACTACAGGGAGACCCTGTCTCGAAAAGAAAAAAAAAAAAAAAAAAAACTTATGGCAAACACAGTGACTGCTTGTGTCCTCAGGAGAAAAAATGGACAAGCTTCCCTTCTGGGTTGTCAATATTTAAGTCTTGGTATGAATATAAGATGAAAAAATTTAAAAAAGACTGAGAGAAGATGCAGAACATGTATGGCAGAGTCCATGAACTGGAGTGGGTCTGGGGGCAGAGAAAGGGAAATACACAAGATATCAATAAAAGTGTCATATTTAAAAACATATTGTCAGGTGAGCAGAGTAGAACTTCTGTGTCCTGAGGTTGTAGATACCGTCTTCCACAAAAGACACTTTTGGGTGGGTGCAATTTGGTCACAAGTCTTAAGTTGCCTTAAGTTGTCTCCTCACGATAATATGCACATTATTTATTTCAATGTACTTTTTGTTTAAAAATTGAATTTGCCTTTCAATTGTATATTGAGTTGTATTCTTAGGAGCCGTCATGTATATTATATACCTTCTTGAGTCCTCTGGTGCACACTGGGGTGGAACTCCTCTTTTAATGGAGGAACCTGAGTCCCAAGCCTTCTGAAACATGTAGAATAATTTTTTATTGATTGTTTTTATTCAGTAATTCAAGTTTTCATGTTATACTCACACAAAAAAAATGCAAAAGGAATGTGTCAGATCTAGTCTACTAGCTATGGCCTGAGCAAGCAGAAAAGCAAGCTTTTAAGCTGATGCTGCACTCACTACTCAGAGAAAAGAAGAGTATGTAGTCAACATCTATAGTGCCTCTTCAAAGAACAGAATTAAAGATGCAGGAAGTGAAGCGAAGTTTATAATGCTTATGAGATGTGCTCTTGAGAAAGTAACATATCAAAAATATTTACTTGTTTTCTATTTCTCAGTTAAATTATGGCATTGTGTAAAGAAAAAGTGCTCCTAAAAGAAAACAAAACACGAGAAAAAATAAAACACATTTGCCTTTTTATGGGAACATAAAATATAAGTTTTTAAAAAGAGTTGAACTGAAAATAATCCTCAGTGAAGGAACTTACCCATTGCTAATATGTCATCTCATTCTCCATTTGTCCACTTTCCCCCTTTCCCTCCTCTCTCCCTTTTTCCTTCCCTTCCCTTCCCTCCCCTCCCCTCCCCTCTCCTCCACTCCTTCCCTTCCCCTTCCATTCTTTCCTCCTTCTCCTTCCCTTTTTCCCTTCCCTTCCCTTCCACTTCCACTTCCCCTTCCCTTTTCCCTTCCCTCCCTTTCTTTCCCTTCTCTTTCATCTCTGTTCACTGCCTTGTTACTTTCTTCCTTAATTGCTTTTTCCTTCATTTATTCTCATTTTACTTGAAAATGAATTGTCAATTAATATGAAAATCGTAATTAACACAACATTGAAAACCCTTTCGTAATTGAATTGGGAAGACATCAATGGAATAAAAATTTCCTCCTGCTGCATCTAGTAATGTGAACTTCCTTCCTTCTGCTGATAGGAGACAAACCAGGATTACTTAGTGCCCTGATACATTAGATGTGTAGTAAGAGGTAATCAGAATCTTGTTATTGGGCATTGTAGAAATTATATACCAACCTGACTTTATTTCCAGTCAGTTACATAGCACCTGGCATATAGAAACTATTTTTTCCCCTTTCTTTTTAAATTGCTCCTTATTCATTGTACATAGTCTGGAGTTTCACAAAGACAGTTTCTTGCAATTATATCATGTACTGTGTCCATATGCGGGAAGAATTTTTTTTACACCATTTCCTCTCCAGTCTCTGTTTTGACTAGTGAAGTCAGTATCCTTTTTTAATGCTTTTATTGATGTTTTGTGTGTTTCAGACATCATTTTTCAATTCAATTTAGGCATATTCCCTTTTCCCTTCCCCCCACCCCACCCCACCCCAGATCATGCATTCTGTCATAACTGTCCTGCATCTTTCTGTCTATTTTTTATGCTTAGGAATTGATCTTTTCCTCCATTAATTTTATATTATTCTAAAATATGGATATATACTTTCTACCCATATACAGTAATTACAGAGTTTGAAAATAAGTGGTTGGTGGATTTTAGAGCCAGTTGAGAGATTTACATTATAACAACATATTTTCTTTCAGATAAATAGAAATATAACAATAATTTTGTTCAGCTTGCCTTTTATCTGGGGGATTTGGTGTTAGCATCCACACATGAGGGAAACCATTTGCTGTTTGTTTTTCTGGAACCGTGTTACTTCACTTAGCATATTGGCTTCAAGTTCCATCCATTTACCTGCAAAGTTCATGATGTCATCTTTCTTTACTGCTGAATAGTACTCCATTGTGTAGATGTACCATATTTGTCATCCACTTATCTCATGAGAAGCATTTGGGTTGGTTCCAGCTCTTTGCTATGCTGCAATAAACATGGATGTGTATGAATTTTTGCGCTAGGATGAGCCTTTTGGGTATATACCCAGGAGTGTTATGACTGGATCAGGGGGTAGGTTCATTTTGAGTCTAAAGGTTCTCCACACTGCTTTCCATAGTGGTTGTACATGTTTACATTGCCACCAGCAGTGGATGAATGTTCCCTTTTCTCCACAACCTCTCCAGCATTTGGTGTCTTTTGTTTTCTTGATCTTAGCTAGTCGTATTGGAGTGAGATGATATCTGAGAGTGGTTTTTTGTTTGTTTTTAAAATTTTATTTATTTATTTATTTTTATTTAATTTATTTTTTTTAATAATAGGTCATAAGTAATGAATACAGCTATCCTTCATGTAAAACCAATTTGCAAGTAGCTATGTGCAAACTTATACAACCCGAGGACCCCATTGTCCAGCTGGGGGAGCTTATATGTACTATCATGTTGATCAAATAAGAGTCCAGTCTATGTTTCTGTAGTTTTGTAGTTTACCCCAATCGCAGTCCTTACATTCTACCATGCCCCCTTTTCTGCATATTGTTCCCTAGGCTTTAGAAAAGGGTCACAAGTGGGCGAGAGTAGTTTTAATTTGCATTTCCTTAATTATTAATGATGTTGAACACTTTAAAAAAATTTTTTTATGTGTATGAGTGTACTGTCTGCATGTAGGTTGGTGCAACCCTGTCGTGCAATGTCACAGAGGTCAGAAGAGGGCGTTGGATTCCCCTGGAACTGGAGTTAAAGACGATTTTCAGCCACCATGTGGGTGCTGGGGATCAACCCTGGGTCCTCCGCAAGAGCAGTTGGCGCTCTTAACCACTAGGCCATCTCTCCAGGCCCCTGATGTTGAACACTTTTTAAGATATTTCTCAGCCATCTTTAATTCCTCACTGGTGAAGTCTCTGTTCAGCTCTTTCCTCCATCTTTTGAGTAGGCCATTTGTTTTCTTACTTTTTTTTTTTTTTTGAGTAGTTTATATATTCTTGACGTTTAATGCTGTGTCAGATGTATCACTGGTGAAGTCAGTATCTTACAGACAAAAAAATATTGTTAAGTCAGTTTAACAATATGTGTCTTTCATATGGAGAACTGACACTATTAATTCTCTGAATTATTATTAATCTATGCATTAATTTCTGTCATTTTTTAAGTACTTGGCTAATTCCTAATCTCAATTTGCTATCTCTTTCTAACTGTGATTTATCTCCTGTGGCCAAATGGATAGGATGTTTTTACATCAGAGTGGAGAAGTCTTTCAAATATTTTCCTATAGTGATGACTTAATGGTGCTGAATTACTTTTATTTGTGTTTATTCTAGAAAGTGTTTTTCTTTACATTGAAAAGTGTCTTTGCTGCATAGAGTAATCTGGGTTAACTCTTCATGACTCTCTGACCTTGAAATATACTTTTCTATGCCCTGCTGAATTTTAGAAATGTGGTTGCAAAATCTCCTTTTCTAATGGTTTTGCCTTTAAAAGTGGGGCTGGAGAGATTCTTCAGCATTTTAGTATCCTGGACCAATACCTGTTTCATAGTCTGCAGCTTTGTTGGTATTCCCTTCCAGCGGGATCTGCAATTGTCATCAAGAGGATGACCATGGCCAAAGTGCACCCCTCTCCCAAATACCAGGATTTATGATGAAAGACCCTGTGGTATGTGGTACTAATCATCACAAATGTCATCCACAAAATATTTCATAGATAAAAATTTATTAGTGTGGGGGGGTGGTTAAGTAGTTAATATCATTGGATGGTTTTGGAGAACACCTGAGTTGGAGTCCCAGTACTCACATGGTGGCTAACAACTATCCTTATCTCCAGGTGTAGGAGATATGACACCATCTTCTGGCCTCCTTGTGCATTGTACAACATAGGTGTACTTATACACATGCAGACAGCACATATACACATAATATAAAAAGAAAGAAAGAAAGAGAGAGAGAGAAAGAAAGAAAGAAAGAAAGAAAGAAAGAAAGAAAGAAAGAAAGAAAGAACTTGTCATCACTTTACAATATGAATCAACCAGTGGGCCAATGAAGAAGTTACATTTCATGAATATAAACAAAAACAGCAAAAGGTAAGCTATGGAAAGGAATAGTAAGCCCAGAGTAAGTTGGCAGATTCCGATGGCTATTTCTAACATGTCCTCCTTTCCACCTCTAATTCACCGGGAGTTGTAATCAGTTTCTCACCCAAATAATTTCCTCTTATACATTTAAACTTTCCCTCATTTAAACTACCTCCTCATCTGACCTGAAGAAACAGTTAGTGGAGTATAATGGGTGGAAACTGAAATTTCCTTGAGTGACTCATTCTCTAATAATTTTCCAATTTTCCTCAAATGAGTAGAGCCAGATGCTCTATCCAAATATTCTCACTATGTAAATAGTTTTGAAATGTCCTTGCAGGGAAACACGGTTAGGTTCTCAGCACCCACCTGGGGTATTCCACATTCAACTGGCAATATTGATTCAATGGATTGGAAGCCTATTTCTGGCCCTTTTATGTTTGCACTCATGTTAATGGACGTTTATGTGCACACACACAATTAAAACAGTTTGGAACTCATAAAAATAAATAAAAATGATTTGGTCTTGAAATACACATTTTTTTGCTCTGGATGTTTAACTCTTTTTAATTATTATATTGAGTTGAAAGATTGTGTTCTATTCTTGTTTCCTTTAGTATTCTTAATGGCTCTTGGATCTGGATGGACATGACTCTAAATTTGGGAAATTTTGTTATGGTTTTGTTAAATGTGTGTATCTTTACCTTGAAATTTTGTCCTTCTCTTGCTCATGCTTTATAGATTTGGTTGTTAAACGGTAGCCTGCAGATTTTGTATTCCTTATTATATACTTATTGCTATTTTCTGAGTATTGTAATTTATCTGCCCTGATGTTCTGTCTTCCATTTGCTCATTCTATTTGTAAGGTTGTCTAGTGACTTTTTTTGTTGTTGTGTTGTTTTTTTAAGTTTTTAAAATATATTTTATTGACATTGTAGATTTCTTACATCTTCATCATATTTAGCCCCCTTCCTTATCTCTACCCCACAGCCCACTCATATGCATTCTATCACACATGGTAATGTCTATTACATAAGATTGTGTGCCAGGTGTCCCTTGGTGTGAGTTGAACCACAGAAAGCTTTTCATCCCATCAAGCATCGCTAACTTTATGCATAATTTTGAGTTTTTTTGTGATAGGTTCTTCCAATGTAGTTTCAGTTTGCCTGGAACTCACTATGTGAACCATCTCAGGCTGGCCTGGATCTCAATGTGAGCAACCTGCCTCTGCCTCTGCCTCCAGAGGGATGGGATTAAAAAACATGTGCCACCACAGCGAGCTCTCTACTGATGTTTTATTTGACTTGATGAATCTTATTATCTACATATTTTTAGCAGAAATTCTCTTTTATATACTGGATTCACATATTATTTCATTCAGCTATGTGCATTCACTTTAACCTGAATCAGGAGTCTATTTGTGTCCTCTTTGATTGTGCTAAATACTCTTATAATCATTCTCTTGAACATATGTTTGGGATTTTATCTAATTCATTCTGTTTCATTCTATTACTGTGGAAATGTTAATTTTATAACAAATTGTATTGCTTTGATTTTGTGCGTTTTATTATGTTCCTGTAGTAGAACATGTGTATGAAGGCTTAGGTGATTGGATGAACTTTTAAAAATTACCCAGTTTTTTAGTTGATAGAATATTCAATGTTCACATATAACTTGTTAGATTTTCCCAGAGCTGAGGTGTCAGTTTTCATCACCCAAAATGAGTCTATGTTTAGGACACTGGTTTAATCTTTTGGTTGGTTCTGAGAAGAGAATCTTCACTTCATATACAGTCTCAAAAATCGATAGTTAAGGGGCTGGAGAGATAGCCTAGTGGTTAAGAGCAGCAACCGCTCTTGCAGAGCACCCAAGTTCAATCTCCAGCACCCACATGGAGGCTGAGAACCATCTTTAACTCCAGTTCCAGGGGAATACAACACCCTCTTCTGATCTCTGCGTCATTCTATGACATGGGTGCACAAACCTACATGCAGACAGTACTTTCATACACATAAAAAATAAAATAAAAAAAAGCAAAACTTGGGAATATTTTCATTTTATAAACAGTTTCCTTACACCATTTATATACCAAAAGAATATAATGGTTTGAATGACACCATTTGTCAGATAACTCACTACCAAGAGAAAGGACTGATTCAGCACCACAGGGAAAGAGAGATGAAAACATTATAGGTTGCAGGAATAAAGATAAAAAACCTTGTTCTACAGGGAAAATAGAGTCAAGAATCCAGACTACCAAATACCAAAGAAAAGTTAAATTAGTTTAAATTATTTTCACCATTTTCTGATTCTCATATTTCACACAAAGAAAGTGCCCATGGATAACAATAGATGACTCTATTATTATATTTATCTTACTTTTATATTATGAGGTATGGCATGAACTTATGATGAGCATCATCATATTTGAAGAACCAGTACACCCTACAGTGACTCAAGCTATCCAGTTAATACACACTTACTTCACAGTACTAGCATTCTCTGGCCACAGTCTACTATGTAAGTTATGCTGTTATTTTCCAGAAAGCATATTTATGAGTATATTTAAGCTTAACCTCAAGCTGGAATTTTATTTTCTTTCATATTTCAATACAATCCTTTGTGTTAATCAGGATTTTATCATCTGAAATGAAATTCAGAAAAATCATTTCCCAGAATGTAATGCACTGGCTACCATCTTTATAGCTTTCATTCCAGGATAAAAGAGCTCACCTGCTTATAGACAATG
>VZQC01006876.1:5340424-5507288 GCA_009823505.1 Rhizomys pruinosus
TTTTCCGGGGAGGGTATATTGTGTGTGAGATGTGGAGGCGCGCACCTGCGCTCGCTGCTCTGTCTCGCTCACACACACACACACACACACACACACACACACACACACACACACACACATATATATATATATATATATATATGTTGCAAATTATCTTAGGCTCTCTGTGTTTTACATTATGGTTTGGATCTCCTGCTAGAAGATGCATTGCATATCCCTGGAGCCAGGCTTTGAGCATTTGTATCCTCACCCCACTTTCTGATCCTTTATCATTGCTTCCTTTGTGGGTATGAAATGTGATCATCATCCTCCTCTTTCTGCTGCCCTATTATGACGGCCATTCTGTCTCTCTCTAAAGATAGCCCAAAATAGATACTTTCTTCAAGTTTTATTGCTTCTGGCATCTTACCCTATCAACAGAAAAGTAGCAAATACACCACTCCTGGTTTATCTTCTAGAGAGTATACCAGTCCAGACATTGGTGTCATCCTCCACCCTCCCTTCCTTTTTTCCTCACTTTTTAAAATAAAATCAATTGCTGCCAGGCATGGTGGCACCCACCATTAATCCCTGATCAAGGCCAGCCTGATCTACATAGTGAGTTCTAAGACAGCTGAAGCTACAGGGACACTCTATTTCAATTTTTTTTTTAATTTTTTTATTATTTATTTATTTTTATGTGTATGAATGTACTGTCTGCATGTAGGTTTGTGTACCCGTGTCGTGCAATGCCGCGGAGGTCAGAAGAGGGTGTCGGATTCCCCTGGAACTGGAGTTCTCCCAGAACTGGAGTCACAGACGGTTCTCAGCCGCCATGTGGGTGCTGGGGATCGAACCTGGGTCCTCTGCAAGAGCAGTCGGTGCTCTTAATCCCTAGGCCATCTCTCCAGCCCCGGACACTCTATTTCAAAAAGACCAAAAAAAAAAAAAAATCACTGGTCCTTGAAATTAGCTAACACTTTTTCATTCCCCTGGTTGCTTAGTATTATCTCAATGAAACAGTTTTGCTTTCAACAAGTAAAGGTTATATTTTCTTTGCAACTATAAAATGCCTCCAGGACAATTTCAATCCTATTACTATGGGAAATGCTACAAGAGTGATCCTTTCTAAGTGAGCAATAATAAGGAATAAATTTAAAGGACTTATATCTTAAATATATGGTAATTGGTGTTTACTGTCTAGTATTAATGAGGGAGAACAGCTCACAGTATCATCTAGGAAATCATGCCATTGGAACATCTGAGATATCATTTGGAGAATATGGGGTTTAGATATTGAAAGTACAAAAATGCATAGGTTAATCAGTGATTTGAGGTTATATAAACAAAGGTTACAAATATAAGGATGAATGACATTAGAAAGGTGAAACATTTTATGCTACAAAGGATCCTTCAATTCCTTATAACTTATATTTAAGAAATAAAGGAGGAAAATTAAAGATATTTTGTAAAACTTTAAAATCTAGTCATATATGTAGACTTTACTCATCATATATTTTAAAAGATTTGGTTCCTATGATCTCTCAATTCTCACAAGTAATATGTCCTTAAACAACAGACAGTTATGCAAGCAGAAGGCCACAATTAATTAAGCTTCAAAGTATGGGAGTCTCCAGAGTAAGGATCCCTGGATAGGACCCCCATATTAAACTTCACCCATCCATGACTTAGAGGTAATTGTGGAAGAAATGGCTGAAAGATTCTAACAGACAGGGCTGGTGCATGAACACAGAGAAGCAGTGTCTTACAGTCAACTGGAAGCTTTCACATATGAACTTGTGGCAATATGGGCATCAGGCATGGGACCCATGCCAATTGGGACAAAGTCTCAAAGTGGAGCAAGAAAAATGGGAGAGGGCTTAACTTTGGACTGAGTACTCTGGACAAAAGACTGAGTATTGGTGAGTGAAGAAGAATACATCTTACCGAGGATTTCTAGATATGCTGACTAGCCTCCAGTGGATCTATTTACACAGAAGGATATATGAGTACAAGAGTATGACTGGACAGGGCTTAGCTTGGATGTTGTAATGTATGAGTTCTGATGAGGTTTTGGGGCATGGTGGAGACTGAGTTTTATTGGAAATCATTTTATGAAATCTATAATTTAATAAAATTTGAAAAAAAATTTGAGATTGAAATCCTAACTATAAAACTGTATGAATATTAATGGGTACAATGTGTTGTTATTAGAAGCCATATGGAGGCATAGAAAGGTCTTTTGAGTTTTCTTCAGTCAGATGCTCTCATATGTACCCCTCTCTTGATGTCTGAATCATAATATTTATGCACTCACTAATTGAAGGAACATATAGTTTACACCATTTGTTTCTGTGTTAATATTATCATCTGTAAAAATATCATCCATATCATCCTTCATATTTGCAGTGTGTTCATTCATTACTGCTGTTATAATATTCCATTTTTTTAATTCTAGTGTCCATTCCTACAGAAATTCCAAAAATATTCATTCCTTTAAAATAATGTTCAGCCAGGCGTGGTGGTGCTCACCTTTAATCCCAGCACTCCGGAGGTAGAGGTGGGTGGATCTCTGTGAGTTCAAGGCCAGCTTGGTCTACAGAGCAAGCTCCAGGACAGCTGGTACTAAAGGGGAGACCCTACCTCAAAAATACCAAAAATACCCCATAAAGGAATAAAAATAGTGATCATTATAGTTTGCATAATAAATAACTAAAATGTTAAAATAGACACATAATGTATAATTTTATTTTGTTTTAGCATATAGCTAAT
Source organism: Rhizomys pruinosus (assembly GCA_009823505.1). Taxonomy (NCBI): domain Eukaryota; kingdom Metazoa; phylum Chordata; class Mammalia; order Rodentia; family Spalacidae; genus Rhizomys; species Rhizomys pruinosus. The sequence continues at coordinate 5,343,176 of VZQC01006876.1, forward strand.
AATTAAGCCCAATTGAATTTTCTGATTGAGCTTGCTTGTGTCTTTTGCAAGTTGTCATATTGCTGTAAATTCATATGAGCCAGGTCCCAAGAGTCTGTAAGACTAGGTTTCTCTGTGGTTATTCACCTCTTTCCTTGGCTCCTACACTCTCCATCCCACTTTTCCACAAAGGTCCCTAATCCCTGGACGGGTGAATTTTAATATAGGAGTCCTGTCCAGGGACACACACTCTACAATTTCTTAACCTCTATAATTTGACCCATGGTGGTCTTTTGAGTTCATGCCTTCTGTTGCATGAGGAAGATTAGCAGATCAGAGTTGAGAGATGCATTTGTATCCTCTTTACTCTTGTTACACTGTGTTCCATGAGAATTATGATTTTAATAACAAAATTGGCAAATCACCAGTAGTGGTGTTACATGCTTTTAGACCCAGCCCTAAGAGGTAGAGACAGCCAGATCTCTGTGTGATTAAGGCCAGTAGCATGTATATAGAGTTCCTAGTCAGCTAGAGCTAGAGGAAGACCTTATGTCAATAAAGAGCAAAAAGAAAACAAAACACAATTTGGCAAATTGTCACAATAGCAATCATTTTCTAAATACAAGTAATTTAAGAGATTTCATCTTGAACATTTGAAAAGTTAGCAATCATTTTACCTTGAGAACAATGGAATTATAGGAAAAAATTAAAAATCAGTTAAAATTTAGCACATTTCTAACATTTAAATTTCAGAGAAAACATGTCTCTATTAGAACATACAGTGACACAGACAGGAGAAACTTTCTCAAAGAAGCATAAGGGAAGGAAATTTTGAACACAGTTTTGATCAATTACTGGAGTCTGAAAGCAAGCTACCTTGAAACTGAGAAAAGTGTGGTGTTAGTGGTTGAACATATATTTCTGTGGGTCCCCTTTACCCTCCAGAACCTGTGCCATATTCCTATGTTATGAATCAAACAATGATGCTTTCCTGGCTATGAAAAGTGGATTAGAAAATGTACAATATTCTATCATGCCAACTCTCCTTCTACATGAGGATGCCAATAGTGCAGTTATGAAAAAATTCTGAAGAAGGAATTGCTAATTGGCTGAATCTGTTTAGACTTTCATCCTTAATAGGAGAATAAAAGCAAACCATTATCAATAGGGTTCAGTGGTTCAAGAAAATATATTGAAAAAGTTGCACCTGGGGCAGACAGTAGGGTATAGAGAAGAAAAAAATATGGACTGCTGAAAAATCTATAAAATCATGAGAAAGATGTAGTTCAGTAACATGGGGACACTGAACAATTGAAAGTTTATAGGTAGATTACATGACTGATTCTGGCTTCTGTCCCTAGGGAATACCCTTACCTCAGAAATCCTTCATGGTCATTACAGTATTAAAGCTAGGCAAGAAACAGATTGTACAGATGAAAATTCCCTGCAGAAATAACCAAGCCAGGCAGAAGGAAAATGATAAAAAGTTATTAGAGAAATGTGAAGTCCCCAGTAAAAATTATAACAAACAGAACACAGTCTCATTTCTAGGTAGTTTAACATAAATCATTAAAGAATCATTTTCTTTAGTGTTTGCTCTGTAGTATCTGCTTTTCAGAAATACATCAAAAGAAATCTCAGAGCAAGAAATAACACAGTCTGGAGACAAGACCCTTACACTTGACTTAGATATGATGCAGATGTTGTTACTATAAGATACACACTGTGAAATAATTATGAGAAATATGAGAAGAGCTCTCAAAAATGGGAGAGGCCATATGTAAGAACAGAAGAGCAAATGGATATAGAGAAACAGTTAACTTTAGGAAAAAAATGCTGGGGATAAACAAAACAAAACAAATAATATGGTGATGGAAATGAAGATTCCTATAATGGGTCCATCAGCAAACTCCACACAGCCAAGGAAAGCATCAGTAGTATTTTTTTTTAATTTTCTTTTAAATGATTATATTGGGAATTTCAAACAATGCATTTAGATTATATGCAGACATTATCCCTTCTGTATTTACCACCCAATTTCATGTTCTTTATTATTTTTCTAAGGTTTACCAACTTGAATTTGTATCAGCAAACAATTAAACGTCAGAGTGGGCCAATCTCCTGCACCTTGGTCAACTCTTAAAGAACACTGACTTGCCCTGTACCAGAAGTTATCAGTTGCCAAAAGTTTATCACCTGTGATTGAGACTTCCCACCCTGTCTGCTTCTATACTAGAAATTTGTCTGACTTAAGTTCACACAGGTCTTGTAAATATTGTCACAGTCATCAGTAGTCTAGAATAAAGATCGATATAATCTTTCCAAAGTCTAAAAGAAAAAAATATTCATAGCAACTTTATAATATTTATAATATATATATTATAATATATATATATATATATATTTATTTGTGTTTCCTTCCAAATTGTATCACTCTAAAATATGCCTACTTACATGGCACACATATATCAAAATTATTGTTTAAATATGTTGTATAATATCAAAACACAATTCATATGTAAAATGTCAGAAAAATAGTAGAAAAAATAATCAAAATGATAATGACAGAACCTTTATAAAATTACTGGTACAAACGGACAGATTTTAAATTAGAGAACATTAACCAAGCAAGCCATTTCTTCCAGAAATGTGAGAAATTCAAGTAGATGAGGAAAATCCTAATTCTTTGGTACAGGCAGCAGGTAGTGACCTCCAGACTCTGGGGACAGTATAGAAGAGGAGAAATATTAATTTAAGAAGAATTTGAACATGGAAACATTGGATATCTATGTAATGAGTGTTCCATCAAGAGAACTACACCATGTCAATAGAGTGTAACTTTCTTTTTGTATTGAGGTTTGGTGTATTTCATACAAAATTTCTTAATCAGATCTAGACCCACACCCCCTCCCTGCCCCCCACCTTGCCAGAACTCATGCAGTCTGCCATACATGACTTTCATCTTTTTTCTCAGTCTTTTTTGAATTTTTGGGTGCAGAATTTTACCTTATTGGGTAGAAGTTTACTGTTTCAATCAGTTCATCGACCCAGGCTATTGCTGTTGTTGTTGTTGTTTCTTCCAAATTGTATAACTCCCAAATATGCCTACTTACATGGCACACATATATCAAAATTATGATGTCTGAAAATAACCTATAGGTCACTTCCAAAACATGTTGAGGGATTCACATTTTCACAGTAGAATTGCATTCATGTACAGAAAAAAATACATTCCTACATTAGATAGCAAGTTAATGAGCAACATCAGGTGTTTAGTTACTAAAGGAAAGAAAGAAAAAAAAAAAAAAGAAACAGCAAAGGAATTATTCAGTTTGCCTTATAAAGAGAGATTTGGTGCTAGGATCCACAAATTAGGACACCATATGTCATTTGTTTTTCTGGGACTGTGTTACTTTACTTAGCATAATGACTTCTAGTTCCATCCATTCACATGCTAAGTTCATGATGTCCTCTTTCTTTGTTACTGCATAGAATTCCATTGTGTAGATGTACCACATTTCCTCTATCCACTCGTCAGTCAGTTGAGGTACACTTGGGTTACTTCCACCTCTTCACTATTGTGAAGAGAGCTGCATTAAAGATAGATGTGTAAGTATCCCTCCAATAGGATGAATCTTGTGTCTATAGAGTGTAACTTTCAATAATCTGATGAGCACAGTAAAAACTACCTGATGCACATGTTTCGAGATATGCACATACTTGGGTTAACAGTGAGGAAAAAAAAACATTAAATAAACCATAAAGGATCATGTTTTATAGAACAACAAAATGCAATTCAAATTGTTAACATCATAGTCTAGATATACTAAAGTAAATGTATTAACAAACAAAAATAATTAGCAAACAAATTTTAGGACTCCGGGTTGAATCGAACAACAAAATTATCATATTTCATGCTAACAAAACCTAGATACAGCAAACAATATATAGAATATCATAGGTTTGGACACTGTGTTTTCTTTTTTTTAATTAATTAATTAATTTATTTTTTATGTGTACGAATGTACTGTCTGCATGCAGGTCTGTGCACCCGTGTCGTGCAATGCCGCGGAGGTCAGAAGAGGGCGTCGGATTCCCCTAGAACTGGAGTTACAGACACAGTTCTCAGCAGCCATGTGGGTGCTGGGGATTGAACCCGGGTCCTCTGCAAGAACGGTCAGCGCTCTCAACTGCTAGGCCATCCGTCCAGCCCCGCACACTGCATTTTCAGTAACACATAACTGTAAAGTTATTAAGGCAAATAAAGAACAAACAAAACAAAACCAAGTAATCTTATTGACCTTTCAAGACTATGGATGTAAAAGTTTTTACTACAATTTTTAATCTTAAAGTTCCATCGTATTTTGAATTTAAAGTAGTCAAAAAGAGGCAAGGCATAAGAAAAATAATTTGTAATCAATGATTTATTTGGGTTAAGGCAGTATCTAAAACAATATGTAAAATATTTGTGGAGCAAACATGAAGGTGTCAGTGAAGCTCTCCAGTACCCATGTAAAATAGGTATGGAGAATCACATGTATATAAACTCTAGTACTGGCTTGTGCAGAGAGACCCCTCTGAAAGTTAGCTGGACAGCAAGTATGGCTGAAACTTAAGGTTTAATAAGAGAATTATCTAATAATATGGAAGCAATAAAAAAATACATCTAACTCTGATCTCTCCATAGGCACACAGAAATGCACAAAATTAATACCCCCAAAGACACCACAAGCACCTCAGAAATAGAGACACATCATACATACACTATACACATACTTATATATACAAATGCACATGTAAAAACACATACATACATAAATACACACACATACATACATAAATACACACACATACATACATACACACACATACACACCAGCACACACAAACACCAGAAAAAGGTTTTATTTCTTTGATTATTATTTGATAACTTTATCTAATGGTATTGATGGAGATATGCTAAATCAGTTAGATATTTTTCATGTAAAACATTGATAAGACACAGTGATATTGTTTTACTACATATACCAGAAGAATAACTGAGGCCCTTGTAATATTTGCCTCAAAATTTCTTATAAAATTTGATACCACTCATTCTATGTAGGACTCTGAGAATAATAAACCTGTTTGGCACTGTTTTGAATGACTTAAATATGTTTCAGTTTATACTAAGCAGCTTTAATTTGGAGATTCTTACAAAATTTGTCAAACATCAGAACCATATTTTCAAATGGCAAGATAAAGAAACTTGCTTATATGCAACTGTAGAGATTTTAATGAGCAAGATAGGACGTTAATTTGGTCTCTTGATTAGAAAACCTGTCTTAGGTTTCATCCAGATGTAAGCCAGCTGAATTTGTTACATGACTGGAGACTATTCTTGTAGCACTGATTAGCAGTGTATTTTTTGAGTTTGGACTTCCAAGGACAGCATTCTGTTGATCTTCAAGAATTTTGCAGTGTGTTATTATTTACTGATGAAAAAAATTTGATATGCCAGGGAATGTGCCATAGAATGCAAAGTCCTCTAGGGTACTCTAGGCCAACTACATACTGATTATAGGATGCAGTCCAATGCATGTTTTTCTTATTTCATATACTGAAATTAATACAGTTAAAGGTTGGATTATGTCTATCTGCTCAAAACATATGTTCATTTACTAACTCTCATATTGTCAGAATGTAAACTGATATGAAATATGTGTCTTTACTGAAATGATGAATTTAAAGTGAGGTAATAATAATGGATCCCAAATCTGATATTAATGCTATTTGTATATGAATAGAAAATGTGAATACGGAACCAGAAACATATAGATGGAAGATAATGTGAACCACAGGTATTACACTTTATGAGATGGCGGAAGATAGACATGTAAGGCAGCCAAATAGGACCATCTACCATGCAATGCCACCAACAGAAGCTGACAAAAGACAGAGAAGGATTGTTCTGTCTTTTCTTTGGATCTCAGAAGAAAACAGCAATGTCAATACCTTGATTTCCAACTTCCAACCATCATAACTGAAAGATGATACATTTGTTATTTTATGCCATTAAGATAGTGATAGTTGGTTTAGATAGCCTTATAAAAAATTGAGTACAAAAATGAAGAAAGATTTTTGTTTGCATTAATTATTCTTTGATTTTTAGCAATTTTAATATCTTTATATGTTTGGAAAAGAATGAATACCAGGATTTTATTAAATTTTCTTATAATTCACCTTGTTGATACAAGTTCTTTCACACTATAAATACAATTACAAAAGCATTAGCTTCTCAAATTTTGAGGCACTTTTATGATTTTTGAAAATATTTTAATGAATCTTTTATATACTAATATAGTACTACTTAATTGTATTTAAATCCACCCCCAACCCTTACTTCCCCCGCTGCTGCAAACCTAATTCAGTGTTCTGCACTATATATCCAATATGGTTTATTCAGGCTGATTTTTGTCTCCATATTGCACTCAGCATGGGTCATTCCACTGGAGCCTATTGAGTCAAGTGCGTTTCGTTACGTGTCTCTTAGTGTAAGCTCAGCCCCTTGAGCCTGGTCAGTCTCTCCACTGTCATTCCCTTAAAGAAGACCCACTCTCCCTTACCCAGCTGAAGTCAATTGCTAATATCTCCTCAGTTAAGGTTGGGGATTCTTACCCATTTCCTGAGTTCTATGCTTAGTTATTGTCTAGTTTGAGATTGCATGGGTCTTGTGCATGCTGTCACCATTGCTGTCAGTTCATATAAGCAAGTCCCTTGTCATCCAACACCCCTGGCTCTTACAGTCTTCCTCCTTCTTCTGCAATGGTCACTGAGCCATGGGTGGCAGAGGTTTAATATAGGAGTACTATCCATTGAAAAAATACTCTGAAGTCTCTCATTCTCTACATTTTGGCCAGCTGTGGCTTTATGTGTTCATTGTCCTCTGTTGCACAATGAAGTGTCAGTGATGAGAGCTGAGAGATGCATTAATAATCTCTCTGCTTCCTGTTCCTCTATGTTCCATGAGCCTTAGGTGTAGAAGTTCCATTGTAGATATGTCAATTAGGACTGGGCATCTCATAGATACTTATTCTTTGTGTTTGTCCAGTTGTGGAACTATGTAATAGGATCCATCTGCTGCAAAAAGAAGCTTATTTGATGAGAGATGATAGGTATACTCGACTGTAAAGAGAATGTATATCGAGCTTACAGTAAAAAAAATCAGTGTTTTGTAGGGATGTGAGGTCTAGGATGTAGAAGTCCAAGATCTACAACCTCTCCAACCACGTCTATTTGACTATGTTTATAGAATCACAAATAAGTTCCCTCCTATTGAGCAGGCCTTAATACCAACTGGAGAGCTGTGGATTAGCCCCAAGATAAAAGCTCCACTACTGCAACAATAGCAATATTTTGCTGGACCAGGAATTGTTGTTTATTATGCTTTAGAGCTGGGTAGGATCATTAATTATTATTTTTGCCCTTGGTAGTATGCATAGTATCCTCTGATACCATGAAAAGTAGTCTTGAGGCAGGAGGCTTCCAGATCAGTTCCATGTCTTATGTCCCAAAGTATGGCTTTTCTTTATCATTTTAGTGGTTTCTGAGCTCTGAAGTGCATGCTGCCTCTCTTCTCCTGGAAGTCAATCTGTTACACAATTATTGGCTTTTTTTGATATGAGGTTTGTTTTAATAATGTAATAAAACTAATGCCAATTTCATTTTTTATATTTATTAACTTTATAAAGAACACAAAGTTTGAAAATATTAAGAATTTTTGAGTATGTATTCAAATGGAAATATATATAGTAATATAAATTAGTATCACTTTGGATGAAGTTTATTACGCAGTACCATAAAAAAATTAATACAAACTGTCTGCTAATGTCTTTTTAAACTTTTATTTGGCATATAAATTAATTTGCTTCATTTTGCCATTTTGTTAGCTTTGTTTTATATTTTTCTTTTCTGCAGTGATGCACCTTGAATCCAGCACCTCACATGTGTTAGACAAATTCTCTATAATTGAACTATACAGCCATCCCCGACATTTTCAAACAAACACTACATTTTTTTTATTCATCTTCCAGGTTTCAACTTCTTACAAATGAAATTATGACAAGACTCTCCATCTGGCTTCAAGATACTTCGTTATACCTTATATTTGCAAGTTTTAGCTAATCAATGGGAAATATTACTGTGGATTTCACTAGCAATTATACATAACTATAATGCTATTTTTAATAATTCTTCACATGGAGAGTGCATGTATATGTACCACAGTTTGTATATACATTAGCATGTCCATATGAACATATGTGAACAAAATGTTTCTCTTTCTAACTGTAAATTTCTATGTTTATTGAAATTAATTTGAGTTCAATAATCACATACAAATCAGTAAAGTGACCTCAAACTAAGTTGGTTATCAGATTTCTGCCTGTGGCTTTATATTTGCTGTTGAATACTCAGTCCGATGAAGATATTTTAATCAAGTCAGTTGTGCTGGATAGCTTTAGTGTCAACTTGACACACTTGGGTTGAGGGATCCTCAATTAGGGAATTTGGTCCATTGAATTGGCCTGTGGCCACATCTGTGGTGTATTGTCTTGATTGTTGAGCAGTGACAGTATAAGAAGGCAGGCTGGGCATGAGCGAGAGCAAGCAAGCCGGTGAACATGGCCTGTGCTTCAGCTCCTGCCTCCAGGTTCCTGCCCTGAGTTCCTACCTTGGGCTCCCTAAGTAATGAAATGTGACCCAGGAGATGTAAGCTGAATAAACCCTTTCCTCCCCAGTTGGTGTCGGTCAGAGTGTCTTGTCACAGCAATGGCAGACAAACTAGGACATCAGTTAAGTTTCTTCTTTCAGGAATAATATATCAGTAGACATAAATATTTCATATATTTACAAAATAAATTTGTAGTACAGCATAAGGATTTCTAATGTGCTGTATTGCACAGTGGTTGATTAGAAATAAAAAAAATGTACTAACCATTTTGAAGTTGGAAATAATTTCATAAGTTTTAGTTAAATTTCAATGAAGAGTATGATATATGCAACGTTACTTGAACAATATAACATACATACACGTCTTGAAGTTTTACATTGCAACCCCAAAATATGTTTTTATGTGTTTTATTGTAACACACTAAATTTATAAAATAAAGATACACTTTTTTTGGATATAAACATTTGTTTGAAAATTTAATAAAATCTACCAATATAGCTTTCTAAATAATTTATTATAAAACATCTCCTCTCAAAAAGTTACCTAATTTGTTTATGCAATAAATGTGATTATGCAGATCACTGATGCACATATGAAGTACTGTTTAAATTAGTATATATTTTATTTGTGTGAGTTGTCTAATATCTTCTGAAAATTATAACATGATGTTTTTGTACCTTGTAGCCTCAAACAGCCTGTAACTCACTATGTAGACCATGATGTCTTCCATTTCTTAGAGATATGCCTGTCTCTGCCTCTTGAGTGTTAGTACTAAGGTAATGTCCACAACACACTGATAGTGCTGAGCCTTTGCTGAAGATAAACCCCTCCACACATTTTAGAGTAAAGACAAGTTAAATAAAATATTTCATCCTAGAAAAATATTTTATTTTGTTTGATCAAAGCCAGATCATATAATTTTCATTTTTGCCCCCAGAAAAAAGACTTACATTTGAATATTTGATCTACTAATAAACAATTTGGTACTTGTCCTCTACATCGATCTAACTGCAACCTTGTCTTTTATGCTAAAGACAGCCTCAAACTATGGTAAGTGAAAGAAATTCTTCTTTCATGAAAGGGCTTAATTATGTAGACTTACAATTGTCTTTGTTGCTCACTATTTGCCTTTCTTTCAAAGCACAATACTCCAATTTATCTCATAATCATTTTCCCTGCTCTTTTCTCTCTAATTGAACATATTCATCAAAAAAGATTTAACCATAATTATTTTGATGTGTCTATACTTTTCGGTTTAGAGTAGCATAGCATATTTCTAGATGCTTTTATTTCTAACCTCTACCGTTAGCAAGAAAGTTCCTGTTCATAGACATGTAAAAGAGAATGGAAAACATATGAAAGCATCAATAAAACATAAATATGGAATTCCATAGATGAGGGGATTAGGAAAGAAATCTGTATTCTTTATCACATAGGAACTGGTTTAAATTGAATCACTGAACTCCAGATTTGTTTATATGAATTAGAGAGTAAATGAATACCAGGACTTTGTTTTCTGCTTTAGCATAAACTAGGCAAAGAAAGACAATATATTAAAGTTGAACATTTAAAGTCACTAAGAACAAATTAGAGCCTTTATTTATTTAGTTATGTATTTATTATTTTTTAAATTAATTAATTTTTTTATCAAATCTAGACCCGTGTCTCCCCCATCCCCCCACCCCACCAGAGCTCATGCATTCTGCTAAACATGATTTTTATCTCTTTCTCAGTCTTTCTCGATATTCTCCATATGGAAGTAAAATGTTTTGAGCAGAAGTTAACTGTTTCAGTCAGTTCTTTGATGAAGTCCTTTCTGTTGTTGTTGTTGCTGTTGTTATTGTTGTTGTTGTTGTTGTTGTTTACAGTATGCATCACTCCCAACTGCTTGGACAAAAGTTTAAGGGGCCATGCACAAGAAATACTTACAACTAGGTAATTGGCACTAGCATCCACAGATGAGGGATACCGAAAATCATTCGTTGTTTGTTTTTCTGGGACTGTGTTACTTCACTCTGTGGGATTTCTCTTCACTTCCTTGACTGTTTCTTTTGATGTACAGAAGCTTTTGAGTTTAATGAGGTCTCATTTGTCAATTGTTGACCTTAATACTTGCGCAGCTGCTGTCTGATTTAGGAAGTCTTTTCCTATGCCTATGTCTTGTAGACTGCTGTCAACTTTTTCTTCTATCACCTTCAGAGTTTGGGGTTTCACGTTGAGGTCTTTGATCCATCTGGAGTTGACTTTTCTGCAGGGTGAGAGGTAGGGGTTTAATTTCATTCTTGTCCAAGTGGTGATCCAGTTTTGCCAACACCACTTACTGAAGATGCTGTCTTTCCTCCACTGTGTCTTCTTGGCCCCCTTGTCGAATATGAGGTGGCTGAAATTGTATGAGCTCAGGTTTGGATCTTCAGTTTTATTCCATTGGTCAACTGGTCTGTTTTTGTGTTAGTACCAGGCTGTTTTTATGACTATAGCCCGGTAGTATAGTTTGATGTCTGTTATAGCGATCCCGCCTGTATTGCTCTTTTCGTTCAGGGTTGCTTTGGCTATTCGGGGTCTTTTGTTTTTCCAAATGAATTTAAGGACTTTTTTTTTCCAAGCCTGTGAAGAAACTCTTGGGGATTTTGATTGGGATTCCGTTAAATCTATACAAGAATTTTGGTAGAATGGACATTTTTACAATGTTAATTTTCCCAATCCATGAGCATGGGAGGTTTTTCCATCTTCTGATGTCTTCTTCAGGGAGTTAAAGTTTTTGTTGTAGCGATCCTTGTGTCTTTGGTTGGTTGTTCTCCGGTTTTAATGTTTTTTGACGCAATTGTGAGTGGTGAGTTTTCCTTGTACTGCCTTCTTGCATTTGTTGTTGTTTAGTGTAAAGAATAAACTGATTTTCGTGAGAGGATTGATATTATTATATCGCTACACTTACCAAAGCTCTTAATCGTTTCTAGGAGTTTTCTGGTGGAGTTCTTAGCATCCCTTAGGTAGACAATCATATCATCAGCAAAAAGGGATAGCTTGACTTCCTCTTTTCCAATTAGAACTCCTTTAATTTCCTTTTCTTGCCTTATTGCCCTAGCAAGGGTTTCCAGCACTATATTGAAAAGGAGTGGTGACAGGGGGCAGCCTTGCCGAGTTCCTACCTTTAAGGGGAATGCTTCTGTCATTTCCCCATTTAGGATGATATTGGCTGTGGGTTTCCTGTATATGGCTTTGATTACATTGAGGAATGATCCCTCCAGACCAATTCCCTCCAGGACTTTAAACATGAAGGGATGCTGGATTTTGTCAAAGGCTTTCTCCGCATCAATTGAGATGATGGTGTGGTTTTTGTCCTTCAGTCCATTTATATGTTTGATGATGTTTATTGATTTTCGTATGTTGAACCATCCCTGCATCTCTGGTATGAATCCAACTTGGTTGTGATGGATGATCTTATTGATGTGGGTCTGTATGCAATTTTCCAGTATCCTGTTTAGAATTTTGGTATCTGTATTCATTAGGGAGATGGGTCTATAGTTCTCCTTTTTGATTGTATCTTTACCTGGTTTTGGTAATAGCGTGATACTACCTTCATAGAAGGAATCTGGGAGAACTCCCTCCGTTTGTATCCTTCTAAACAATTTGAGTAGTAATGGTTGTAAGTCTTTTTGAAATATTTTATAAAATTCTGCCGTGAAACCATCTGGGCCCGGGCATTTTTTGGTTGGGAGGCTACTTATTACATCTTTAATTTCTTCCTGTATTATTGGTTTATTTAGGCTGTCGATCTCTTCTTGGTTGAGCTTTGGTGATTCCCAGGATTTCAGATACTCATCCATTTCTTGTATGTTTTTAAACTTAGAAGAGTATAATTTTTTGAAGTATTCCTGTATGATTGTCTGGATCTTTTCATTGTCTGTTGTGATATTTCCCCTTTCATCACACATTCTATTGATTTGGAGTTGTTCCCTCTTTCTTTTGGTTAACTGGGCTAGAGGTCTGTCTATCTTGTTTATTCTCTCAAAGAACCAACTTTTGGATTCATTGATTTTTTTGTATAGTTTTCTTTGTTTCTATTTCATTGATCTCTGCTCTGATTTTTGTTATTTCTTCTTGACTGCTCCGTTTAGGGTTCATTTGTTGTTGTTTCTCAAGTATTTTTAGCTGCAGTGCTAGATCATTCACTTGTGCTTTTTCTGTTTTTTTTTTTTAATGTAGGCACTTAGAGCTATAAACTTCCTTCTTAGGACTGCTTTTAAAGTGTCCCATAGATGTTGCTGTGTTGTTTTATTATTGTCATTCAGTTCCAGGAATGTTTTTATTTCTTTCTTTATTTCTTCCTTGACCCATTCATTTTTCAGGAGGGTGTTATTTAGTCTCCATGTGTTCTTGTAGGTTGTAGGGTTTATCCTAGTGTTGATATTGAGTTTTTTTGCACTGTGGTCTGATAGAATGCATGAGATTATTTCAATCTTTTTATACTTGTTGAGTTTTTTTTTTCTGTGTCCCAGCATATGGTCTATTTTGGAGAATGTTCCGTGAGGTGCTGAGTAGAAAGTGTATTCTCTGGTGTTTGGGTGGAATATTCGATAGATATCTGTGAGGTCCATTTGTTGTATTATGTCATTTAGTTGAGATGTCTCTCTGTTTATCCTTTGACCTGTTGATCTGTCTAGTGGGCTTAATGGGGTATTGAAGTCCCCTACAATTAGTGTGTTGGGGTTAATCTGTGCCTTGAGATCCTGAAGAATTGTCTTTATAAAGTTAGGTGCACCGGTGTTTGGTGTGTATATATTCATAATTGTGAGATCTTCATCGTCAATTGTTCCTTTAATAAAGAATGGCCCTCTTTGTCTCTTTTGATTTCTTTTGCTTTGAAATCTATTTTGTCTGATATTAGGATAGCCACACCTGCTTTCTTTTTCGTACCATTTGCTTGGAATACTTTCTTCCATCCCTTCACCTTAAGTTAGTGCCTGTCCTTGAAATTGAGATGGGTTTCCTGAAGACAGCATATAGATGGGTTTTGTTTCCTAATCCAGTCTCCCAGTCTATGCCTTTTGATTGAGGAATTTAGCCCATTAATATTTAAGGTTATAATTGAAAGATGGATGTTGCTTCCTTTCACTTTATTATCCATTTGGACTTCTAGCCTCTGATTTTGCTCCTATGGTTATATTTTTATTAGTTTCTTTTCCTAGGTGTTTGAGGATTGTTGCTCCTCTCTTCTGCCCTTTGAATTGCTTCAAGTATTTTATGAAGAGTTGGTTTCTCAGACATGTACTCCATCATCTTGTTAATGTCATGGAAGATTTTTCTCTCTCCTTCAATTATAGTCGACATTTTTGCTGGGTAAATTATTCTGGGTTGGCATCCATAGTCCCTTAACACTAGGAATGCTTTGCTCCATGTTCTTCTTGCTTTCATGGTTTGAAGCGAGAAGTCGGTTGTAATTCTGATGTGTTTTCCTGTTTATGTGACTTGTTTTTCTTTTGTAGCCCTCAGAATTTTGTCTTTGTTTTGTGCATCTGGTATTTTAACTATGATATAGAGTGGGGTGTTTCTTTTCTGATCTTGTCTATTTGGGGTCCTATGTGCTTCTTGTATTTGTATGGGCTTGTCAATTTTTAGTTTGGGGAAATTTTCGTCTATTATTCTGTTGAAGATCTGATCAATACTATTCTCTTGAGATTCTTCTCCTTCCTCTATTCCTATGATGCAGATGTTTGATCTTTTCATAGTGTCCCATATTTCCTGGTTGTTCCACTTTTGTGTATTTTTAAATTTTTTATAATCTTTATTTGAGCTTTTTAATTGCTCTGTGTTATCTTCCAGATCTGATATTCTTTGTTCTGCTTCCTCCATTCTACTTCTGAGGCATTTTCCTTTCCTTTCTTCTTGATTGATTGAGTGTTCTAACTCCTTTTTTGTTTCATCCTTTGTTTTCTTTAGTACTTCAATTTCTTTTTTGAGCTTCTCAATCTCTTCTTGGTGCTTCTCAATCTCTTTTTGTTGCTTCTTACTTCTTTGGTTGGCTTCCTTTTTCAGTGTTTCTACTTCCTTTCAGAGTTTTTTTTCTCCCTCTTGTTCTTTCTGGAGTTTTTCATTCTGTTCCTTTAGTTCTTTCCGATGTTTGTCATTGTATCCCTCTAGGTCCTTTTTGAGTTTTTCATTCTCTCTCTTTAGTTCTCTGGATTCTTGTTTACTTTTTTCTCCCTCTTGTTCTTTCTGGAGTTTGTCAATCTGTTCCTTTAGTTCTTTCCAACGTTTGTTGTTTTATCCCTCTAGGTCCTTTTTGAGTTTTTCATTCTCTTTCTTTAGTTCTCTGACTTCTTTATTTTCTTTAATTTCTCTACATAGGTCTGCAATTATTCCTCTAAGCTCTGTTCCTTGGGTCTCCTCCAAGGGGATCCCATTGTAGCTATCTCCTCCAGGTTTGGTAGGGCCTGGTGTGGGAATATCCTGTGCCTTTCCCATGTTTTCCCTTCGTCGTGTCCCTGGCATGTGGTTTTCCCTTTTGTGGTTCAGATCACAAATGACTTTTCACTATATTAGTGGATGGTTTTGCTTGCCTCCTTCCAATGCTTTTTTTTTAATTCCCTTTCCTCCTCCTCTTTTTTTTTTTTTTTTTTTTTTTTGTATTGACTTCTCTAGGTTTCAGGTTTTCAATTATGGTTATATATTGGATGTTGGAAGTTTAAGTCAGTCTTCTCTTTCTGTTCTGAAGGTTCTCCAAAAGTAAGTCCACTTGGATTCTCAGCAATTACCGTTGGCGCTGGGGGGGCGTATTGGTGCACCTGACCTAGCCTGCGCCCCAGTACCTCTGAGATGGGGACCCTGGAAAGAGGGCTCAGAGCCGAGACCCTCTTACCACTGTCCCTGTGCCAGACCACCCCAGCTCTGTACCTGGCTGCCTGCCCGAGTTATGGCGTGTTGCCTGTGACTCAGGAGCCTGCCCACAATTCCGCTGGCCAGAACCAGAGCAGAAGTAAACACGACCCTCTGTTCACTCTGCAAAGGCCAAGCATGGTCCCTCCGAGACGGGGACCCCAGAAAGAGGGCTCAGAGCCGAGACCCTCTTACGGCTGTCCCTCTGCCAGGCCACGCCAGCTGTGTACCTGACTGCCTGTCAGAGTTATCTGGACATGTGTTCTTTCAACTTGTTTATATCATGGAAGGGTTTTCTCTCTCCTTCAATTATAATCGACATTTTTGCTGGGTATAGTAACCTGGGTTGACATCCATTGTCCTTTTACACTAGGGATGCTTTGCTCCATGTTTTTCTTGCTTTCATACTTTGCATTGAGAAGTCAGTTGTAATTCTGATAGGTTTCCCCTTATAGGTCACTTGTTGTTTTTCTCTTTTGGCTTTAAGGATTTTGTCTTTGTTTTGGGTGTCTAGCTTTTTAACTCTGATGTGGCATGGAGAATTTCTTTTCTGATCTTGTCCGTTTGGAGTTCTATGTGCTTATTGTATTTGTATTGTATTTGTATTGTCTTTTTTTTTTTTTTTTTTTTTTTTTTTTTTGGGGAAGTTTTCTATCTATTACTCTGCTGAAGATACTGATCAATAATCATTCTTTGAGGATTCTTCAACCTTCCTCTATATCTTATGATCCGTGGGAGGTTTTTGATCCTTTTCAATACATGTCCCCACCAATTTCCTTTCCACTTTTGTGTATTTTTAATTTTTCATAATCTTTACTTGAGGTTTTTAGTTGTTCTGTGCTATCTTCCAGGTCTGATATTCTTTGTTCTGCTTCCTCCATTCTGCTTCTGAGGCTTTTTCCATTCCTTTCCTCTTCATTGGATGAGTGTTTGATTTCCTTTTTCATTTCCTCTTCTGATTTCTTTAGTATTTCTACTTCTTTTTGGAGCTTCTCAATCTCTTCCTGTAGCTCTTTGCTTCCCTGGTTGGTTTCCTTATCTTTTTCAGCGTGGGATCTTTTCAATGTTTCTACTTCCTTCAGGAGTTTGTCATTCTCTCTCTCTAGGTCCTTCCTGAGTTCTTCATTCTCTTTTCTTAGTTCTTTGATTTGCTCTTTATAATCTTGTAGTTCTTTAAGTATTTTTCCAATTGTGTTTCTGATATCTGTGTCCTGGGCCATTCCCAGGGGGATCACACTGTAGGAATCTTCCATAGGGTTGGTCGAGCTTGGTGCGGGATTATCCTGCCCCTTTCCCATGTTGTCTCTTCTTCGTGTTCCTGGCATATGGGCTTCTCCTTGCCTGTATTCCAATGTGAGTCCTAAATGCCTCTTCACTGTGTTGAAGGCTTGCTTTGCTTGCCTCCTTCAGATGCCTTTGTAATCCCAGTTGGGGGGGGCCTGCACTTCAGCTGGTCTCAGGAGATCTCAGATCTCAAGACTCACACAACCCTACCTTTTATACCAGCTGGGAGGATAAGTCCACCCCCACAGCCACAAAAGCCAATTGAGCCAAAGACAACTGGATTAACAGATTAACTAGATTAAGTCAATCAATAATCAGTCTTGCTGAAGTACCCAACTCCTACCTACCTACCTCTGTTTGCTTCAGCTGGTCTTGGGATATCTCATATAAATTAGAGTATTTATTTGTTTGTTTATTTATTTATTGGTCTTTTCGAGACAGGGTCTCCCTGTAGCCCCAGTTGTCCTGGAACTCACTCTGTAGACCAGGCTGGCCTTGAACTCACAAAGATCCACCTGCCTCTGCCTCCCAAGTGCTAGGATTAAAGGCATGCGCCACCATGCCTGGTAAATTAGAGCTTTTAAATCAACAACTTTTGGTACATAACATTGCAGCTGTTACAGTTTTGAGTTTTTGTATCTTATTCCTCTTATGGAAGAGATTTTGAGTTGTAGCACATATATGGAGATCACATTGCAAATTCACCATTAAAGCTAATATGCATATTGGAGTCCTGTGTCATGTCATATAACATTTTGTCTAGTATCACTTAGGGAAGTGATACTTGTTTTTTTTTTCTTTTTATTCTGATTTTTTTATGTATTTCATACTTTTTTCTTTTTTAATTTATGTTTTTATGTCTATGAGTGTACTGTCTTCATGTAGGTTGGTGCATCCATATTGTACAATGCCGCGGAGGTCAGAAGAGGGTGTCAGATTCCCCTGGAACTGGAGTTAAAGGTGGATCTTAGCCATGTGGGTGCTGGGAATCGAACTCAGGTCCTCTGCAAGAGCAGTCAGTGCTCTTAACCACTGAGCCATCTCTCCAGCCCCCACATTTTTTTTCCATCAGTCTTAGTAGGCATTATACCAGTTTGTCCCTTGGCACTCTCTCTCACCCTCCCTCCTCCCCCCTGGAGTTCACAGCTTCTGTCATTCCTGCTACAGTCCATTGTGCCAAATTACTCTCACTGCTTACTCCTCAGTACCCACTACTCCCCGGAGCTCTAGTTAGCTTATCGGGAGTCTCTTTTCTAAAGAGGACCAGGTCTTCCTCACCTGAACAGGATATCTACTGTCAATATTTCCTCAGCCAAAGTTGGGTTCTGCTACCCATTTCTGCAGTTTTGTGCTGGGATTTTGTCCAGCTGAGCTTGCAATGGTGTTCTGCATGCTGAAACCAATGCTGTAGGTTCATATGAACTGGGTCCCAGGAGCTTATAGGATTCATTTCTGTTTGGTTTTGCCTCACCTTGCTGGCTCTTACAATCTTTCTGCCCTCTTTTCTTCTATGTTCCCTGAGCTCTGGGTGGGCAAAGCTTAATATAGGCAGCCTGTCCATGGAACCACACTCTGT
The DNA here is from genome assembly GCA_009823505.1 of Rhizomys pruinosus. Lineage (NCBI taxonomy): Eukaryota > Metazoa > Chordata > Mammalia > Rodentia > Spalacidae > Rhizomys > Rhizomys pruinosus. The sequence goes on from VZQC01006876.1 coordinate 5,361,598, forward strand.
GTTTCAATTGATTCATCTTCTCTAAGGAATTTTTTAAAATAAATACATTTTACATTTTAATATAATTTAATATTTAATTTTTCTTATTTTATGTGTATGACTGTATTGCCTACTTGTGTGTAAGTTCACTTGTGTTGTACATTGTCCCGATTTTTACATTTCAAAACATAATGATCATTAATTTTTTATAAATATGTTATTTGCAATTTTCTAGGGAGATTTTTTTTGTACTAGCTGAGCAGCTACAGGAATGATGTATGAACTCATACTCTTCTCATACTTCTAGTGTTAACTGTAATAATATAAACTCAGCAAAGTAATGCAGTAAAAATGTTAAGTACATTTGTCTTTTATGATCCCTTCTTATACTTATAATAAATATATAAAATATGCTATTACACTGAAGAATAAATAGGATAAGCAACTGATGGAGTTAGTAGTTGGAATCTAAATTAAATACTTTGCATAGACCATTTTTCTGGGGTAATATTGTTCAGCAAATAATGAAATTAGGTGAATTATTTCTAAAATTATCTGTGCTTGTGGCAGCCTTTTGACTTAGGTGTACTGACACATGTAGCAGAATCTTGTTCTCTGCATTTTGGCCAATCGTGGTTTTCAAGGTGAATCACCATTTATTACTTGAAAACTTTTGCTGGGAAGAGTTGAGAGATGCATTATTATCCATTCTGTCTCTTGCTTCACTATGCTCCCTAAGACTTAGGTGTAGAGGTTGCATTGCAGATGTCTCATTTATGGCAATGTTTTTCAAAGACAGTGATTCTCTGCATTTGTTCAGTTGAAGAACCCTGGAATATGCTTCATTTGCCCCTAGAAAAGCTTTATAAGAGGTGAGAGGAATACTTTTGTAAATACTAGGATATATATTTATAACATCATAAGAAATTACCTCCCATAAGGATGTGACAGATGTAGGTTTTTCTCTAGGATCTATTCCCTCTCTGACTATGTATATTTAGCTATGTTTACAGTACCATATTTAAGTTTTCTCCCATTAGAGATAGAAGTCCACTTAGATAGCTGTTGTTTACCTCCAAGATAAAGGGTAGAGCTACTGCATCAGTATTGATATTTTTCTGGACCAGATGTACTTATTTGGCTATTCATCTGGGTAAGACCATTGGCTTACTATCTCCATTGGCAGCTTACCATAATATCCACGGGAAAATTAATTGCTACACTTCATAGAGTAGGCTTCCAGGTCAGTTCTAGCTATATGTTTTATGTCTGAAGTGTGGCCTGAACTTCAGGAATAAGGACATACCTTCAAGCTCTAGGAGACAATCAAGGCCTGTGACAGTAGTCTGTGTTATTTTGGAAGTCTGTTAGAGTATTCTAACCAACAACTTAATGGAGGTTTCTCCGTCCTGGCACTGTTATTTGTTAGATAGCTTTCATCTATACATGCACTCCTATACATTAGGTGTGTATTTCATACACCTTTAAACTGTTACATTTAACTCTCGTATTTCACATCCCTTAAGCATTGCTTATCTCATCTCCCTCTTTCCCTGTATAAACCCGCTCCTCCTTCACCAGGAACAGTGCCCCTATTTCCCCATTTCTCCCTTTAAACACTTGTCTCCTTCTGTCGCCCACTCTTAAGCTTCCTTCCATTTTATGACCATTGTACCATTACATTTTTCTGGAATCTACAATTTCATCAGAATAGGTACTCACATGTAAGGATTTGGATCTAATATCCTCAAATGAGACAGAAAGCACGTCCTTGCTTTTTGGAGTCCATATTGCTTCACTTACATACAGATTATATTTCCATCCTTTTACCTGTAATTTTCATCATGCTGTTTCTCTTTTTACTGTATCAAATTCCGTTGTGAAAATAGTCTTTTCCCAAAATGTAACAGACTTAATTTTATAATGTATGTTCAAATGTGACAAACTTAATGATCTTGTTTTGTCTGGGTATATTCTACTGGATAGAATTCAGGGTCCTGTACATGCCAGGCAAGCATTTTACTGTTGAGTTCATCACACTCCTGAAAGGTAAGTTTAAAAATTATCATTTTTATGTGTATGACAGATTTGCCAGCATGTGTGCAATTGTACCCATGCTGAGCAATACCCAGAGATATCAGAAGAGGGGGTTAGATTCTCCTGGAACTGGGGTTACAGTTGGTTGCTAGCCTTTATGTGGGTCTTAGGAACTGAACTATAGCAGTTAATGCTCTTAACCACTGAGCCATATCTCCAGACCCCCATTTTAAACTTTTTTATTGAATTTAGCAATTTTCATAAAGTAAAATTTGATGGTATTTAGAACTCCGGACTATAAAGTCTAATATGTCCCAAATGTCCTTCAATGTGAGTCCATCTACAGGATCCTGAATAATCCAGGAAGAATCACACTTCTGAGTCATCTCCCATCAGCCATGTGGTATCACAATTTCCTAAGGTTGAGTTGGGATTTCTTACCCACTTTCCAATGTCTTTGCTTGAATTTTGTCTGGATTGAGAGATATCTGGATTGAGATTGCAAGTAACTTGTACTTGCTGTCACCATTGATGTGAGTGATCAGCTGTGTAAAAAACTCTTATTTCTTGGCTGAGGATCTGGCACAGCTTGGCCCCAGGCCGCCTCCACCTCTGCCGGATGTAGTGCCAGGGCCCAAGGCCTGCAGCAGAGGCAGCGTGCCAGGCCTGCCTACTATCAGAGGAAGATCTCTGCCCCCTGGGGCTGAGAGACCCCAACCTTTCCCCAAGCTGAAGCTACAGGATATTGAGGTACCAGTCAGATGTCTTTCCACAAACAATTGGTGGTAACACAGGGTAATGTGGCACCTTCCAGTGACAGAGAAACGGACATAGTGGAATTAGCTGAACTGGGTCACCTGCTGGAAGAGAAAGGCAAGCGGGTAACCACGAAAGCAACTAACGCTGAGGAAGAGCAAAGGTGCCCAGTGCCTCAGGAAGAAGAGGAGGAGGTTCGGGTACTGACACTTCCCCTGCATGCCTACCACGTCATGGAGAAGATGGAGGAGTTGGTATATAAAGTCTGGGAAGGACGCTGTAAGGTCATCCCATATGATGTATTCCCCGATTGGCTGAAAGACAACAACTACCTGCTACATGGCCGTAGACCACCTATGCCCTCCTTTCGGGCTTGTTTCAAGAGTATCTTCCACATCCACACAGAAACTGGCGACATTTGGACCCATCTGCTTGGTTTTGTGCTATTTGTGTGTGTGGGGGGGGGGGGGTCTTGACCATGCTCAGACCAAATACGTAATTCATGGCTCCTCTGCAGGAGAAGGTGGTTTTGGGGATGGTCTTTTTGGGTGCAGTGCTCTGCCTCAGCTTCTCCTGGCTCTTCCATACTGTCTCTTGTCATTCAGAGACAGTCTCTTGGACTTTTTCCAAACTGGACCACTCAGGGATTGCTCTAGTGATTATGGGGAGCTTTGTCCCCTGGCTCTGTTACTCCTTCTACTGCTCCCCACAGCCACGGTTCATCTACCTCTCCACCGTCTGTGTTTTGGGCATTTCTGCTATCATTGTGGCACAGTGGGATCAGTTTGCCACTCCTAAGCACAGGCAAACAAGAGCAGGAGTGTTCCTGGGACTTGGCTTGAGTAGCTTTGTGCTGACCATGCACTTTACTATTTGCTGAGGGCTTTGTCAAGTCCACCACAGTAGGCCAGATGGGCTGGTTCTTCCTCATGGCTGTAACGTACATCACCGAAGCTGGCCTTTATGCTGCTCGGATCCCTGAGCGCTTCTTTCCTGGACAATTTGACATATGGATCCGGTCTCATCAGATTTTCCATGTCCTGGTGGTGACAGCAGCTTTTGTCCACTTCCATGGAGCCTTCAACCTTCAGGACTTCCGTTATGGCCTGGAAGTGGCTGCACCGACGACTCCCTTCTCTGAGATTTCCTACCTGAAGGTGGAGGAGGAACTTCACAAGTGATTTTATTTTTGTATTTTATTTTTTTATATTTATTTCTTATTTATTTCTGTATGTGTATCAATGTACTGTCTGCATGCAGGTTTGTGCACCCGTGTCGTGCAATACCGCAGAGGTCAGAAGAGGGTCTCAGATTCCCCTGGAACTGGAGTTCTCCTGGAATTGGAGTTTCAGACGGTTCTCGGCCGCCATGTGGGTGCTAGGGATCAAACCCGGGTCCTCTGTAAGAGCGGTGGGCACTCTTAACCGCTAGGCCATCTCTCCAGCCCCCAGAAGTGCTTTTAAAAAAATAACCTATTTGCTGAAGCAAGAAAAACAAAACAAAACAAAACAAAACACCCTATTTCTTGTGGTCATCCACCACCTCTAGCTTTTACAATTTTTTTTTATCCCCTCTTCTGCAATAACCCTGAGCCTTGGCATGTAGAATTTTGATATAGATATCCTATGGAAAGAAATGGACTCTGTTGGATCTTGTTCCCTGAACACTAGTCAATTGTGTTTTCTGTGTAGTAATCACTATATGCTGCAAAAAGAAGCAGCAGAGATTTGAGAGATGAGAATTGAGAGATGCATTAACAGGTCAAGCTGTCTTAGGCCTCGCAGAGATTCACTTGTGTAAGGCTTCTGAGTGATTGTATTGAAGGTATGATTTGCCATACTGAAGTGATTGACACTTTTTAAAGATGTTGGTTGTTAAGGAGATTAAAATCCTTATACTGTAAAATCTACTATCTGTATACCTCAAATTTATGGTTACCTAACATAAATATATATGCATGTATAATAATGTATCATATTTACATCCCATTTTGGCTAGGAATTTTGCTTTAACTTTATATAGGTGTTGGTATAGAAATAATGTTGAGAATTTATTTTAGTAATTTTTAAAAACATTCAAATACAATGTATTTTTTAGTTAAAATATTGCTTTCAATAAATAATGCATCATTTTCTCATATTATTTTTATCTTATTTGTCTTACATTAAGAACATTTTTTAAAGTGGGCATATTTTAAGGTGTTCAGTCAATTTATTTGGGACCACTGTAAATAGCTTCAGGGATTTTCAGTCCAACTGAATGAAATTTATATTGCAATTTTCTCTTAAGATGAATATTAATAATACTCTAACAAAGCACTCTCTCTAGAGAAATTTTTTCTTTATGTATTTAAGAATATAATTTCAGTTCTCACTACTCTAGGTTGCTAATGAAACATGATTTCTACATACAACAAATTACCTTTCTCTAGTGATTCAGCTTGAAAGTGAAATTATAAATAGTTTCACTGTGCCTCCATTATTTCTTCATCATCCCATTTTAATTTCAGAAATGTAATATGGTCTTTTGGAAATATTTCCTGGAATTTGAACATAAAACTACAATTTGGTTTTTTGTATTGCTCTTCTTCCCTTAGTACTATCTACTTCCTTTATTGGAATGAAAAAGTAAGATGATTCTTTCATAGAAGGAGAACTATATTAAATGAAAATTTTGCTTTTTGTTCATGCATGCTTATATAATCCTCAGAGTGACCCTGTTAATGATATGAATCTAGAAGTGACAAAATTTGCTTCATTATTTATCTCAGGCATTTTGTAATTATTTCATTGAAATCTAAATGTTAATGTTTTTAAAGAATGAAAGCTACCTTTTCACTATTGTGCAGTACTCAGTAAGTTGCTTTCACCTCTCATAAGTATCTATTAAAATAGATTTCAATAAAACCTTGAGTGTATGTAAATGGATGTTAATTAAATTTTGTAATACAATGTAAATAATTATTTTTAAATATATTTTGTAATACCCTTCAATCACACAAAATTTCCTCAACATAATCCATCTACAAATAGCTGATGAAAAAATTGAAATATGGTAAATATCAGCTTTCTAAAGCACCTGTTATCCATAGGCATAATATATACTAACAATTTAGTATATATTTTCCATATTATTTGAGCATCAGGTCTTTATGCCATTCTTATAATGTAAATGTGTGGGTTCCTGCTGTCCAGGGGATGGAAGGTCCCCTAGCCAGCCATGATACTGATGATCTCATGGTCAAACATGTACTGGAGCTGATGGCCCCATGGCTGGAAGACTGATGGTCTCATAGCCAAACACTCAGCTGTGGAACTGATAATTCAATGGCCAAAATGCTTCTGGGAAACTTTGGGCACCCATGATCCAGCCGTGGACTTGGTAGTCCCACAGCCTACATGCAGCCATGAGAATGATAGCCTCATAGCTAAACCTGCAGCTGTGGAACTGGCAATTTCACAGCCAAGCCCACAGCTCAGGGTTGCTGGCCTCCACAATCTACCAATTAGCTAGAGAACTGCTAATTCACATGATCTGACAAGCTGAAAAGTTAGCTGTAAGATTAACAACACTAAGATCTCTCTGTCTAAGAAAAACATGTGTTCAATAACAACCTGGAGCTCTCATCAGGTGGTACAATTTGCAGAAATTCCATTTATTTCATGCAACAGGCAGCTTATATAGGTTTGGGACAGGCAGCACATAAAATGCATGACATGACCTCCTGGGGGCGAACCTCAGACCTCCACACTAGCTCATGTCACACCAACTCCACACACACCCAAGCTCTGGTTTGACTACATAAGTGCACTATAAAAATTTGCTCCTGTTAATAAAGGGCCATTGGGTTTATGGGATTCCATGAAAAACTATTTGGACCATCGTATCTAAGAAACTGCCTTATTTTATTGTAATTTTGCAATAATGTGTCAAAGTAAATGAAATGCAGGAATTAAAGGAAGAAAACTGGACAGAAAAAATTAAGAATAGCTCAGGTTTACCTAACAAGAGCATTACAAAAATATATATCCAAAGCATTAAAAGCTATGTTGATTTGATATAATTTATGAACTTGTGTTTTTGTACTTATATCATAATAGACTAAGTTTTTATTTTGTTCTCACATTTCAGGTGCAGTTTATCAGTGACAGTGAGTTCATATATCATTTTGGTTATTTTCAACTTCCCCATTAATGTTACCAATGAGGCATGCCTAATCCCATAGACAAAACAGGATCACCAAAGAGTGTTCAATCAATCATTGTCAAAAACATTCTTATTGCAAGTCTATTCTGCTAAAATAGACAGGTGAGACAACCTTAAGATGGTACTAAATGACAAATTAATGTGGATTAATGGGAGGCAAAATGAACTGAAAAAAATACCAAAGTGTGAGTATAAAGGTAAGCTAAGCAGCTTTTTATTTACACATAATTTCCCTAATTTAAACACTTCCTGATCAGATTTTATTTGCAATTCCATTCTTCCTTTAAATTTCAGCTCAAACCTTGTTCTTTTAAGATTTTAGGATTTTTTTAAAAAAAATATTACTCTAATTTGAATTTTCCCTGTAACTACTTACCTCAAGAATTTTTACTGGGAATGTACTATATAACAGATAATGTTTTGCTGTGAATAGAGAAATAATACCCCCCCAACACTGACTCATTTTTTTGTGGAATTCTTCCTCGATTATCCCATGTTTTTCTTCCTATGGTGTCTTTAGAGTCAGCACCATACTGCATTTCCTCGTGTGTTGTAATGTACCATCAGTTCTAAGAATTATACGGAAAACTTAGGCTACCAAGCTTTGTTATGAATAATATTTGTATTGGGTTTTGTCTAGCATATACAATATGTATATCCATATAATGGTGCTTGTTCTCAGGGCATGAAAAAAGAAAAAGTAGGCACACAAGAAAAAGCAACACTCCTTTTCTCTCAGACATCTCTAAATCTGTGCTGCCACCTGAAGATGTAGCTTACTATTAGCATGTCTTCTCAACTCAATTAATCCTTCCTGAAATTCCCTCACAAATCCACCCAAAATTTTGTCTATTTTGTATTTTATTTATAGTTTATGTTATGTATATGAGTGTACTGCCTGCATGTCTGTAATGTCAGAACAGAATATCTGAAACTCTGGAACTGGAGTTATGGACAGCTGTTATTCATATATATATATATATATATATATATCTGTATTAATATTATCTATATATTATATATATATATGCTGTGTATGTCTCTGTATACATATATATATATATGATACATAAATATCTTTTCCTTTGTATTATTTTTTCTGTTTAAATACATTTATTGATGATTTGTATATTTTGTACATTATCTTCCAGTCCAATTTAGACACATTTCCCTCTCCCTGTCCCCTACCCCACCCCAGTTCATGCCTTCTGCCATACATGTCTTGCACCTTTCTCTCAGTCTTTCCAGTTTTTCATTGTAGAGGCTAGTTGTTTTGGGCAGAATTTTACTGTATCAGTCAGTTCTTTGACCTAGTCTTTTACCTTTGAGAATAAACTGTGTTAATTCCAAAATACGTTGAAGCATTCACACTTTCCACTTTAATTTTATAATACTCTAAGATATGAATATGTACCTTCTACCTATATACAATAATTACTTAGTCTGAAAATATGTGGTACGTCAATTCTAGAACCAATTAAGTGATTCACATTATAATAGCATAGTTGCTTTCAGATAAAAAGAAATATAACAATAATGTTGTTCAGCTTGCCTTTCTTTTTTTATTAATTTTATTTATTTTTGTATGTGTATGAATGTACTATCTGCATGCAAGTTTGTGCACCCGTGTCGTGTAATGCCGCGGAGGTCAGAAGAGGGTCTCGGATTCCCCTGGAACTGGAGTTCTCCTGGAATTGGAGTTTCAGACGGTTTTCGGCCGCCATGTGGGTGCTGGGGATCGAACCCAGGTCTTCTGTAAGAGCGGTCAGCACTCTTAACCGCTAGACCATCTCTCCAGCCCCCTCAGCTTGCCTTTCAACTGGGGATTTGGAGTTAACATCCACAAATGAGGCTAACCATTTTTGGAATTCACGTTTTCCCCCTTTAAGTTTATATTACTATAAAATATGCATACATACCCTCCCCCCATATACTACAATTACAAAGTCTGAAAATAAGTGGTATATTAATTCTAGATCCCATTAACATATTCACATTATAATGGTACAGGGTACAGTTGCTTTCAAGTATATATATAAGTTTGCCTTACTACTAGGTATTTGGTGCTAGCATCCACAAATGAGAGATACAATTTGTCGTTTGTTTTTCTGGGACTGTGTTACTTCACTTAGCATAATGTCTTCTAGTTCCATCTAGTTACCTGCAAAGTTCATGATGTCATCTTTCTTTACCACTGCATAGAAATCCATTGTATAGATGTACCACATTTTCTCTATCCACTCATTGGTTGAGAGATATTTGGGCTGGTTTGCTATTGTGAGGATTTAACATTAAATAATTTAAATAGACACAGACTATTCAATGAGATAGAAGCATTAATTTAAAATCTCCAATTAAATAAAGTCAGTGCCAGATGGATTCCTCAGAGACTTCTACCAGAACTTCAAAGAATTTTTACAAATACTCCCCCAATTATTCCATAAAATAGAAATTGAACATCCTGAGAATAATGTAATTTCTTACTAAGTGCAAAATATACATTCTTATATTTAAAGTCAACTATCCCTGTCCACACTCATCACAGAAACTTCTTTTGCACCAGACTGAAACTATTACAGAGTTCTACAACTAGTCACACAGAGATTGTTTGTGAAGTCCCCAAGCCTAAGTGGCACATCTATATTACAACTTCTACACCTACGTCTCACTAGACACAGAACAAGGGGTAAAGAGGACATGAATGAGTCTCATTAATGAAGGTCCTTTATGCAACAGAGGGTCAGGGACAAGGAAGGCCACAAATGACCAAAGCCTAGAGTCTAGAAGTGTGTCTTGGATAGGATTCCTCTATTAAGCTGCACTCATCCAAGGCTTAGGGACCATTGCCAAATATGGAACAGACAAATTGTAAAAGTCAAGGAGCTGGTGCAGAACCGTATGAAAATAGAATCCTATAAGCTCCTGGGACCCTGCTTATGCGAACCTACGGGAATGGTGTCAGAATACACAAACTCATATAGACAAAGTCTCAGCTTGGGACTGGTAAAATGGGCAGTAGACCCAAATCTTAACTGAAGAAATATTGTCAAAGCTGATTACTGCTGTGTGAGGAATAACTGATATTCTTAAAGTGAGGAACTCTGAATAGGCTGAATAGAACTCAGTAGATGAACTTGCACTGAGGAATACCTGGGGTTGTAACATGACACAATAGTCCTTAACACAAGTGACAGTGAGTATGAATTGGAATTCCCAGTTAGGGAATTGTGGGAAGATGTCAATGGAGAAGGGGTTAAAAATGTGATTTAAATTTATTGATGTGTTCTGTACAAAATTAATTAATTCATTAATTAAAAATAAAAATACTTGGGGGCTGGAGAGATGGCCTAGCGGTTAAGAGTGCCGGCTGCTCTTGCAGAGGACCCGGGTTCGATCCCCAGCACCCAAATGGCGGCTGAGAACAGTCTGTAACTTCCAGGAGAACTCCAGTTCCAGGGGAATCAGACACCCTCTTCTGACCTCTGCGGCATTGCACGACACGGGTACATAAACCTACATGCAGACAGTACATTCATACACATAAATAAATAAATAAATAAATAAATAAATAAATAAATAAATAAATAATAAAATTAAAAAAATAAAATTAAAATACTTGAAAATGGTATCCAAAAGTATATATCAAATTTTATCCAACATGATAAACTTGGCTTCAATATAGTGATCCACTAATGGTTCAAAATATCCAAATCAATAAATGTAAATGCCATATAATTATCATAAGGATAGAACACATAAATGCCTCATTAAATGCAGAAAATAATTTTGAAATAAACCCAACAAACAGATTTGTCCTTCATGACAAAACTTATGAGATTTCTGGGTTGAAGGGAACATATCTCAACATAATAAAGAAATTAGAAGCTGACCACCAACATCATGCTAAACATAGGAAAATTCAATGTATTTTCACTAAAATTAGGACCAAGTCAAGATGTCCACTCTTTCCATTCATGTTTATTATATTGCTTACAATCATAGCAATAAGAAAAGTGAAGGAACTAAAGGGGATACAAATTTGAAAGAAATCACAGTATCTTTATTAGAAGATGATAAAAGTCTAAGCATAAAAGACTCCACCAGAAATCTCCTAGGTATGATAAATACGTCCAGCAAAATAGTAGAAGATAGCATGCAAAAATAAGTTGCCTTCTCTTATACAAATTACCAACTTACTGCAAAAGAAACTAGGAAAATGTTCCTATTCATGATAGAGTAAATAAAAATATATCAGAAGAAATATAACCAAGAAATGGAAAGAAAGGTATAATAAAAAACTTTGAGGCATTGAAGAATGGGAATGGGGAAGACACTAGAAGCTCAAAAGTCTGTGTTCATAGATCAGCAAGATTAATATGTGAAAATTATCATCCTACCAAAAGCAATGTACAGATTCCACACAATCCCCATCAAAATTCCAGTGTGTTTTGTCATAGAAATTAAAAAAAAAAAAAAACTAAAACAAATGCACTATAGTTGAAATGATCCAGATTGTACTGTATTAATAATAATGTGTGATAAGACATTTATTTTCCTGTCCTGTCTATTAAGTGTTCTGCATTTCTATGTCCATCTCTCTAGTTTGGGGATAATTTCTTCTATGGTTTTATTGAAAATTGCCTCTGTACCTTTGGTATGGAATTATTATCTTTCTTTTATTACCTTTATATGAAAGGTAGGCCACTCTGCAAATGATCTGTACATTCCCATTTTTTTTTTTGTTATTTTTTATGTGTATGAATGTCTCCATGTAAGTTGGTGCACCCATTTCGTGCAATGCCATGGAGGTCAGAAGATGGTGTCAGATTCCCCAGGAACTGGATTTAAAGATGGTTCTTAGCCGCCATGTGGGTGCTGGGAATTGAACCCGGTTCCTCTGCAAGAGCAGTTAGTGCTCTTAACCGCTGAGACATCTCCCCAGCACCTCCCATTTATATTTTTTAATGTACCATGAATTTAATAAGTGACACAATTTCTCTGTTTTGACTTATAGCACCAACCCTGTTTTCCATATGATCCATTATGTTGGTGAGGCTTCCCACTGATGTTAATTACGGGGGTTAATGACTTTTATTTACAGAATAATTTCAGTTGGGATTTTCTTCAGCATTTCTTTTTATTCATTTCTATTTTCTTTTTTGAATTGACTTTTTAATTTCATCCAGCTCTTTGTCAGTTTGATATGTATTTGTGTCTTCTTTTACTTGTTTGACACTTGTTATAATCATTCTTTATAATTATTTGTCTGGACGTTTTCTGTGTCATTTTAATTCAAAATTAGATGAACAGATTTTGTAAGGGCATACTGTTATGGGGTAATTTATGTTCACTTTTTATGTTCCGGGATGTTGACCATCTGGAGTAACTTGTTGCTTGAATATTTCTTTTTTTTCAAAAAAACCTTTATTCTTTTAGAGGAAAGTACAATATTCAAGAAACGTTTAAGTTTTAAGAATTTTGAGGGATTATTTTTCTCTGTGGAACTGGTGTTGTTGACTGCAACTCTTCTCTCTAGTCTCCATTTCAGAGTCTGCTAGTGTCTGTTCTAACAATCACTTTTCAAGTCTAAACACATTTCGTTCTGTTCATTTCCTTTTCTGCATTCTGGTTTGTCCCCACACGATTGAAGCCCCACCTCTTGTCAGATCTAATATGATTCTTTCTCCCACAAATTCCCAGACATATTTTCAGAAATCTTGAGCCTGGACACTTTGCTCTTTTCCCTCAGTCTGCAGCTCCCTCCAAAATTGGGGAACTACTACTTTTGTGCCTTGCCTGAGTAAACTATGGCATTCTCATCTAGAACTCAATTCTGCTTCCCTGAGTTCAGTTATTTTCATGTGCACAGTTTAAAGTGAACTGTTTATTGTGGGAGAAGCAGAGGGCTTAGAACTACATAGAATATATTTCACTGCAACAATATTTGTTCTTTTCCACTTTGTGAATTTGAATTTTTTATTCTAGGAAAAAAAAAACTATAATATGTATAGTTTGGTTTTATTTAATTAAGCATATATCTCTATTCCTATTATATGCCAAGAAATTTCCCATTATCCGTGAGTAATATGGCAATCAGGATAGACTTAGCCACAGCCTTTATGTGCATTTGATAACGGGGATATTGCAGAAGATGTTAGCTTTATCATCTCTGCAATAATATAACAGGGTGTCCCTCTCCTCTTTATGAATTTGCTACTTTTGCCCCCTGAAGAATGAATCCATATGGTCAGAGAATGAAGGGGTCATATTGGCAAGGCTCAATGCATTTCATGCCTGGAACCAGGTACTGGAACCAGTTTCACGTAGATTACAAACACATGCACAATCAGTAATTTCTAGGAAGACAGTGAAATGCATCCACAAGGCAAGACCCTGTGCTGGCAAAACACAACATATTAGCCATAGTTCATTTTGGCTATTCAGAACCTTCCTTCCCATATATGTCAGTTTAGAATTATTTTTCTTAGCATAATATAATTATCTACACACAGGTAAAACTTACCCACCCTGTGCAAAGAAGACAGCATATTCCCAGATGTTTCTCATCAAGGATGACTAGCATTCCTTTCATTGAGGTCCAGGTGGAGCTCTTGATAGGCAAGACATCTGTGGGAATATGATACATGTTACACACACACGCACACACACACACACACACACACACACACACACAAAATGCAGTGGTACAGGAGAACAGCAACTGATGTTCCCATTTAGAGTAAGGTACAGAAGGAGTCACAATGGCCTTTCTGAGTGACAATGAAGGATTGCTATCTTGAGTGAAGAGTCAGTTCTGGACAACTGAGTTAATTTGGCTGACTTGGACAATTCTCAGGAGTTCTATAATTTACTGTCAGAACTTAAATAATAATTGGAGAGATTAATTTTTCTGCTGGTTTTGAAATGGTTTACTATATTTAAAAAAATGTGAGGGGGAGACTAGGTCCATTGAATAATGAATCAAAATTACAAAAATGTGGCTTCTGTCTTATGACATACCATCAAACTAATATTAGTATGACTCTAAAGGCTAGGAGTTTGAACACTGGGAATTCTATTTCCATGAGAATGGACTACCCAATATCATAAGAGTTTAATTTGTTTTATTTTGTCCTGTAGCCCTAGAATCAGAAATACTGTTGTAGTTCAATAAATATATGTTGGGGGAATGAACTCAACCTTCCTTTTACTTGTTCTCACTCAAGTGCTACTACATCTGTTTACATTATAGTTCTTGACTTACTTATTCCTTTCTATTCCTCTGTTAAGCCTCATTTTCACTTAACTTAAAATATTCTGATAGCCTATTAATATGATCTTTTCTTTAACACTCTTATATTGCATTCCAACCCAACCTAACAGTGTTGAAGTTATAAAACATAAATTGGGAGGTCTGTGCAGCTTCTGGCAGGTAAGGAGAGAGGCCCAGAGTCCCTTTTGTCTCCCTTCGGGTGAGAGAGAACAGAGGTTCTGGCAGTGGTGATATTGCAGACTTCTTACTCACTAGCTGCAGAACATTTGGGGCCCCTCCTTCTGCTCCAGGCTAGGCTTCCCTGCCCCAGGACTCAGATACTTACCTGTGAAAACAGCCCTCAAGAACTTGTAGGCATACCCCAAATTATGGGGCAAATCTATGAGTTCAACTCTCCATTGAGTGTACGAGGGTGCCCTCCGCTTGGTGGTGATAGTCCCCAACTGTGTGGCAGCAGCATTAAAGACTCCATATCCACTGGCTAGGGATCACATGGAGCACATCCTTTAGCTCCAGGCTGGCTTTTCCTGCCCCCGAATGCAGATTCACACATAAGCAACCAGCCCTGTAGAGCCTGTAGGTGAATTCCATGTGGCATAGAGGTTCTACACACTACTCTCCTATTGAGTATGAGGCTGACCTCTGCCCAGTGGTGAGACGCCAACTGTGCAGTGGCAGCAATGTATACCAGACTCCCTTCCTACTAGCAATTAAACAACTTGGGTCACTCCCTGGCTCCAGGCTAGGCTTTCAGACACCACCAGAGCCAGAAGGCAAATCTCACCTTGTGTGGAGTTTAAGAGTGCCTGAGTGTGACCTGTCTTGGGCTTCTGGCCAAGCTCCTGACTAGCTGGGTGAGAAGTAGCTGTTCTCTCCAGTACAAAATCAAAAGTGAAAACCTCAAGCCTTGCATACCTAATAAGAAGACAACAAAGGCACTTCAAGAATACACAAAAAATAAGTTTTAACTTCAACAAATAAACACTGGAGTTTCAAATCAGAATACAAACAACAAAGGAAACCCATATACAACATCACAAGGAAAAAAAAAAATAACAGGAAAAACCCAAATAATGAGCCACCACTAAATATTACCAACTCTGGAGAAGACTTCTATGATGAGGAACCCCTAGAAGTAAACCAGGATACAGGTCTGCAAAGAATTATCATAAACATGATCAATGACTTCAAGGAATTTAAGGAACACACAAACAAACAAATCAACAAACTAAAAGAAGATAGGGATAAAGTAAAGAAGATAATGATAAACTTCTGAATGAATTCATAAGATAGGGACATACTGGAGAAAACTCAGGATTAAATGAAAAAGGAAATGGGACACTCAACCAGCCATTTTGAAAGGATGGGAAGAAACCTCAGATACAGAATGAATGAAGCAGAAACGAGAAACATCAACACTTGGAGATAATATAGAATTGGTCTCCTCAAGCAAAGATTATGGAAAATAAAAAAAAAAAAAAAATGGAATACTCAGGAAATATGGGCTACCAGAACGGCCAAACTATGCTATAGTATACGGGAAAGATCTGAGGATAATGGGATTGCCATATCTTAAACAGGATTGTGATGAAAACTTCCCCAAACTAAGGAGGACATATCATACAGAACACACAGAACAACCAAATAGACAGGACAGAAAAGAAAAAAAAAAAAAAAAAAACACTAGATGCTCGAAAACAAGGAGAGATTTTGAATGCTGCAAGTGAAAAACAAGTAATATAAAGAAACCCATCAGAATGCAAAAGATGAAATCAAGAAGAGCTTGGACCAAGATTCCAATCTAAATGACTAATAGATTCCCTAACCAGCAAAATGTCTATTAGTTTGAAGGATTAAAGAAAAAAATCCTTTCATGCTATATAAGCTGAAAGAATTGATGGCTAGAAAACCAACATATCAGAGAATACTTAAGCAATACAAAAAGCAGAAGAAAGGAAAAGTGATTCCCAAGCAGCAAACAAAAAGTAATTAATTAAGATAGAAATCTGGAAATACATTCCAAGACCAAGAATGCAAACGAAAAAAAATGATTAGAAGCAATATCATCCCTGAATTATCATTAAATATTAATGGACTGAACTCCCCAATCAAGGACACAACTAGTAAAATGGATAGAGAAAAAAACAAACAAAAAAATGAAAAAACAACATCTTTTTTTGCGGAGAAACCCCATCTCACCTTCTAGTACCGGTACTATCCTATGGTGAAAGGATGGAAAATTTCCAAGCCAATGGTATTAAGAGCATGCCGAAACTGCTTTCAAATATAAGATAAAACAGACATAAAATTAAAACCAATAAAATGAGATTAAGAAAGATGCTTTAGTGCCGGCTGGCTCCTGAGGCACCAGGAACCTGAAGTTGCTCCAGGCAGGTACTGGGGGGTGGGCTAGTCAGGCATATATCCACCCCCTCCTCAACTGAATTGGTGAGAGAGTATCCAAGTGGGACTTTTTTGAGAATCTGCAGAACAGGAAGAGGAAGAGTTGACTTAGGCTTCCAATATCCCAATATATTAAACAAAATTAGAAAGCCTGAAACCTAGACCAGTCATACTCCATAAAAACAAGGAGGAGGAACGGGAAAAAAAAAAAAAAAGCATTGGAAGGAGGCAAGCAAAACCATCCTCTAACATAGTGAAAAGACATTTGTGATTTGAATCACAAAAGGGAAATCCACATGCCAGGGACATGAGGAAGGGACAACATGAGAAAGGCACAGGATAATCCCGCACCAGGCTCTACCAAACCTGTAGGAGATAGCTACAATGGGATCCCCCCTGAGGTGACCCAAGGAACAGATTTTAGAGGAATAATTGCAGACCTGTGCAGAAAAATTAAAGAAAATAAAGAAGAATTCAGGGAACTAAAGAGAGAGAATGAAAAACTCAAAAAGGACCTAGAGGGATATAATGACAAACTTCGGAGAGGGAGAAAAAAAAAAAAAAAAACTCCAAAAGGAAGTAGAAACACTGAAAAAGGAAGCCAACCAACAAAGTAAGGAGCACCAAGAAGAGATTCAGAAGCTCAAAAAGGAAATCGAAATACTAAAGAAAACACAGGATGAAACGAAAAAGGAATTAGAACACTCATCCAATCAAGAAGAAAGGAAAGGAAAAAGCCTCAGAAGTAGAATGAAGGAAGCAGAACAAAGAATATCAGATCTGGAGGACAACACAGAGCAACTAAAAAGCTCAAATGAAGAATATGAAAAATTTAAAAATACACAAAATTGGAACAATCAGGAAATATTGGATACTATGAAAAACTGGATCACCACTTGTAAGAAGAATAAAATTAAACCCCTACCTCTCACCCTGGACAAAAATCAAATCCAAATAGACCAAAGACCTCAATTTGAAACCCAAAACCCTGAAGGTGTTAGATTAAAAAGTTGACAGCAACTAACAAGACATAGGTGTAGGAAAAGACTTTTTAAATCAGACAGCAGCTGCACAAGATATAAGGTCAACAATTGACAAATGGGACCTTATTAAACTCAAAGGTTTCTGTACAGCAAAAGAAACAATCAATGAAGTAAAGAGAAAACTCATAGAGTGGGAGGAAACCTTCACTGCTGATTCATCTGACAGAGCATTAACTTCCAGAATATATAAACTACTCAAAAAAACATATGTGATTATAGCTTTCAGTGTATGTATATGTACTGAAGCAATACATGTAGGAGAGAATAATAAGAAAAGAACTGGAAAAAAACTCTGAAAAGACTCAGAGAAAGATGCAGGACATGTATGGCAGAATGCAGGGACTCCAGTGGAGTGGGGGGCATAGAAAGGGAAGCGACTCTAGATTCAATTGAGAAATGATGTAAGACTTATGGAAAAAGTTTAATAATAAAAAAAATAATAATCAGTCAATATGGGAAGATAACAATGTTTACAAGCTCGATTAGACAGAAATCCCAGATGTGAACCTTAGTGTTTCCATTTACCAGTTGTGTGATGTTAGGTAAGTAAATTACGTTTATGTTCAGTTTTCTTACCTGCAATAGTAACTAAAAACAGCTCCCTTTTTCACTGGATTGTTGTATAGAATCAATAATTCAGTACATATCATGTCTAACATGAATAAGGACTTATTTCTATTATTAATATTTAAACATATGGGGTTAAGAGCACTGGCTATTCTTGCAGATGATCATGTTCATCTTGCAGCACCATGTGGTGCCTAACAACCATCCATAACTGCCATTCTAGGTGATCTGACACCCTCTTCTGTCTTCCTCCCATACTACATAACACATAACACGGGTGCACACATGCAAAAATACACTCATACACATAAAATAAACATAAATAAATGAAAAATGTAAGCATATTGGAGATAAGTATAATTATAATAATTTATATATATATATATATATATATATATCCACTGAACATCTAGCATGCAGCAATAGGCCTACCAAATTCCGTGTTTCCCAGGCCTGCCACAGTTTCTGCTCTCTCTTAGCCTGCGACTATAATCTCATCAGAAGTTTATTAGATTAGTTATAAGAGGAAGAGAGGACTTAGCCTGTGTTTCAAAAGATGGCTATGCAGACACTACCACAAGTGAACATCTGTAGCACCATAGTTCCTTTCTGGAATATTTCTAGTGAGCAATGCAAAAGAGAAACTATCCCACTGGGCAGAGCTGGAGCAGTGTACTTAGTTGTATACTTTACTTGGAAGGTAATGTGTAACTAACAATATAGAGTCATGTGAGTAAATACATTTGGTGTGATTGTACATAAGTGCAGGTAAGAAAATATATAGTAATCTGGAGGAACTTGAGGAAGATAGCCATGGGGGCGGGGCCTGGAAAGAGTCAGAAAAAAGCATACAGGACAACTATATGACAGAGTGCAGGGACTTGAGGAAAATTGACTCTAGATCTCGATTGAGAAATGGTGTATGTGTATGGAAAAAGTTTATATAACATAAAAAATTCTATTATATATATATATAATATCATATATAAAACTAACAATAGAACATAAGTACTATATGTTACTGAAAAGAGAATGAGAGAGGGAAAAAAAGTCCAAGTTACTTGCTTTAGTGCCATGTACATTACACACAAATGCATAATGGATGAGGAAAAGTTCTCAAGATAATTACATTAAAGTATTCACATGTGACACAAATATCTTCTTGTGTTTGACTATTTATAGATGGCTATCTTCCTCAAGTTCCTCACAGATTACCTTATATTTTAAAAATGTTTTAAGAGCAAGAAGATGTGTTAATGTGAATATTCCTTTAAGACTCAACTCTTTTAACATATGATTCCCGTTGTGAACATAAATTCAGCATACTAGCATATATTATATAGGAATTATGAGGCATTGTTCAGTGGTTAATACATTTTTTTGTGGAGGAGAGATGTAAAAAGTGTTCAAATCCTCCCCTTGGTGTTAATAAGAAATAGATCCAAATAATATGCATTTTGAGAGATAAATGAAACATTTCAGCTTACTGAGCAATGTGCAAGAGGTTACTTATAAAAATATGGATGCTCCCCAGGAAGGATATATATCACAGTCTTACACCAAGCATGGATAATGACTTCATAATAGCAGTCTAAATAAGAGATCCCCCCCCGCCCACTCTGTTAGTCTTCTCCAGCTTATATACTGTAGCCTTTTACTGAGTTCATGTGTAGTTATGGCTGAATTCTTCACTATGGGTCAGGATGTTTGGTAGAAAATAATGTGAGGATCTGGTGACTAACCCTTCCCCTTTTCTGTGCCTGCAATCAAAACAACCCAGATGTGCATGATCTTTTTTTTGTTTTTTAAAGACATTTTTTTTTTATTGTTTAAAACTTATTTATTTATTTATTTATTTATTTATTTATTTATTTATTTTTTGTCTTTTTGAGACAGGGTCACCCTGTAGCCCCAGCTGTCCTGGAACTCAATCTGTAGCCACGGCTGCCTCTTGGGAACTTTTTCACAAAAGATCGCCTGCCTCTGCTTCCCAAGTGCTTAGGATTAAGGTGTGTTGCACCACCACGTCTGGCTGATGATCTTTTTCAAACAAGCACAGCTGAACTCAGGAAGACAGTGTGTGTCTGGTTTGGAGGAGCAGTCCCACACACATGTGACAGACTTGAAAGAAAAATGGTAAGAAAAAGAAGGAAAGCATCATAAGTTAATCATATGCAATCAATGAGTGTAATTCAGAGGGAAAATGACCATAAAATTTTCCAATTAATGTGGTGAACACAGTAATTTACATGTTCTTATATCCTGGTGACTGAGACTACCAAAAATCTCTTGAGAAATTTCCTTTGTAAATGGTGCAAAATCCTGAAAAATAGACATCATTTACAGTGGTAATCCTGCATTAATGATAAGAACATCATCAATTTAATATGTAAAATAGTTAACAAGGTCTAGAAACTATTCTTTGAGAAAATACCAAAACAATTCATTGATTCATAGATAGAGAAAGCCATAGCAGTGGTGGAATTGCAACATTAATTAATGGCATGCAAATAGTTAATAAGAAAGCTGAGTTATTACTGCTTAAATATGAGGAATATTATCAACTCATTATAATGAATCAATATATATCATGGGTTTTCATTTTGTCTGGAACATCAACATTAGACCTATGGCTATATATATATAATATAATATAAATATATATACTATATATATATATATTCAATGAATGTTCAAATAAATACAGGAAAGAGCCGGGCATGGTGGCACATGCTTTTAGTCCTAGCACTTGGGAGGCAGAGGCATGTGGATCTTTATGAGTTCAAGGCCAGACTGGTCTAGAGAGAGAACTCCAGGACAGCTGGGGCTACAGGGAGACCCTGTATCAAAAAAAAAAACAAAATAAATAAATAAATAAGAGAGGAATATGAAGAAAAATTAAGTAAGGGAATCAAATATTTAATAAATATATCTGATTTCTCTATATCTGTGTTGCATAATACAAATATAAGTTGGAAAGATGTAAAATTATATGTCAGATATATAAAGAAATATAAGAATATTCACATATTTTAAATTCCTATCATTATCTTTTCTGCTTAACTGAAACCTATTGAAAATCACTAGGAAATCATTATGGATTTTAATTTTGACAACACATACATGTTATAGAGGAAGATCAATGAACTATTTTAAGACTTATTTCTAGTATATATTTCTTTCTCCATGGTTTAACAAGAGATAGCATTTTAAAATATGCAATTTTCCAGCCGGGCATGGTGGTGCACGCCTTTAATCCTAGCACTTGGGAGGCAGAGGTAGGCGGATCTTTGTGAGTTCAAAGCCAGCCTGGACTACAGAGTGAGTTTCAGGACAGCTGGGGCTACAGGGAGACCCTGTCTCGAAAAAAAAAAAAACAAAAAACAAAACAAAATATGCAATTTTCCAAAAACATTCAAGAGATCTGAATGGGTTTCCATTTTGTCTGTCAATATAATACATACTCAGCAACAAATTAGATTTCTTTTCTGTGAATTATCCATAAGGATTAAAAATAAAAAGATGGTGGTGTAGAAAGCTGCCAAAGGACATTATATGAGTGTTCTTGGCTCCTATTCTATTTTTCTATCCCAAGGAAACATCTTTCTGCCAAAATGATACAGGTGTGAAAACAGAACTTCTAGCCTGTGAACTCTTGGATTTCCTTCTGAGGGATGCAGCTTATTTTAGAATGCATATTGGTTTTCTTTAAGTAGAAGTGGGATATGCTCATGAAAACAAGTAAGAGAGAAGCAGATGTCACCTTCTTTATATTATGTAAAAATCTTACTGGGATATATCTGGAATATAACTACTTATTTTTGTTTCAAATTTAGTGATACAATATTGGATTCAGTGATTTCAGATGTACATGTTTAACGTGGAAAACATGCTCTAAGTGCTATTTGTATAAGCTGCACAACATTGCAATAATTCCTAGTGGTGTTTAGAAAAATATAAGTGCTTCTAAATGACTTGTGTTTTATATTATGCCAAGCATAATTAATGTAGTGTGATAATATTTTTGATTAATAGCCTAAAACATGTTTCCAGTGAGAAGAATGAATGATTACAATAGATCTTGGGAGAAGGCATGAGAAACTTTTATGTCAAATATCAAGTAACTTTTGGACATAGTTGGAGATATGTTACTAAATAAAATATATAAGTCAATTGTTAAATAGAAAATATTCAGAATCATAAAATATCATATCTAATTCAGGAACCATTTGTAATGAATTGTTTTTCAAAATATGAACAGTTTGTCAATTCAAATATTACATGAGGCACTCTCTTTCTCTTTATCAGTGTTGGGGCTCATGTCTTCGTCTTCATTTATGATAGGCTGTTGTTTTTTCCCAAAAGCACATACTTAATATTATGGGTTTGAGTGACTGCTGATGGCAAATTATTACAATTGCATGTAAGATTAAAAATATCCCATGTTGGGGGCTGGAGAGATGGCCTAGTGGTTAAGAGTTCCAACTTCTCTAAGCTGGGCTTGATGGTGCACGCCTTTAATCCTAGCACTTGGGAGGAAGAGGCAGGCGGATCTTTGTGAGTTCAAGGCCAGCCTGGTCTACAGAGTGAGTTCCAGGACAGCTGGGGCTGCAGGGAGACCCTGTCTCAAAAAGACCAAAAAAAAAAAAAAAAAAAAAAAAAAAGTTCAAACTTCTCTTGCAGAGGACTTGAGTTGCGAATCCCCAGCACCCACATGGCGGTTGAGAATGGTCTAACTCAAGTTCCAGGGCAATCTGACACCCTCTTCTGACCTCTGCGGGATTGAATGAACAGGGTGACACAAACCTGACATGCAGACAGTATATTTACACATTAAAATAGATAGATAAATAAATAATAAGTAAATACCAGTGTTAATAGATATATATATTTTTCAAGGTAAATAATAGACAGTGAATTTAAATACATGAAAATAATAACACATATAAATGCATTTTACCTTAGACTCAGTAATCAGAAGTTAATCTTAAATTGAATATTTGATTTTATTCTTACAAAATATTTTATAATGACTGAAAAAAATCAATAATGTAGTATTTCTGTGGAAAATGTATAAAGGACTGTGGTGAATGGTGAAAACCGTGCTATATGTAAGGTGATTAGAAATATATTGAAATTCAGGGTTGATATTATGCGGGCTTCATTTCCACCAATAAATGGTATCCAGAAAACATTAAGGGGATTTACTTTGTGTTTTAGTCTAAATGCTGGTCCATCAATATATTAGAAACATTTAGTGAAATTCTTCTAGAAAAACATTTATGTAAATCATATTTTAGCATGTACATTTGCTCAAACTAACTTCATAACATCTCATTTTAGAAGGATAGATTGTTAAAAGAGATTAATTATATGACTGTTACTAACATTAGTATGTCAGATTAGAAAGTTATTTAAATATGTTCTATCAAGGAGAATTTTCAGGATTGGGTCAGTTAGCTGTATGTAAATGTTACCAAATAATCAATAGAGGACTGTATCTCCCAGTGTGAGAAGGACTACAAGCCACCCATCATGGGAGGGATGGCAGAACATTGCAATTCTATGATTGTGGCTGTGTTTAGAGAAGGCTCCTATTCTGGCCACTGTCCAGAAAGCCAAGACGTCAGAAAAATTGATGTGTTGAGACAGCTTTCAATAACCTAAACCCAGTGACTACTGCTAGTCACATCCCATTCCCTAATGTGTCTGTATCCTTCAAATTAGTGCCACAAGTCAGAGACAAAGTTTTCCAAATAAGAGCAGTGTGTGGAAGGCGTATTTTAAGTTAAATAAATAATATGTAGAAAGGAGATAAGAATTAAGGAAACAGAGCCATCTTTACTTAACTTCGTTATATAAATTTGTGATATAAAATTATTATAAGAAAAAGAAAACAAAAAAAAAAAAAAAAAAATAATATATATATATATATATATATATTATATATATATATATATAAACTACTGGTGCAATAAAAGTCATTTCAAAATATACACTCATTAATATTTGTTTCATAACATTCATGTATATTTTAATCTCATTAAATTTGGCTAGATATAGAAATATTTCATGACTACTGATAATTCTGATAGCTCAAGGCATGGGCTTATAGAATTCATTTAATGTCATTACTACAAATTCATGTAAAGTCAGTCAACACTGAAAATCTATAAAGGCTCCACATCATATTTATTTAGATACATTAATGAAGTAGTATACTTAAACCTAAAAGTACTTTTGATTTGGTGCTATCATTGATTTTGCTTTTGAGTTACATGATGTTTTACTCCCTCATGTTAAGAAGTGTTTATGATATTTTCTGGGTTCTCTAACTTACAAAGTATTTTTATGGCATCATATTCTAGTACAGAAATAGAGAATTTATAAAGTACTGAAGAGAGCTTCTGGGCCAGTTTTCTTTTTTTTATTATATTTTTAATTTTTATTTTTATTTATTTTTTGTATGTGTATGAATGTACTGTCTGCATGCAAGTCTGTGCACCCGTGTCGTGCAATGCCGCAGAGGTCAGAAGAGGGTGTCGGATTCCCCTGGAACTGGAGTTCTCCTGGAATTGGAGTTTCAGACGGTTCTTGGCCGCCATGTGGGTGCTGGGGATCGAACCTGGGTCCTCTGTAAGAGCGGTTGGCGTTCTTAACCACTAGGCCATCTCTCCAGCCCCCTGGGGCAGTTTTCTTTATGGGGACCTCTGCCAAGTTGAAAGGACGACAAGCAAACTAGGATAATTTGTGAATGGTTTAACAGAGAGGCCAATACTAAAGGTTTTTGCAATAAAGGGAGACCTAAAGGGATAGCAAGAAAACATCTACAGCCTACATCTTAAAATCCTAATTTTGTAGTATTTACTTTCAGAATATGCAATTTTTGAGACAGTATTTCAAATAAAATGCAAAATGCATTGCCGTATTGATTTCATCATAACCAAATGTTTATTTGTATTGAAATGGATTGATATAACTTGTAAGTACAGAAGGCTTGATTAACAAATTAACCCATCTGAGGTGTTACTTTTTATTTGTAAGATTTATTTTTAGCTATATACAAATTTATTGATTTGCTCACCTGACAGAGCTCAAGTTGTCCAACAGTAGCCGCGCTGCACTGGAGAGGCTGAGAATCCAGGGAACTGCTCAGTCAGCCAGGCTTGATCTCAGTAGTTCCAATCTGGTGCTGAAGGCCCGATGGATTCCGGGAGATCTGCCTGTCTCCCGAAGGGTTGATCACAGCAGCAAGACAAACTCACCAGTGAGAGAGAGGCAAGGTGCAGGAAAAAAGGGCAAGATTTTTAAAATCTTTTTTAAAATTTTATTTATTTTTTATGTGTATGAATGTACTGTCTGCATGCAATTCTGTGTACTCATGTCCTGCAGTTCCGCGGAGGTCAGAAGAAGACGTCAGATTCCCCTGGAACTGGAGTCAAAAACGTTTCTCAGCCGCCATGTGGGTGCTGGCAATCAAACCTGGGTCCTCTGCAAGAGCAGTCAGCGCTTTTAACCGCTAGGCCATTTCTCTAGCCCTATTTGTGAGATTTTTTTAAATACTTAAATAAAATAAAATACATATTACTATACCTTATTTAAACAATTAATAAATAACGCATCACCTTAGAGAACGACAAAAACAAGCTTGAAGATTCACCAGTGGAAACAATCCTTATAATACAGTCTCATTATGTATTGACGTAGATAGATGGAAAGATGTTTCATAGCTACATAGGTAGATAGATAGATATAGATAGATAGATAGATAGATAGATAGATAGATAGATAGATAGATAGATTAGTATATTATTGGATAGATAAATTGAAAATATGGGATATTAATAAAACTTTATACATTATAGAAGGTAATAAAGTCACAGATACACTACTTCATAATTACTCCTGAATGAATGTCTTCAAATGAAGGTTAATTTCAAGGGCAATTCACAGTGTTCTGTGACTAGAGACCTATACATAAAAAATTAGGTAAAGTTCTAGACCAAAAAAGAGAAAAAATGCTTGATGCTATAGTTTTGTTTAAATTGCTGTAGTATTCCTTCTGTTTTGAAATGGAATACATCTGAAAATAATTTTAGATCTCATATGGTAGCTAACAGCCATCTATAAATCTAGTTCCAGGGGATCTTACGCCTTCTTCTGGCCTCTTCGGGCCATTCAAGACATGGATGCACTTGCAGACTACACAGGCATTCACATCAAAATGAATAAATAAAAGAATTTTAAGATCTTAAGGCCCACTTAATCCATCTTTATAGCTATATGATTATAGTGATAGTTATTATATTTTATTTGTCTCACAGAAAGCATAACCAGAAATGACATAGATATAATTAATTCTGAATGTTTATTTGTACAAATCAATGATCAGTAATTATAATCTATTAGCTTCCATTAAATTAATAGGTAATTACCTGACAAACATATATTTGCATTTATTTTTATCTGAAACTGCACTTTTATTTAATTTATTTTATTTAGATGGATCATTCAGTAGGAAATAACTGAGATTTGTCAAATTCTATTAACTCAATGTCACTTGACGTAATGTTATTCATTTATGTTAAAATACGTGCATACAGTCTGTGAAATAATTTCCGCATCATTGGTAATGGAAGGAATGTCAAAGTTACCTAAGTCAATTCTTATGATATATTTTTCATATGTAGTTAAGCAAAACACTTTATCAAGAATACAATCACAACATATGTTATTTAAATTATCCTAAAATAATTTAAGAATCAATGGACATAAAGCAAAATTAGGTATACAGAAGAAAATTGTCATGAACAGACAAACATGTCTTTCTTTCACTACTCAGAATTTTACTTTCCAATTAACATATCTAAGACAATACCTCTCAAAAAAAAACAAAACCATGAAGATCTAAACTCTCTTCCTCTTTGTCTTCAATACTATGTTGTTGAGTATCCCTGCGCTTTTTATTTTGTCTCAGTTTTAGGTCTTTCAAGAGGAAATGATCCCATATCTTCTGGAAGGCTTTGGTACAGTAATTACAAGCATAGAGAAAGATTATTGGAGTAACAGCAAAATCACTCCATGGTCTAAAATCACTATGTGTGGACAGGTGCTAGCTACACTAATGAGGAAAACATGGCCTTGCTCTTGATGTGTGAAAAGCTCTAAGGATAAGATTATCACATAGAGCAATTATCTCCCTTTCCCCAGATGTGTGGGTAGAGTGGAGGCTTTTGAAATCAACAATTTAAATGTCAGATATTTGAGAATTACTTCTGACCACGGCGAATTCACTGAAAATATAACACTTTAAAAGGAGCGTTGACACATTTATTACCTGTATCAGGAATGATTGATCACTTGGGATACTGAAAAAGGGTACTTAGGAAGGACAGCAAGTGTGAAATATTAAAGTTCAGGTAACCTATGGCAGGTAAAGGTAAAAATCAATATTTATTCCACAGCAGTAGATTTTTAACAGAGGATGGTCAGATGGGAGTGGGAACCAAAGAATGCAAATGTGGGAAATGAGTAATTAATGGGCATGAATACTGGAGAGGCTCAGAAAGGAGAAATGTCAATTTCTGTCAAACTGAGGGAGTGGTATAAGGAATCAGTAATGAGACCACGTACATTCATAAGGCCAATTATATACAATCACAAGTATTTTCACAGAAGCTCCAAAACTTTAACTGTGAATAAACCAAGAATCCTTAAATTATGGTCTGTATAAAAATTATTCTAAAAGAAGTGTTTCCCAGTTCCTGTATTATTAATGATGTGGCAAGTTTTGAAAGTCATTCATGGTGTCATTGTGGGAAGTTTGAAGGCACACCAGGTTCTGAACTCTGCTATAAAGGAGGTCACTGGGGTTAATGTCTCTTCAGTGGATTGTTGTTATGCTGTGTATTTATAATCATCATTGAGCATTACTACAGGGAATAGTGCTATGTACTTCTAGACTCAAGCATAAGAAAATAGAGGAAAATATCTTTTCAGTGAAAAATGAGAAAAGGATGGTTTGCTTATGTCAATAACTTAAACACACTTAAAAACTTTGATCTTCATTAGGTATAGAGTTGAATTCACTTAAATTAGATGACAGAGTAAAGGAGAGAGAGAGAGAGAGAGAGAGAGAGAGAGAGAGAGAGAGAGAGAGAGAGAATTGCAAAGGGGAATATTTTATTTTAAGCCTGATCCTTTGACAACAAATGCTCTTTTTTGGATCTAAATTTGGAATAAAATCTGCAAAACTAGTCATAAATAAATTCCGCATTCCTCTATATTATTTACTGTTCCCACCTCCTATTTGTGAGAGTGAAAACCTGAAACCCTATAAGAAATTCTATAAATTTATTAAGGATCAAATCTTCTTTTCTGGACAGACTATTATACTTATATTTTCTAGATTTAATAACCTACCTCAATATGTATATAACAAAAATAATTTTTATTTTTATTACATTTTCTCATATAGTTAAGACTACAATATACTTAATAACCCTAGGAATTTGTTTTGTTTTCTTTTTAAAATTAATTATTTTTATCGAAGTTTTGTGCATTTCATAAAGCATTTCTCAGTCTAATTTAGACTCATTCCCTTTCCGTTCTCCCCAAGTTCAGCATTCTGTCATATAAGTATTATCTTTTTTCTGAGATTTTTGAAAAAGTTTTTCTATGCAGAGGTTTATTATTTTCAGGAGTTTATTTTTTTTTAATTTTTTTAAATTTATTTCTGTATGTGTATGAGTGTACTGTCTGCATGCAAGTGTGTGCACCCGTGTCGTGCAATGCTGCGGAGGTCAGAAGAGGGTCTCGGATTCCCCTGGAATTGGAGTTCTCCTGGAATTGGAGTTTCAGACGGTTCTCAGCCGCCATGTGGGTGCTGGGGATCGAACCAGGGTCCTCTGCAAGAGCAGTCGGTGCTCTTAACCGCTAGGCCATCTCTCCAGCCCCTATTTTTTTTTTTCTCAGTTCTTTGTCCTAGTCATTTCATTGATGTTCCCTCCAATTTGTATTGCTCCAAAATTTACTTGTCCCACATATACCAAAATTACGTTGTCTGATAACAAATTGTATGCTAATTCCAAATCATATTTCAGAATTCACATTTTCCCCTTTAATTTTCCATTACTCTAAAATGTGCATACATAACCTCCACCCATATACCAAACTTACAGAGTCTGAAAATAAGAGGCAGATGAATTGTAGAGCCCGTTAAGGGATTCACATTATAAGAGCTCAGTTGCTTTCAGGTAAAACAAAATATAACATTAATGTTGTTCAGTTTACCTTACAACTAGGAATTTGGCACTAGCATCCACAAATGATAGATACCATTAATTTTTTTTTTTTTTTTTTTCTGGGATCGTGTTATTTCACTTAGCATAATAATCTTCTAATTCCATCCTTTTACCTGCAAAGTTCATGATGTCAGCTTTCTTTACTGCAAAACTGGATAACCACTTGAAGAATAAAATTAAACTCCTACCTCTCACCCTGTAAAAAATCAACTCCAAAAGGATCAAGACCTCAACCTGAAACCGGGAACTCTGAAGGTGATTGAAGAAAATACTGGCAGCAACCCACAAGACATAGGCATAAGAAAAGACTTTCTAAATCAGAGAAGAATTTGTTTCTTTAAGACATGATCTTTAAGATGTATAGGTTTTAATGGTTACTATAAAGCTTAGAAGAGTAAATAACTTTTATATATATTTAACTGAAGAAATATCATTTAATTTCAGATATTATAATTCTTAGAACTTAAAACATAGTTATTAAATATCCTAAATGCCTTTACATGTAAAATGAAATATGAGATAGGGGAGGGGAATTATGTGAGGGAAGTTCAATAGTTTTTCAGAAACTTAACTTGCCTTAATATTATGCAAAGTCAAAATTCAATTCCTGATTACAGTCTATTTCAGAAGTAACTCTTCCTGTTAAAGGGTTATGAGCTATTTTTCCAGAATCACAGCTCACAGAAGAGGGCTGTGAAACAGACTATCTGTTATACACATATGAAAAAAGGTGGCAGCCAGGAGAAAAAACAAGGCTCTGTTCTTTCTTCTCTTACTTTGGATGCAATGCTTCTTTGAGGCAAGAATGACAGACTGGAAATAGTTTGTAGTCAGCAGTCAAAACCACAAGATAAGAGTAGATACTGGCAACGGCCTAAAGAGAGCACAGAGGGCACACAGAGGTGGATTGTGGAGAAAAAAAAAATCCCAGAATATCCTTAATGCTCTACAATTTAAAAAGATAAATATCATTTTAGCATAACCATGTCCCAATTATGATGTGGAAGTCACTTACAGCAAAATGACCTGAAATCCAAATTTAACAGGCCTGATTATAAAATTGTCTGTAATTGTAATGTTAAATCAGTGATGAGTACGTGCTTGGAAAAATGACTATTAAATACAAATATTAAATAAGATATTATCCATAAATATGTATGCATCGTACACATTTATAGGTTGTTTTTACCTTTTGATATTCTCATGTGTCTCAACTAATGAAGGTTAGCCCTGTTGAGAATCTCTTTCATAAAATCTGTTCTGTAAATTGGTGATTTATTTCTATCCAATTTGCTGAAGTGTTTCTATCTTTGATATGTACTGAATGTCTCCATTGTATGTGTGTATAATCCTAGAATAAAATAGATATGAGTCAAAAATGAGAAGGACTAAATCCCCAAATAGATTCAGCTTAAAATTCCTGGATTAGCTGTCACAAAACCCAGAAACAGGTTCTTGACTAATTTCATTTTATATTCACATTATCAGGTATTTGATGGATATGCTTTCACCTTTCTGAAAAAAAATCACACAATGGGAAAATGTTTCGAGTTTACAGATATTTTAATAAGAATTACAAAGAATTAATTGATCTGTGGAGAAGTGAAGTGTTACTATCTCAATAACATTAAGCCTTCTAATACTTTACCAGAAGATGTGTAGCCATTTGCATATCTCTTTTTAAATATATCTCAACGATATTTCATATTTTATTATACAATGTTTAATTTCCAAGGTTGAATTTATTAATAAACCATTTGTTCTTTCTGATTCTACAGTGACTGGAATCTTTTTGTAATTTTCTTTTTGTACTCAATAATTAAAATATACCAAAATTTCACTTTATATATTTGTTAAATTAATTCTGCCTTTGGTAGAAAGCATATATTTGTGTTTTTAGTTTTTGGAGAGATGGGCTTATTTGATTTTCTTTACTGCCTAGAACTATATAGCCTGGATCGGTGTGTCCAATTCCAGACAAACATATTGCTTGATCTTCCCATGTGATGTGAATACAAGCATGAACCAATAACACACTCAGCTTTGTTTATTCGTTCTGACATGTTCTCTATTTCAATATACAAGTTCATGTCATCTTAAGACAGAGTACTATTCTTTTCATATTTTCAGTATATTTTATGATGTCATTACTACCCAAATTGACATAGAGACTTTACGTAATTCTTAAGAAAATCCAAGAGACATTTTGTACAATAATAGAGAAACTAATCTTAAAATGAAATGAAAAAAAACACACTGACAAAAAATATTAGAGATATCATAGCACCTTATATTGAAATATCTGCAAAAGTATAATAATATCAACAGTGTTGTGCGACATAAAATAGATACATAAAACAGTGGCATAGCCTGGAGAACTCAGAAATGTGTGCTCATAGATATAGCCCAAAAGTTTTTGAAAAGATGTTGGAACAATTAATTAGAGAGATAACATTTACAACCATTGACTTTTGAAAACTACCTGGATTTTCACATTTAAAAATAATTATACTTAAATTAAGATAATACATAATATCTAGTAAATATAAGATTATTAAAATCGATATCAGTTAGGGATATATATAAATTATAATGAAATACTACCTCATAATCAGTGGTATAGAGAAACAGCAAGCAAACAAAAGTGAAACAAAAGTGAAACAAAAGTTGTTGAGAGTATGGAAATTTGAACTTTACTGCATCGTTGATGGAAAATGATATAGATACTGTGATTTATCCAACATTTTCATTTTATGGTATCTGTTCAAAATTACTGAGACAAAAAAAATTACTGAAACCTTATAGATATATGTACATCTTGTCCATGGGAGCATTATCTTAAAAGAATTACCAGTAAGGTACCAAAATATTAAGTGACAGCTGAAGGAGTATACTGCAATGAAACGTGGAGTTAATATAAATAGGATAGAATATTATTTAGTCTAAAAATGTCACTCTGGCCAGCGTAGTGGCTCATGCCTTTAATCGCAGCACTCTGGAGGCAGACGAAGGTGGAACTATGACTTCAAGTCAGCCTGGTCTTCAAAGTGAGTTCCAGGAAAGTTTGAGCTGCAGGAAGACCCTGTCTCAAAAAAGAAAGAAAGAAAGAAAGAAAGAAAGAGAAAGAGAGAGAGAGAGAGAGAGAGAGAGAGAGAGAGAGAGAGAAAGAAAGAAAGAAAGAAAGAAAGAAAGAAAGAAAGAAAGAAAGAAAGAAAGAAAGAAAGAAAGAGAAAGAAGAAAGAAAGAAAAAAAAGGTCACTCTGTGTTGTACTGTGGAATGAATGAAATGTGAGGAAAAATTTCCCTTTTATAATGTAGTCACATAAAAAGAATCAGGAATGGGGCTGGAGAGATGGCCTAGCGTTTAAGAGCGCCCACTGCTCTTGCAGAGGACCAGGGTTCGATCCGCAGCACCCACATGACGGCTGAGAACCATCTTTAACTCCAGTTCCAGGAGAATCTGACACCCTCTTCTGACCTCCGCGACATTGCACAACACGGATGCACAAACCTACATGCAGACAGTACATTCATACACATAGAAAATAAATAAAAATTTAAAAAATTATAAAATAAAAGAATCAGGAATTATTCTAATGACAGGAGGAGAAGTCCAAATATGAGAGAATGGAATAGAATCATAGTAGGCATGGCAGTGCAAATGGGAGATACTGTTCAGTGAGCCAAAGTCTTAGTGAGCCAAAGTCTTGGCATTATAGATAAAATAAGTTAAAGATATTAATGATGGTGATTATTTCACAGTATTTGTAATGTATTCAATAACTCTCAACTGTGTACTTAAAACTAAGTGATAAGTATGTTTGTTATGTATATTTTCCTAGTTGAGAAACATTCAAATAAACTGCAATAAGTAACCTTGCTTTCATGAAATTGCTATGAGTATGAGGACATTTATTTTTTAATAATATATTTGTTATTTTTTTATTTTATGGGTATAAGTAAGTGTATTGCCTATCTATGTTGAAGTATATCCTTGATGTGCAATGCTCACAGAGGTCAGAACAGGGTGTTGGATTCCCCTGAAACTGAAATTACAGATGGTTATTAGCTGTAACTTGGAGGCTGTGAATTGAACCTGGGTGCTCTGCAAGACCAATCAGTGCTCTTAACAGCTGAGACATCTCTCTAGGCACAAGTACAATAATATTTAGAAGACAAATATTGAATATGGAATTGCTGGAACAAAATACAGGTGAATTTATAATTTTAATGCTAATAGTTATTTTATATAAATGGTGTATTAATTAAAAATAAAGATATGGAATGAATGGAACATGTAACATTAATAGAACATTCAGATATACATTTTAATCATTTTTCTCTTTAATTCATGTCCCTGTACAAAAAAAATCTGATTAGTTTAATGTCAGCATCTGGGCATGATATAGATAAATAATATAGTTAATGACATGCTCAGTTTTGTGATCTGATATTTAAATGAATGATGTTTAACTTATTAAGATGTACAAAGCACTTCTAAGAATTATAATAAGTCTATGAGGCTAGAGAGATGGCAGAAAATGCACATACACACTTGAAACGGGATTACCCTCACTCAGTGAACAGGGCATCTCAGAGCGCACTGTGCCTATTTGTAATCAAAGCCTAATATTGAAAGGGGGGAGACATACAATATAAATACAAATCTTCATGGATAAATATGTAATCTCTTTAGGTACTAAATTTCTACTCTGAAAAATTAGTGGCTATTCAAAAAGCTGAGTATTGGATTATTGGAGGGAAGATAGAACTCTGTGGTAATTTAGCATCAACACATTTCTGATTGAAGAGTCTCCCACATAAAATGTCTGACAACGTCAAGAGGTTTCATCCTGTGTTATTTACTCACAATTGATTTTTAGGCACTTTGCATTTTCAAGCAATTGTTATTTTTTTCTGTACTAAATGTACTCTGTATTCTATTGGCTATCCTATCAAATGCTATGAGTGAACAAAGAAGAGAATAAATATAAAAACACATGATCATTCCTTTTAATGGGATAAATATTTCTCTGTGTAATATAGGCAGTTTTGTTCTAAAACCATTATATATTTTACTTAGTTATTGTCAGCTCAGGTAGGCTTTACTCAGCCTTAATTTAGTTAAAGAAATTGAATTATAAATTTGAAGCACCCTGGGTTATCTTAATTTTCATTACTGCATTAAAAATACTTGAAGGACCACTCATTCCTTTTAAATATATTTTATTTATAATTTTTATTTTATGCATATGAGTGTATTGCCTGTATGTGTGTAGGTGCACCCATGTCGCAGTTCATGTGGAGGTCAGGTCCCCTGGACCTGGAGTTATAGGACAGCTTTCAGCTGCTATGTTGGTGCTGAGTAAAGGATAGCAAGTCTTCTTACCCACTGAGCCATCTCTCCAACTCCACTCCTCTTTAACTCTAGCAAATATTAACCTCTGGAGATTTGATGGTGAAAGATAAAATAATTATGAGAAAGGATACCAGGAAATGTAAGAGAGAGAGAGAGAGAGAGAGAGAGAGAGAGAGAGAGAGAGAGAGAGAGAGAGAGAAAGCAAAAAGAGACAGCAAGCCATACAGATTTTTTTTTTCTTTTTCTTTTTTTTTTTTTTTGAGACAAGGTCTCCCAGTAGCCCTAGCTGGCCTGGAACTTGCTCTGTAGATCAGGCTGGCCAGCCTTGAGCTCACAGATATCAACCTGCCTTCTAAGTGCCAGGATTAAAGGTGTGCAATCCTGTCCCTAGTTGATTTTTTTTTTCTTATTAATTATATATTGCATATTCAGCAATATTTTAATCTAAGAAAACAGATTGTCAATATTATGGAGAAATTTGGTGACATCAAATATTTTTCATATAAGAAAAAATAGAACGTCTCATAGTTTCCATAATTAAGAGACTATTAGGAATAAAACCACCCCATGACCCATGACAGGTCATATATATATAATTTTTTCATATAAAATCCTGAATGGAATTTCAACACAGCAGTTGACAGATTATAATAAAATTTGCATTATTAAACTCATCTCTGTGAAACAATAAAAGCCACAAGTAAAAGTTTAGCTTTCTTGAATTAATCTTTGCCTTAAATAATCAATGTTCTCATGTAATATACAAAATATTTATATATAATTCTTTCAAAATATAAAATTCTTATAATAAATGTATATTTTTCTGGATGGTGAGCCATTTTTACAGTCAGTCATTGTCATTTTTAACATTCTTCTTGTCCTGTCTTTAGTGTGATGGATATTTGTGTAAGTTAAATCAGAAGTTTTATTCATTAAATAAATGTGTATATTTAAAGAGATATATTTGTTCTATGTGTGGGAATTATTTGCTTACATATTTATGTATACCACACTTGTGCAGTGCCTGTGGATGTAAAAAGGGTGTGTATTTTCCTTGTGTTTCCCTTTATTTGCCTTCTGTCTCATGTGCATTTTCTTTTGTTTATTTAATTTATTCTTTTGAAGATTAGGCACAGGTCTGTATCTCAGGTGGGGTTTGAACTCCAGATTCTAGTAGCTTCACCTTCCACGGTGTGGGGGATCACAAGCTTGCTCAACTGCTTCAAATCAATATGTCTCTATGACCTAAGGTCTTCTTTCATTCTCTGGGGTTTTGGAAGGTTTATTTAGCATTCATAACATATTAGAATTAAGCAGTTCTTTTACTCGGTAGAATCCTACAACACTTGTCATATATTCACAAATTCACCCCGACTAAAAGTTCTTTAATTTTCCTAGAGTGACTATTCTCTGCATTTTCAGGAGTGATCTTTGTTGCTTATAAATATCTATTGTTTAATCATAGAAACAGTATTAGACATGGTGATGAGAGTGGAATAAATGCTGTGATAAAAACTATCACTTGAAAATTCATAAAGTCGAATTTTATGTGTAGGTACACACAGTCATATAATCTACAACCTAAAGTTGTTCTGTCACAACTTCCTAGAAAGACATGTATTTGCCTAATATGTCCCACAATGCTGGGAAGTCAGAATGAAGTTGCTTGACTTCAATCTTTCCCAGAGAAGGACAAAATTTCCAAAGATTTTATAGATGCTTTTTTTTCTGCATTCCAAGTTAACTGCTTTAATGATGTCTTTTGCTTAAAATAGTTTTCCAATTCTTTGATATGTAACTAATAAGGGAGAAAAATGATGCAATTCTATAGAACAGCGTGGGTATTTCAACAAATAAGATAGCAACTGCTGCTGCTTAAAAGGTGGAAAACATTTAGGCAGGAGAATGGTTGGATCAATGCCTGGGACTGTGAGGGCCCTGCTGGAAGTTAATGTGAATGAGATGTCATGCTTCATTGACTAAGTTTACCTAATTCCTGCATCAATATTGTTTTCTTATGATGCTGTTGCCTAACTTTGTTGCAATTTGCTATTTAATCTCTAACGCTATTATTACCTCAGCACTGATGCGGGAAAGCAGCTGGAGAGCATGCTGATTAAGCCTTAATTATTACCATGCCTCTCCTATATGTACAGGAGAATAGATGACTTCTTCCGCCCCCATTGCACTCGGCATCATACTTCAAAGTAGAGACTGAATAAAACACGTGTGATTACAAGCCAGCTCCATTGTTAGTTCTCAGAATGAACTGCAAAACCCATATTGCTGTTTCTGCTTTCATGTCTCAGAAACAAAAGTAACCCTTTGTGAATTGTTTACATGTTCTATCACATATCATACATTAGAAAAACAGCAGACTCTTCATAAAGAGATAATTATTTTCTGGTTTGTTTATTTTGGATATATATATATATATATATATATATATATGGCTAATTTTGTATCCTGTTGACTTCTATAGTTAAAGTTTGCATCAAAGTTTTTGAAATAATTTGAGGTAACTGGAGATAAAACAAATCAACTGGTGTTTAAAGTGAGAGTTGTAAGATGTGAACATAACTACTTTCCCTTAGATATATACCTTGGTTAATGAAGTTTAATGCTATCTGCCAGTTAAGATGCAAAGGAGTGAGAGATAGATGCATATATACATACATGGACACATAGATAAATATAGAAATATAGAGATTTGTGAGAAGGTGGCTGACTTTTTTTTCTTACTTTTAATTGAGTTTTTGTACATGCCATACAACATTTCTTAATCAAATTTAGGCCTGTTCCCCCATACATAACCCCCTTACCAGAATTCATGCATTCTGCCATACATGTTAAGTCCCATTTTGTATCTTTATCTCAGTCTTTTTTAAATTTTTGATACAGAAGTTTACAGTTTTGGTCAGTTGTCACTTTTTAATAAATTATTATGCCACCAGCTTCCTTCATCATACTCGCTGTGAAATTCCACCAATTAAATTACATGGATTTGCATGGAAAAACAAAGAAGTCAGCAAACAAAACAGCATTCCTTTGCTTTCCTGCGCCCTTCTCCCAGTTTAGACGGTTTCTTCATATAATCAGGCACAACAGATAATTAAAAATTCCCTCGAAAAGACCAAAAAAAAAATTCCCTACATGAGTAGCTGATTTGTGCTACTTATGAATATTTTATTAATTTTATCTTAGTTGTTTTTGAAGAAATTCAAAGAACATTATAACAAATTATTTCAGAATGACATAGTTTAAATATCTGAAATGTCCATAGAGTTTAGTCATGCCTGGGAAATTTTGAGATAATTCAGTGTAAAATCTAAAGTGCAAGAAGAAAACTTCATTTTTTTTTTCAGAAAGGATTTTTTTCTATGACTTAAAGTGGGTTTAACATTCTATGTTCAATTACACCTACCAATGATACTTTAGAGATTTTATTTCATTTCTTATCCCTCCCTTTTTCTTCTGCCTTTACCCTCTCTCCTTCTCTTTCTCCCTCCTTCCCCTCCTTACTCTTCCCCCTGACTCAGTCAAAGCTGTAGTGAAAGCTGCCTGAAGGAAAAGAGGTCTTTATCATTATATTTGAAACAAGGAGATGTTAGCAATCTGGCAGCACTCGACTAATCTCCGTACATTGAAAGATAGTTACTTGGTAGATGCGAGTTTGATGGCAGTTTGGGAACCACTTTGGGGCAGATCTGCCAGAATGTTGAGCCTAAAAATGGGGGAAAATGGAAGAGGCAAATTTCCTAAAGTAGCTAAAGAGAAAAGATATTGATTAAAGATATTCAGAATTTAAACAATAATAAAATTGCACCTAAATTTTCATTAGGTAAAATATGTTACCAATATTTTTTCTATATGCAATGCTGCAAGACATATATTATTCAACTTCTAATTTCAGCCTAATATGTAAACAAGTATTTTAGGCAAACTTGAATGTTTTCTTTTCTGGATATTAAAATCACATTGCAATTGAATGTTAATAACTTGTAACTGGCTGTCGGCAAATGGGATGAGTGACACATTAACCTCACCTGACACTGTGCAATTTTCCTTCTTTCTTTCTTTCTTTCTTTCTTTCTTTCTTTCTTTCTTTCTTTCTTTCTTTCTTTCTTTCTTTCTTTCTTTCCTTCCTTTCTTTCTTTCTTTCTTTCTTTCTTTCTTTGGGATTCACAATATAAGAGCGCAGTTGTTTTCACATCACATTGACGTTGCTCAGTTTGCCTTACAACTAGTTAATTGGCATTAGCATCCACAGATGAGAGATACCATTCATCGTTTGTTTTTCTCAAACTGTGTTACTTTACTTAGTATGATATCTTCTAGCTCCATCCATTTACCTGCAAAGTTCATGATATCATCTTTCTTTACCTCTGCATAGAACTCCATTGTGTAGATGTAACATATTTTCTCTTTGGGTTGGTTCCAGCTCTTCGCTCTTGTGAAAAAAGCTGCAATAAACATGGCTGTGCACATATTTCTGCAGTAAGATGAGTCTTGTGGGTATATACCCAGGAGTGGTATGACTGGGTCAGGTGGCAAGCTCATTTTGAGTCTTCCAAGGGTTCTCCAAACTGCTTTCCATAGTGGCTGTATGAGTTTACATTCCCACTAGCAGTGGATGAGTGTTTCCCTTTCCCCATACTTCTCCAGCACTTAGTATCATTTGTTTTCTTGATCCTAGCCAGTCTTATCAGAGTGAGATGATATCTTAAAGTGGTTTTAATTTGCATTTCTTTGATTATTAGAGAAGATGAACATTTTTAAAGATGTTTCTCAGTCTTCTCTAATTCCTCACTTATGAAGTCTCTGTTCAGCTCCTTGCTCCATCTATTGAATGGGTCATTTGTTTTCTTTCTTCTTTGTTTTTTGAGTAGTTTCTATGTTCTGGAAATCAATCCTTGGTCAGATGTATCTGTGGTGAAGATTTCCACCCACTCTGTGCGTTGTCTCTTCACTTCCTTGTTTGTTTCTTTTGATGTAGAGAAGCTTTTGAGCTTAATGAGGTCTCATTTGTTATTTCTTGTGCAGCTGCTGGCTGATTTAGGAATCCTTTTCCTATGCCTATGTCTCCTAGGTTGCTGCCAACTTTTTCTTCTATCACCTTCAGAGTTTTGGGTTTCACACTGAGGTCTTTGATCCATCTGAAGTTGACTTTTGTACAGGGTGAGAGATAGGGGTTTAATTTCATTCTTCTACAAGTGGTGATCCAGTTTTGCCAACACCACTTGCTGAAGATGCTGTCTTTTCTCCACTGTGTCTTCTTGGCCCCCTTGTCGTATATGAGATGGCTGAAATTGTATGTGCTCAAGTTTGGATCTTCAGTTTTGCTCCATTGGTCAACAGTTCTGTTTTTGTGCCAGTACCAAGCTGTTTTTATGACTATAGCCCTGTAGTATTGTTTTGAGTCTTGTATAGCGATAACCCCTGTATTGTTCTTTTTGCTAAGGGTTGCTTTGGCTATTTGGGGTCTTTTGTTTTTCCATATGAAATTAAAGAATTTTTGATACAACCAAAAGACCTATAGACCCATCTCATTAATGAACACAGATGCAAAATTTCTCAACAAAATACTTGCAAATCACATACAGACCCACATCAAGAAGATCATCCATCATGACCAAGTTGGATTCATACCAGAGATGCAGGGATGGTTCAACATATGAAAATTAATAAACATCATAAAACACATAAATGTAGTGAAAGAGAAAAACCACATGATCATCTCAATTGATGCAGAAAAAGCTTTTGACAAAATCCAGCATCTCTTCATGCTTAAAGTCCTAGAGGAAATTGGATTGGAGGGATCATTCCTCAATGTAATCAAAGCCATATACAGGAAACCCACAGCCAACATAATCCTGAATGGAGACAAGACAGAATCATTCCCCTAAAAGGTGGGAACTTGGCAAGGCTGCCCCTTTTCACCACTCCTCTTCAATACAGTGCTTGAAATACTTGCTAGGGCAAAAAGACAAGAAAAGGAAATTAAAGAAGTACTAATTGGAAAAGAAGAAGTGAAGTTATCCCTTTTTGCTGATGATATGATTATTTACCTAAGAGATGCTAAAAACTCCATCAGGAAACTCCTAGAAATGATTAATAGTTTCAGTAAAGTGGCAGGATATAAAATTAACCTAGAAAAATCATTAGCATTTCTGTACACCAACAACAAGCAACTGAAAAAGAAATACAAGGAGACCTTCCCATTCACAATAGCCTCAGAAACAATAAAATACCTCGGAACAACCCTAACCAAAGACACCAAATATCTCTACAAAAAATAAATTTAAATCCCTGAAGAAGAAAATTAAAGAAGACATCAGAGGATGGAAAGACCTCTGTGCTGGATAGCTTTAGTGTCAACTTGACACACCTGGGTTAAGGGAGCCTCAATTGGGGAATTGGCTCCATTGGATTGGCCTCTGGCCACATCTGTGGAGTATTGTCTTGATGGTCGAGCAGTGTGGGAGGGCCCAGCCCACAATGAGTGATGCCACCCTGGGCAGGTGGTTGTGGTATAAGACGGCAGGCTGGGCATGAGCCAGGGGAGTAAGCCAGTGAACAGCATTCATTGTTCAAGAAATTGGTACCAGAAGAGTGGGGTATTGCTGTGACAGACCTGACCTTGGTGTTTTGGGGAAGGATTGTGGAGGCATTTGGAACTTTGGGCTGGGAAGATCATTGAATGCCTAAAGATTGTTGCTGTGGAGCTTGGAGCAATTTTGCTGAAGGATTTGTAAAAGATCGAGGTCTGGCTTGTGAACTTTCTAGTTTCAAAGGGGAGCAGAGATCATCAGGACTGTGTAATCTGTGGTCCTGGTCAACTGGGGCTGAAGAATCAGCTGTAAGTAACAAGAGACAAGAACCTGTAGTGAAATCTTTGTTGTACTGGGACAATTGATGCTTGTTAGCTGGAGTTGAAAAATCAGCTGTACGTAACAAGAGACCAGCATCACTGTGGTGAAATCTTCTGGGAAGAATTTCTTCAGGGTCAGCACACAGAAGCTGTGTTCCAGAAGGGGTCTGAGCCTCCATCTCAAGTCAGAAGAAGGACTTGGTAGTGTATGGTTCTGGTATTGACATTTGAGGGGGTCACAGAGAGCAACCAAGTCTTGGCACTGTGAGAGGTCAGGAAAGACCATTGGTGGAAGTGCACCTCGGTTGCATCGGAGACCCCAGGATTGCAGGGGTCATGGAGAGAAGCTGAGGCTTTGTACCAGGAGAGGTCAGAAGAGACCATTGGTGAAGGTGCTGCCTCAGTTTCAGTGGCGATCCAGCTTTTTGGAGATGCCAGGACCATGGGACGACCACTAAGAGCAGCAGCAGGTATGAAATGGAGTCAGCCTGGGCCTTTGAGATGAGCTGTGTGTGCCATGGGTGGCAGAGTCAGAGAAGGGGAGCTGCTGAATCCCTTTGTAGCCCAGAAGATCGTAAGTCCCAGGTGTCCAGCCTTGAGCTACTTTGCTGGACTTAGGTTTTGTTTGAATGTACCCGATTCTTCCCTTTGAAATAAGACAGTACTTGTTTTGGATTTTATAGTAGCCCACAGTTAAGAGACTTTTAATAGAATGAACTTTTAAGCATTTGGACATTTTAAGGACTGTGGGGCTTTTAAGGTTGTATTGTCTTAGGTTGTGATTAATGTTAACATCATACTTTGGGGATAAGAACTGGGAAGTTGGTGGTTTAATAGTGAGGTGTTTTGTGTGTCAAGTTGACAAGGGGTCAATTGTGCTGGATAGCTTTAGTGTCAACTTGACACACCTGGGTTGAGGGAGCCTCAGTTGGGGAATTGGCTCCATTGGATTGGCCTGTGGCCACATATGTGGAGTATTGTCTTGATGGTTGAGCAGTGTGGGTGGGCCCAGCCCACAATGAGTAGTGCCATCCTAGGCAGGTTTTTGTGTACCGTATAAGAAGGCAGGCTGGGCATGAGCCAGGGGAGCAAGCCAGTGAATAGCATTCCTCCATGGCTTGTGCTTCAGCTCCTGCCTCCAGATTCCTGCCATGAGTTCCTGCCTTGGGATCCTTGAGTGATGAACTGTGACCCAGGA
The DNA here is from genome assembly GCA_009823505.1 of Rhizomys pruinosus. Lineage (NCBI taxonomy): Eukaryota > Metazoa > Chordata > Mammalia > Rodentia > Spalacidae > Rhizomys > Rhizomys pruinosus. The sequence goes on from VZQC01006876.1 coordinate 5,404,593, forward strand.
GATGTAAGCTGAATAAACTCTTTCCTCCCCAAGTTGATGTTGGTCAGAATGTTTTGTCACAGCAATGGAAGACAAGCTAGAACAACCTCCCATGCTTATGGATTGGGAAAATTAATATAGTAAAAATGTCCATTCTACCCAAACTATTGTACAGATTCAATGCAATCCCAATTAAAATCCCCAAGTTTCTTCACAGGCATATAATTTTATATTGCTGTAAAATTTTCTATCATTTCTTGCAATTAAAATAAGATAAAATTGTAAAAGTATTCGTGGAGTTTTAATTTATTATATCAACCCAATAAACCAATTATGGGCAGAAAATACATATTTTTATTTCAGAGTAATATAAAATTAAAGAGAAAATGTGAATTACTAGACATGTTTCAGAGTTAACATACAGATTGTTCCCGGAATACATAATTCTGGGTCATATATCACATGTATATAGGCATATTTGGAGCAATACAAATGGGAGGCAACATCAATAACATAAGAACTGGGTCAAAGAACAGATTGATACAGTTAAATCCTGCCCAAAGCAATAAACCTCTGCAGAGAAAAACATTTAAAAAAAGAAAAGTAGTGTCTGACTTGATTAGTAAGGGTCACTGGTGAGGGAAAAGGTCTCTAATGAAATAGGAAGAATTCATTGACTTGGAAAAGAAGTTAAAAGTTCTGTCATTGTCTTCTGATTTGAGGAGAGAATTTTGAGCTCACATTATATTTGTTTTATTTAATTCTTAATTATATACTATGTTTGTCTTCATATTCATAATTTAAGAAGTAGAATATTGTTGGGTGTGATCAAACTTGATACATAAAGCTGGGTACGCTTTTAAACAAGCACTCAGGAGGCAGAGGCAAAGGCAAAACTATCTCTGTGAGATTGAGGCCAACGTTGCCTACAAAGACAGTTCCAGGTCAACTGTATCAAAAAAATGGAGAAAAAAAAGTAAAATATTGAAGAAAGATAATCACCCTCTCCTCATCTCTCTCATACACATATACATTTATGTACTCTGTGTGTGTGATGTCCAATATACATATGCTATTTTCTATTTCTTTAGCTGATTAGTGCTAATCAATCTGACTTCTTTTTTATGTTGATTTATCATTTCTTAAAATCCTTTAGCCTGGAATTCTGGGCCCATTAACTCTTTCTGTGACTTTGAATACATAATTAACATTTGTGTTTCCCATTCCTCACCTTTAAAATTTAGATATAATAGTTTTCTGTCCTGTTTGTGTATTGTGATAGATAAAGTGAATGGAAAGCAAAATAAATAACTAAACAAACAAACAAACAAATAAATAAATAAATAATATTGTCATGGTGATGGATATATGTCTCAGTGGTTCTTCTAGAGGATCCATGTTTGATTCCCGTCACCTATATGGTGGCTAACAACCATCTATAATTTCAGTTCCATGGGGCCTGATACCCTCTTCTGGTCACTTTGGGCATTGCAAACATGTGTACATACATAGATGCAGGCAAAGCATTCGTACACATAAAATAGAAATCATAAATTAAAATATTTAAAAATAAAAGAAATGAATAAAATGATCAATATGAATATTTTGGAAGTCCATTTTTACCTTTCATCTGTGTTCTTGAATTAACACAAGTGGCCTAATCTACAAGTGATTTTCTTTCACCTATTTATTGTTATCTTTCTTAGAAATGTCTTATTATGCTTTCGGAATGACCATTTTAGTTAACCTACTAAGTAATGGGCTTCCTTGTTGCAATTTCATTTAACACATATACATCATCATACTTTGCTTTTATTTGCCCTCACCTTTCATTTCTGGTTCGTTACTGTGCTGGATAGCTTTACTGTCAACTTGACACACCTGGGATGAGGGAGCCTCAATTGGGGGAATTGGCTCTATTGGATTGGCCTGTGGCCACATCCGTGGAGTATTGTCTTGATTGTCAAGCAATGTGGGAGGACCCAGCCCACAATGAGTAGTGCCACCCTGGGCAGGTTGTTGTGTACTGTATAAGAAGGCAGGCTGGGCATGACCACGGGAGCAAGCCAGTGAACAGCATTCCTCCATGGCCCGTGCTTCAGCTCCTGCCTCCAGGTTCCTGCCCTGAGTTCCTGCCTTGGGCTCGCTAAGTGATGAACTTTAACCTAGGAGATGTAAGCTGAATAAACCCTTTCCTCCCCAAGTTGGTGTCGGTCAGAGTGTTTTGTCACAGCAATAGAAGACAAATCATAACAGTTACACCCAACTTTCATTTCTGGTTCCCTTACTACCCATGAGTAGTCATTTCTTCTGCTTCCATAACACCTAGAACATATAAAAAATATAACCATTTAATGGACACAATTCACAGCATGTATTTTATGATCTCAGGTTTGGATATGCATTTAGTTTTTGGTGTTGTTTTGAAACAGGATTTCCCTGTAGCTCCAGCTGGCCTGGAACTCAGATCTCACAGACATATCACAGCTCCCCAGTGCTGTGATTAAGGCCATGAACTACCACACCAAGTGAAATGTTGTTATGGAATGTCAATAATTTTAATAGCTAATTTAAAAATAATTTCTGAAACCTAAAAGATGTTCAATAATCTATAAAATAGATCATGAAAAGAAAATAAAAGTAACAAAAAAGGCAGAAGTGTATCAAGCTATTCTCTATTGGACATTATAAAGAAGCACTAAGACTGGATTTTCAGTTGTTTTATTGATTTCAATCCAGATAAAGTTAAAAGAAATTTAATCAAATGATATCACATAGCTGACTTCGAGGAAGAATAGACCAGCTATAGAACATGGAGAAGAAAAGAGAACAAAGACAAGGAAATCATTGTGGGAAAATGCGTATTAAGAAATATAAGAAAGATGGATGGCTCCTTAGGAACTTGATGCATGAAATTTCCAAATATTATAAGAGAACATGACAATTGAAAATTTATAAAGTTATGTAACCAGGTTGCAATTATAACTGAGGAAATTTTACTAAGACAGAATTACATAATTTTGTAAACATTGAAATGCTTAAAAAGGAAGTAATAGATTTAGAACTCACTTTAGGGAAGTAAAAGGACTTGAAAACCAAACCACAGAATAGGAAAACATATATCCAAAGAAAATAAAATCATATACTTCAAAAACTATTGATACTCTTATGTTTCTTGCACTGCTATTTACAATAGCCAAGAAATGCTATTAACATTTGTCCATCAGCAACCTGGACACAATTGGATCAAATTATATAAAGTGAAAAAGACACATTAATACAAATATTTTTGGCTCTAATATATTTGGAATCTAAGGAATAACTCACATATAATTAGAGTTTAGAATAGCAGTGTTGGAAAGTTGTTTTTAATGTGTTTTACATTTTACTCATCCCATTTTATTGGTCTATTAATACTGGTACCCAGTATTTTGCTTTATTTTTATTTTGTTTTATTTTATCTTATTATACAATATTTTATTGATATTTTGCATGCTTCATACATCATTTCTCAATCCAATTTAGACACATTCCCTTTTCCATGCCCCCACCCCTCCCCTGTTCATGTATTCTGCCATACATGTCTTGCATCTGTTTCTCAGTCTTTTTTCACATTTTCCCTTTAATATTATATTATTTCAGATTATGCACACTTATTCTCTACCCATATAGCAATATTACAAAATATGAACATAAGTAGTAGGTTAATTCTCAAGCCATTAAGGGATTCAACTTTTAAACATATCATTGCTTTCATACATATAAAAAAAGATATATAACATAGATGACACTTAGCTTGCTTTGCAGCTAGGGATTTGGTGCTAGCATTCACAAATGAGGGACAGCATACCTGGTTTGTTTTTCTGGGACTGTGTTACTTCACTTAGCTAAATGTCTTCTAGTTCCATCCTTTTACCTGCAAAGTTCCTGATGTCATCTTTCTTCACTGTTGCATAGCACTCTATTGTGTAGATGTACCACATTTTCTGTATCCACTCATTTGGGTTGCTTACAGCTTTTTGTTATTGTGAAGAGAGCTGCAATAAACATGGATGTGCATGTGTCTCTGCGAAGGATGAGTTTTTTGGGTATATACCCAGGAGTGATATGACTGGGTCAGGTGGTAGGCTCATTTTCAGCCTTTTAAGAGTTCTCTACACTGCTTCCCATAGGTATTGCATGAGTTTGCATTCCCACCAGCAGTGGATGAGTGTTTCCCTTTCCCCACAACCTCTCAAGCATTTGGTGTCATGTGTTTTCTTAATCTTGACCAGTCTTACCAGGGTAAGGTGAAATCTTAAGCTGGTTTTAATTTGCTTCTCCTCAATTATTAGAGATGGTGAACACTTTCTGAGATGTTTCTCAGCCATCTTCTTCATTTGTGAATTCTCTATTCAGCTCTTTATTCCATCTTTTGATAGTGTCATTTGTTTTCTTGAACTTTTGGTTTTTGAGTAATTTTTACATTCTGGATGTTAATGCTCTATCTGATATATCACTGGTGAAGGTTTCCTCCCACTCTGTGGGTTTCTCTTCACTTCCTTGTTTCTTTCCCTGTACAGAAAAGCCTTTGAGTTTAATGAGGCCCCATTTGTCTATTGTTGACCTTGTTTCCAACACAGCAGCTGTCTGATTTAGAAAGTCTTTACCTACACCCATGTCTTGTAGTTTACTGCCTATGTTTTCTTTTATCATTTTCAAGGCTTCTGGTTTCACACTGAGGTCTTTGATCTATTTGGAGTTGATATTTTGTGCATGGTGAAGGGTAGGGATTCAGCTTCATCCTACAAGTGGTGATCCACTTTTGCTAGCACCATTTCCTGAAGATACTGTCTTTCTCCCATTCTTCTTTGCCCCCATGTCAAATATGAGGTGGCTGAAATTACATGTGCTCAGGTTTGGAACTTCAATTCTGTTCCATTGATCCACCTTTCTGTTTTTGTGCCAGTACCAGGATGTTTTTATTACTATAGCCCTATATATAGTTTGAAGTCAGGTATGGTTATCCTCCCTCACCCCCCCATGTTGCTCTTTTTGCTCAGGGTTGCTTTGGCTATCTGGGTCTTTTGTTTTTCCATACGAATTTGAGAATATTTTTCTCAGTCTGAGAAGAAACACATTGGTTTGTTTGATTAGGATTGCATTGAATCTGTATGTTAGTTTGTGTAGGATGGCCATTTTTATTATATTCATTTTTCCAATCCATGAGCATGAAGGTCTTTCCAACTTCTGGTATCTTCTTCAGTCTCCCTCTTTATGGATTTAAACATTTCATTTTAGAGATCTTTGGTATCTTCGGTTAGGTTTGTTCCATGGTATTTTTTGTGAGGCTATTATGAATGGGAGGTTCTCCTTGTCTTCCTTCTGTTTGTTTGTTGGTGGTGTAAAGAAAGGTTACTGATTTTTCTAGGTTAATTTTGTATCCAGCCACTTTACTGAAACTTTTGATTGTTTCTGAGTTTCTTGGTGGACATTTTTTGGATCCCTTAGTTACACTATCATATCATCTGCAAAAAGGGATAGTTTGACTTCCTCTTTTCCAATTAGTGGAGATAGGTGGCAGCCTTGCTGGGTTCCTGATTTTAAGGGGGTTGTTCCTAATTTTTCCATATTTAGGATGATATTGGCTGTGGGTTTGTTGTAGATGGCTTTGATTATGTTGAGGAATGTTCCCTCCAGTACAATTTCCTCTAGGACTTTAAACATGATTTCAGATAGTCATGAAGTCATGCTGGATTTTGTTTAAGACTTTTTCTGCATCAATTGATATAAAACCATGTTTTTTATGACATTTATCGATTTGTGTATGTTGAACCATCCCTGCATCTCTGGTATAAATCTAACTTGGTCATGGTGAATGATCTTTTTGACGTGTGGCCTGTATGTGGTTTGAAAGTATTTTATTGAGAATTTTTGCATACATGTTCATTAACGAAATGGGCCTATAGTTTTCTTTTTTAGGTTGTGTCTTTGGTATTAGAGTGATACTGGCTTCATAGAAAGAATTTTGGAGAATTCCCTCCATTTCTATTCTTTTGAACAACTTGAGTAATAGTAGTTGTGTTTCCTCTTTAAAGGTTTTATAGAACTCTGCCTTAAATCTATCTGGGCCTGGGCATTTTTTGGTTGGGAGATTTTGAATGAATATTTCCATATCCTAATATGTTATGTGTCTGTTTAAGCTGTCAATATCCTCTTGAGTAAGCTTTGGTGAATTCCAGGATTTCAGATATTCATCATTTTTTCTTAGGTTTCCAAATTTTTTAGAAGAGAGGTTTTTAAAATATTCTTGTATTTTCGTCTGAATCTTTTCAATGTCTGTCGTGATGTTTCCCTTTTCATCTTGGATTCTATCAACTTGGAGCTGCTTTCTTTTGTTTAACTGGGCTAGAGGTCTATCTTTTTTTATCCTTTCAAAGAACCAGTTTTTGGATTCAATGATTCTTTTTCTTGTTTTCTTTTTTTCTATTACTCTATTTTTTGTTATTTCCTCTTGTCTTTTGGGTTTAGGATTCAGTTGTTGTGGCCTCTCAAGTGCTTTCAGCTGCAGTGTTAGATCATTTATTTGTGCTTTTTTTTTTTTTTAATGTATGCACTTAGTGTTATACATTCCCCTCTTAGGATTGCTTTTAAAGTATCCCATAAGTTTTGTTGTGTTGTATTGTCTTTTTTATTTAGTTCCAGGAATAATTTTATTTCTTTCCTTATTTCTTCCTTGACCCATTCATTATTTAGGAGTGTGTTGTTTAGTCTCCATATGTTCCTGTAGACAGCTTATTCTGGTGTTGATACTGTGTTTTATTGCACTGTGGTCTTATAGAATGCATGGAATTAATTTGATCCTTTTATATTTGTTGAGGTTTTTTTTTTTTTTTTTTTTTTTTTTCTGAACTGAACCATACAATAAACTAAATGGACCTCACACATATCTTACTGAGTATTCCACCCAAAAACCAAAGAATGTACTTTCTACTCTAACCACATNGGAGTGTGTTGTTTAGTCTCCATATGTTCCTGTAGACAATAGGGCTTATTCTGGTGTTGATACTGTGTTTTATTGCACTGTGGTCTGATAGAATGCATGGAATTAATTTGATCCTTTTATATTTGTTGAGGTTTTTTTTTTTTTTTTTTTTTTTTTTACTTTGGAGAATATTTCATGGTGGTTGAGTAAAACGTACATTCTCTGGTATTTGGGTGGAATACTCAGTAGATATGTGTGAGGTCCATTTAGTTTATTGTATGGTTCAGTTCAGAGATCTCTCTGTTTATTCTTTGTCCAGTTGATGTGTTCACAGGGCTCAGTGGAGTACTGAAGTCCCCTAATATTAGTGTGCTGGGATTAATCTGTGTCTTGAGGTCCTGCAGAATTGTGCTTATAAAGTTTGTTGCACCAGTGTTTGGTGCATATATATTCATGATTGTGAAATGTTCATGGTTATTTTGGAACCCAGTATTTTAAAACAAGTATATTCCTGTTGCTTTTATAACACTGTGAGAAAATACTGGACAGAAGCAGTGTAATGGATGAGTGATTTAGTGTATTCGTGGCTTCAATGCATCTACTTTTACTCAATATATGATTCTATTGAATTTTAACTGAACAATGACTTAAAGGTGCTATTTTCAATTTTATAGCAAATACAGAGTGCATTTTTATTAAAAGGATATTGTTAGATCATACTTCCTATAACAAGTGCACACTATTTGCCCTTTGCGTTTAATATGGCAGTAGTGGATTATCAAGGTAACTATATTAGCAGATACATTATGACGAATGTTTACAATGTTCTTATTTTACAGGTATAATAGGAGAAATCAGTATCAAGTGTGGCATGTCTTTTATTGACAATCATATGATTCCTAATATTTGAACATTAATCTAAATTCAATACTTCTAGATTAAACAAAGCATGAAAAATAATAAATTTTACAGTATTGATCCTTTCTGAATCAGAAAGCTATATATTTACACATAAGTGTATATTTTAACTGTGTAGATTAAATGGAACTTTCACTTATGGTTATATAAACTATTCTGCAAATTAAAATGGCAGAGGTTTCTAAAAAAAAAAAAAAAAAGAATAGCAGTTTTGAGAGAGACCAAACAAGATTGACAAGGGAGGAAATAAGAACAGTTGCACAGGGGCTGGAGAGATAGCCTAGTGGTTAACAGCACCGACTGCTCTTGCAGAGGACCCAGGTTCGGTCCCCAGCACCCCCACATGGTGGCTAAGAACTGTCTGTAACTCCAATTCCAGGAGAATTCCAGTTCCAGGGGAATCCGAGACCCTCTTTTGACCTCCGTGGCATTGCACGACACGAGTGCACAAACCTGCATACAGACAGTATATTTATACACATACAAAAATAAATTTAAAAAAGAACAGTTGCACAATGGGTAATATGACAAAATTTGATAAAAGGAAGCTGTTCCAACAATCTGTTGCATAGTAAGAAGACAGTACAAAAATTTTCTGTATATTTCCACAAGGAAGAAACATGGAAGTCTTCACTATCAAATTCAATAAACGATCCAGATAAGATGGTGCATGGCTGCCATACAGGAAGCTAAAACATGAGGAAGCCAGGCCTGAGGCCAGCCTGGGATCTTTTCTCAAAAAATAGTATTAATAAATATTTATTGAGATATATATGCTTAACTTGATTTTAACTAATATATTCATGTAGAAAAATCATTATTTTGCCCTATTAGTATGCACAATTTTATATTTTATGTAGTAATTAAAAATAAATTATAAAATTAAATAAAAATAAATTAATTCAGAATGTTTTTTATCTATTTAAGAAGTTTAGAGGGAATAAATAGTGACAGTGATGAAGTTCACAAACACAAATCCTTTTTAGAGAAGGACTGTTGTTTTGTTGTTGTTGTTGTTGTTGTAGTTCTGTTTTATTGACATTTTGTATATTTCATACATCATTTTCCAGTCCAATTTGGAAACATTTCCCTCTCCCTGCCCCTCCCACGACCCCAGTTTATGCATTCTGCCATACATGTCTTGCATCTTTATATCAGTCTTTCCAAGGATTTTTTCTGCAGAGGCTTGTTGCTTTGGGCAGAATTTAACTGTACCAGTCAGTTCTATGACCCAGTCCTTATGTTGTCGTTCCCTCCCTTTTGCATAACTCCAAATTATGTGTATATATATATATATATATATATATATATATATATAAAACATATGTATCAAAATTATGACCTCCAGGAATAAACTGCATGATAATTCCAAAATATGATTTTGGTATCACATTTTCCTCTTAATTATATATTACTCTAGAATATGAATACATATCTTCAACATATATGGTAATTACAATGCCTGAATATAAATGGTAGGTCAATTCTATAGCCTGTTAAGAGATTCACATCATAAATAATAGCACGCAGGAGGCAGAGGCAGGTGGATCTTTGTGAGTTTAAGGCCAGCCTGGTCTACAGGCTGAGTTCCAGAACAGCTGGGGCTACAGGGAGACCCTGTCTCGAAAAAACAACAAAAAAAGAGATTCACATCATAACTTCTTAAGGAAGATATTCATGATCTCTTCCAAAGGCCCTGTGCTGGTACATTTAGAGACAAAGAACCTGGGACTGGACCTCAAATCTCTTGGTACAATAACCACATAATCTGTGTTCTCACTCTCTCAGCTCAGCTCTGAGGCAATGTCTGAATAGCCAGTTTAATAAGAGTATGTATTTTAAGGCATAATTTATTCTAATGCCTCCAGGTCTTGTCATATGATTTCACCTTAGACGTTTTATGATGTTTTTATTGATGTTTTGTGTATTTCAGACATCATTTCCCAGTTCAGTTTAGACATATTCCCCTTTCCCTTCCCCCACCCTACCCCAGATCATGCATTTTTCCATAAATGTCCTGCATCTTTCTCTCTGTCTTTTATCTTTTTTTTTTTTGTATATAGGAAATCCTATCTTATAAATTTCACTTTAAATGGAAGTTAAATACAAACCTATAGAGGACATGTATTTCATTTTGCATTGCATAAATATTTGTCCCTGTATTCTTAGGCAAACTGATAATACAGAAACATATTACCTATTAAAATAGGATGTGAAGGATTTATGATGCAGGTATTCATTCACAATTTCAAATAATATACTTTTGTCTGTGTGTTTCATATGAGTTCTAAGCTAACTTGTTCAGTGTTGTAAAGCACTAAATTTGAGAATTATTCATATTGAAATAATAATTTGTATGCATAATATTTTGGTTTACCCAGTGGCATATTTCCTGAATTTGATAGTGCTATCATTGAATGGATAAAGTGAAGGCTTAGGAATAAATGTTGCATGAATCTTTGTGTCATCCACATCTGTTATTTTATTTCACATACCAACAATTGGATAATAGTTATAAAAATACAGGAGATCTCCTGAGACCAGTTGAAGCACAGCTCTCTTCACAATAACAAGGAGCTGGAACCAACCCAAATGCCCCTCAACTGATGAGTGGATAGAGAAAATGCGGTACATCTGCACAATGGAGTTCTATGCAGCAGTAAAGAAAGACATCATGATCTTTGCAGGAAAATGGCTGGAGCTAGAGGACATCATGCTGAGTGAAGTAACACAGTCCCAGAAAAACAAACGATGGATGGTATCTCTCATCTGTGGATGCTAGTGCCAATTACCTAGTTGTAAGTATTTCTTGTGCATGGCCCCTTGAGCTTTTCTCCAAAGAAGCTGGGAGTGATGCATATTGGAAACAACAACAACAACAATAGAAAGGACTACATCAAAGAACTAACTGAAACAGTGAAGTTCTGCTCAAAACAGTCAACTTCCTCATGGAGAATATTGAGAAAGACTGAGAAGGAGATGAAAAGCATGTTTGGCATAATGCATGAACTCTGGAGGGGTGGGGGGTGTGGGGGGACACGGGTCTAGATTTGATAAAAAATATAAATAAAAAAGAAAATTAAAAAAATTAAAATACAAACATCTAAGTTTTCAACTGAAAAATAAATATCACAGTATTATGGTAATATTGGGGAGATGGCAGCTTGTATTCCTAGACTTTAGTGTATATATATATATATATATATATTCTAAATATATATTTATATATACATATATATATATTTAAATATTTATATGACTATGCCTCTAACTACGCAAAGGCTTGTAGTTTAAAATATTAAAATTGAGCCATTCGGTCTCCATTTTACCTGTCTTTTATTTGGAGATTTAAGAAATCAGATGACCATTCTAAATGGTAAAAAGAGATTTTATTAAATAGTAGAGTATTTTTTAATTGTTGTAATCATATTAATTTGCTTGCAACAGTGGTGTAAGATCAAGGTCGTTTTTTGTATCCCTCTAATTTGGTTAAATTGGTTTTCAAGTTAATACTAATAAATATACTTCATAAGTTTATACAAAGAATTAACTATGTGTAACATCACCAGTGTCTGTATTAGGTGAACGAGATGTGAAATCCACATCACTGATGCAAAGCCAAATCCTATATTGAAAATACCTATATATCTAATTGCGAGTGCTTCATTGTAGGATCGAAAGGCTATATATTATAATGTTTTAAAATACCTATATCTAATTGGTGTGCTTCTTTAAGCAGGATTGAAAGGTTATGCCTGAGACAAGCTGGCAGCCCATGAAAGAAAACAGCCAGAATTGACTAGAACCAAGACAACAGCTCCAGAGAAAGTAGACTGTTTTCTTCTCATCCACCTGTGCCCTTTTCTAAGTCTATGGGAACAATCTGTGGAGAGGGGGGCGGGTAGAATGTAAGGGCTGCGATTGGGTGAATGGCGAAACTACAAAAATGTAGACTGGACACTCATTTGATCAACTTACTGAACATACAAGCCCCCCCTGCTGGATGTGGGACCCAATGAGCTGTGTAGGTTGGGACAATCCTCCAAATTGGTACTGAGGATGCTTGTACTCACAAATTTTTCACTTATTGTTTAAAAAAATGAAAACAAAACAAAACAAAAAAACCGAGAAAATATGCAGAAAAATTACGGCAGAATGCATGATCTGGATGGGTAGGGTGGGGTGGGGGGAAGGGAAGGGGATATATGCTGAACTGAATTGGAAATGACGTATGAAATACACAAAGCATCATAAAAAAAAAAAAGGAAAAGAAAATACCTCTGTTAGATTTGCCAAGGTCTTACATGATGGAGGGATACATATTTATCACAGGCAACTCTGTACACAGTCCACTTTGGTGAGGCTACAGTGAAGAAGTGATCTGCAAGTGTCCTGTGGGGCACCTTCTCCACAGCTTTGCTCATAGCTGAGGCAACTTGGCTATCTCAGGATTGTGCTGCAGCCTCAGCAGCTGGAGAGAAAATTACTGGGGACTTTGGAAACCAAATATAAATGCTATGAGCATGGTGTGACTTTCACAGAAAAGTAGAATGCTGATAGCACTATGGGAAAAGAAATTGCAATTAAGAGGTTCATCTTAGAGTATGGCATTTATATAGCATATTTTGGAGCAATATAATGGGGAGGGAACCACAACAGCATAGGCACTGAGTCAAAGAACGGACGTATATAGTTAAATTCTGCCCCAAACAAGGGAACTTTACAGAGAAATACTTTTTAAAGACTGAGAGAAAGATGAAGGCCATGGACGGCAGAATGCATGATCTGGGATGGGGTGGGAGAAAGGGAACGGGAGAGGGGAATGTGTTTAAATTGAACTGAAAAATGATGTCTGAGATACACAAAACATCAATAAAAGTATTATTTTAAAAAAATTTGCAATTAAGGGCAGATTGTCAACTTTTGCAATTAATAATTGAAAATCCCTTTTTTTTACAAACTCAAGAAAGAAAACGAATGAAAATCCCTTACAAAGAAAGTTGTATAAACACCAAACAACCAACAAAAAAAGAAAGCAGATGACAAGATTCCTGAACTCCTTTGAATTTGTATGATGGATGTGAATTAGTTTCAACTTAGTTATTGTGAGACCAAGAAATCTGTTAATCTCAGCCAAGATAGGACTCTCTGTTGTACGGAAATGCAGCGTTCTCTGGAACCAGGATCTAGTGCCTTATTTTGCTCCTTCTGTTGTCCTGCTGAGATTCAGTTCCATGCATCATTTCAGCTTTTTGGAATCTAGTTCTCTTGGAATAGAGAATTCATGGCCTCCTGCCTAAAACACTTGAACCTCATAGTAAGCTCTTCCTGAATTGATTTATGGTTCATCTGGCACCTCAGATTATAAGCAATTATTTTCTCCCTTACAAATTCCCAAAAGGACCTATCTCTCACACTAGTTTATCTTTTTCACAGTTTCTGATTTCACCTTTATTCACTAAAAGTATAATATGTTTATACTGGAATTATATTAGCATACCTATCTCTAAATTTGATTTTTTATATTTTTGGAATTTGAATGTGAAACAAATCCAAGAAAACACCACTCCAGAACAAAAAAAAAATATAGTGGTTAAGGAATGTGATTAGCATGAATATTTTGGATGACACAGAAGACCAAAGACGCCCCTTTAATTGTACTGGGAATCTTTTTTCCTGTAGTCAGGGTTGTGAATATTTTGCTTTAAGATTTAAGAATTCCCAATAATTTTGTGATATGTCCATGACACTGTGTTTAGACAATTTCCTCATATCATCTTACTCTCTGTACTTCACTGAGGTATTCTCCATTTCTATTACTTTGCAATTTCCTTCCATATTTTTGAAATTGTGCCCCACTCTATTCCAGTCAGAAAATTTTACTGAGACTGGCACAGCAGATTATGGTGTGTCAAAGTTTGAGAAAGCCATCAGATGTACAGATATTCTCCAGAAGGACCCGCAATATTACCAGTTCAGAGAGTGTCAGAATGCTGCATTCTCTGATGTTTCTTTTGAAAAAATAAACTAAAACTTGGAGCCCACGTTTCATTTTCCAGTGTGAGATAAAACAGTTAATACCTACTAGAAAAAAATGATTTCTTTGAAGATCGTAATTTTGTAGAAGCAGCTTCTTAGTCATAAGTGGGTACCAGAACCCTCATGAAAGACTTAAGATGGCCACTCTAGGTGTCTTCCTCACTGAGGAAAGCTACTGAAAATTTTCATGTGAGGGGTCAGGAAACTTCAGATGCTTTCTATTTTGTCTACTCAAGAATGGCTGTAATTTAAAGGAAAGGGACAATTATTTGGTTAACAAGGATACCTAACAATACATACTTGTCAGAGGATAGAAAACATCTTTTTCCATATGCAAACCTATTTTTATTTTTTTATTTTTTCTTAATTTATTGTCATTAAACTATTTACATACATCAAACATCATTTCTCAATCAAATTTAAAGTCACTTCCATTTCCACTACCCCCACCCCACCTGAGTTCCTGCACTCTGCCATACATGTCTTGCATCTTTTTCCGAGTTTTTTCAGAGATTATTTTTTTTTTTCAAAAGAGAGGCTTATTGTTTTGGGGAGAACTTCACTATTTCAGTATCCCCCCCGTTCTTTTGTTGTTATTCCCTCCAACTTTTATTGCATATATCAATCACCTGGGTTGAAGGATTTTCTCTCTCTCTTTTTTTTTTGCTAAAAGACGTCTTGAAGGTAATTTTTTTATTTCAAAAATTGGGGCTTGGATGTATGCACAGTATATAGAGCTAGAGTATTAATTAGATAAATATAATCTCTTTTTTACCATTTTCTTTTTTACCATTTTCTTTTTTCTGCTAATTTTTTATTGATGCTTTGTGTATTTCAGACATAATTTTTCAATTCAGTTCAGGCATATTCCCCTTTCCCTTTCCCCCACCCCACTTCACCCCAACCCAGATCATGCATTCTGCCATAACTGTCCTGCATCTTTCTCTCAGACTTTTTTGTTTTTTATGCTTAGGAATTCATATTTTCTTCCATTTATTTTCTATTACTCTCAAATATGGTTACATAATCTCTACCCATATACAGTAATTACAGAGTCTGAAAATAATTGGTGGGTGAATTAAATATAAGCTCTTTAGAAAACTCTGTTACATAAGTTTTGGAAAGTTCCTCTCACTATTTGCTTCCCTTAAAGATGTTTATTTCCATTATTAGAAGCACACATAGTATCACTATTAAGTTATAAAAGAGACACCAGAAGGAATAGGCAGCATGTAATGGGCATCTAAATGATATTAAGTCACCTTAACCAGAAGACAGGGTAGTTTTCAGAATTATTTTTGCAATTCTTTAATATATATATATATATATATATATATATATATTACTGGGGATGTTAGCTGCCATGTGGGTGCTAGAAACAGAACCCAGGTCCTCTAGAAGAGCAACTAGTGTGGGGCTGGAGAGATGGCCTAGCGGTTAAGAGCGCCGACCGCTCTTGCAGAGGACCCAGGTTCAATCCCCAGCACCCACATGGCAGCAGAGAACCGTCCGAAGCTCCAATTCCAGGAGAACTCCAGTTCCAGGGGAATCCGACACCCTCTTCTGACCTCTGCAGCATTGCACGACATGGGTGCACAAACTTGCATGCAGACAGTACATTCATACACATACAGAAATAAATAAAATTAATAAAAAAATTTAAAAAACAGAGCAACTAGTGATCTTAACAGCCGGTCAATTTCTCCACCCTTTATTTGTACAATTCTCGATAATTATCACTGTTATGGTTGAGATATGTTCATAATATTTGAATTATCAACACCCATTTAATCTACATGATAATATTTATTGTAATTGTTAATTACATTCTTTAAAGCTCTTAGTAGAAAATTTGTCTATGTTTTGAATAAACTATTGGGAGAAAATTTGGCACTTTGTGCTTTCTAGAAAAGCCAACATGTGGCAAACACATGATAAAAATTCACAGTTTGTCCCGGTCATTATGTGAAGGTCCAAATCTTTAGCATTGATATCCTGAAAATAAATCAGAATAAAAGTAAAGAAGTTAATGTCTTTGTTGTATTTAAATGTGTCTAGTAAAAGGAATTCACAGACAGGAAAGTACTCATCACAATCTGTAAAACTATATGATAAGAAAGTATACAGAGACAGTTCAGCTACTGGCTATTGGGAAACAACTTAACAAGGGAATGTTTCTGGTATTGATGATGATTAGTCTAACTGGTCAGGTCCTGGATTTGTCTATACTTACTTTTCACTCTCTTTATAATGTCTTTTGCATTTTTCTTTTGCCCATAATTTCTTTTTTGAAACTGTCTTACTGTGTAGCCCAGATGAATTAGAATTCTCATAACAGAAAACATTGTTTCCTAGTTGATATTTGAGAATGTTTTATATATTGTGGAGACTAATTTTTTACATAATCAGACAATATTTTATCCAGATTTGAATTTACAATTCATCTTTAAGGGAAAAAAAGCATTTATATTTGATAATTTTTTAAAATTTTATTTATTTTTGTATGTGTATGAATGTACTGTCTGCATGTAGGTCTGTGCACCACTGTTGTGCAATGCTGCGGAGGTCAGAAGAGGGTGTCGGATTCCCCTGGAACTGGCGTTCTCCTGGACTTGGAGTTACAGACGGTTCTTAGCCGCCATGTGCGTGCCGGGGATAGAACCCGGGTCCTCTGTAAGAGCAGTTGGTGCTCTTAACCGCTAGGCTACCAAGTTATCTATCATCTATCTATCTATCTATCTATCTATCTATCTATCATCTATCTATCTATCTATCTATCTATCTATCTATCATCTATCATCTATTCCTTAAGGGACTGTGCTTGGGAGGTTATTCCAAAGAAAATTTATGTAACTCAAAGTCACACAAGCTGATTCTTATAATATTTAGACACATCATTTTAGATTTTTATTTTTATCAAAATACTAATTTTGTTTTTTGTTATATGTATTGAGTCACATATAAAAATTACATTTTAATTTGAACAATTACAGAAGGGAATCTAAATAGCACCAAACTATATTGCATGAACATCAAAAAATTCAATTAAAAAGAAATGAAATATGATTAATTTTCTCTTCCAGGAGCAAATAAATATTTCAACTTCCACTAATATGAAAGGTAAGCAACAAAGAGTAAGTTTCAAGGTAAGTTACAGCTTGATTTATCCATGCATATTCTACAACTCACATATGTATTATCCTCAGTAATTTGACCTGTCAATTTGGAGGGTAATCAAGAGCAGGGGTAATAAATCTTATAATCATGAGGGTCCATAGGCAGTCCTTGGTCAACAACTCCAAAGAGTGAGTCCATTCCTAACATTCACTATTTTATTTTCTAATCTATGTGCCATGGTCCCCTGGTTATGAGGTACCTTAATTTACACTATTTTTATATATGTAGCTGTATATATTTCAAGAAACTCCAGCACTTGGAGGTTTCCATGTGACATTTTCCCAATGAATAGTTAAAAACACTAAGTAGCGTTAGTTAGCCCTCTCTACATTACCTGCTTTCCCATTCCGATGCTACTTAACCCTTCTCATTCCATTGTTCTCTATTTCTACTGAGGAATTACTGTTATTCCCCCTAACTTGTTTCATGATCTTTTGATTTTCCAGTTGAAATACACATACATTTCAAAGCAAGCATCTCCATATGAAAGAATATGTGACATTTTTTCTTTCTGGGTCTGTGTTACCTCATTCAATATGATTCTGTCTAATTCCATCTATTTACCTGATAATTTCATAATTTTTTAAAGCTGATTAGTGTTCTATTGAATAAATGTGGCAATTTCATTGTCCATTCATCAGTTAATAGAGATATAGGTGCTAACACTTCCTAGATACTGTGAATAGAGTGGCAATGAAAATGGATAAGGAGTTATCTCTGTTGCATGATATCTAATCTTTGGTTGTATACCCATGAGAAGCAAAGCATGATAATGTGGTGGATTTATTTCCAAGTTTATGAAATCCCTCTCAATGATTGCCAAATGGCTGTACCAGTCTACACTCCTACAAGCAGAGATCCCACTCTCCCCTTTCCCTAGATCCTTCCAAGTATTTGTAACCATTTGTTTTATGGATCAAAACCGAAAATCAATCTTACCCAGGTGTGAACACTGGGAGCCACAATGCCAACTGAACTTACAAGATAAATCCACTGGTACAATAAAGTTATGAATATTATGAGAGGAATCTATCTGATTATGATTGTATTTAAGTCCCAGTTCATAGCATAGACCCTGTACCTGGCAGTGTTATTGGGGTAAGAACCTGTTGGCAGACATCACAGGCTGTATAGGAGAACATATATTATCCTGGTGAATGGAGACAGTATTAAACACATTCCTGGTGACATATCTTTAAAAGGGGAGATTAATGTATCTTGTTACTCTCAATAGAGAAAATTCAACTTACAGCAGATAGCAATTAACACAGAGGTCCACAACTGGTGAATGCAATGCAAAGAAAATAAGAGACTGAGGAATGTGTGGTCTTAAATTAAGCATTCATATTGTACCCTTGCCACTCAAGGATCATTGATCATTATGAAAAAAGGAGCATAAGGAGTCTAAGAGTCAGTGGGGATGTATGGATACAAGGAAAGTCTGTTTTCTGTACATAATAGACCAGTTGAACATACAAACCCACATTGCTTGTGATAGTATGCACAGTAATTGAACAAACCAAAGCCACACAAAAATCCAACATACATGGGGGAGATTTCCAAGAGTCTTAAGCCTTTACTGATGATATATTGGAAACTGACACCCTCTGGAAGAGGAAGACCTAGTATTATATAAGTGTGTGGCATCCAGTCGTTTGACGAGGCACCAGAGATTGAACCCAAAGCCCCAAATATGGTGGTCACAAATTAGACATAACAGAGCTTAGAAAAGATACAGACTGTGTCCAGAGGGCTGGCGGAGGCTCAACTTCCTGATTGGACCTCTAAGGGTGCAGGCAAATCCGCGCACCTCTGTGCACCTCTGTGTACCTCTGCTGGACTCTTGGACTTCAGCCAGAGGTAGGGACTGTGCCCAGAGGGCCTGCAGATGCTCACCTTCCTGCCCAGACCTGTAAAGATGCGGGCAACTCCATGCACCTCTATATGACTTCTTGGTGACTGTAGCTGTGGTAGGGACTGCGCACAGCAGGCCAAACCCACTCCCCCCACCTCCATCCCAGAGTGGCCATAGTTGTGGGAACAGCTATAGAGACTGGAGTCACAAAGTAAAAGAAGAGACAGCAAACCTGCCACTCCTCAGTTAACCTAGAGGAACATCCCTTCAACCCAAAGAAGAAACACTCCACTTTTACATCAGCTTACAATCAACAAATCTAATCTATGTGCAAAAAGCACAATGAAAAGTCAACACCATGGGAAAACCAAACAGTAAATCCCCACCAAATTCTATCAGTCCTATGGAGGTAACCCAGGACACAGATTCTAAAAGAACAATCATAGATATACTCAAAGGAATCAAGGAATGTAAACAACAAATCAAAGTACTGAAGGGAGAGAATGACAAACTCTCGAAGGACTAGAGGGAGAGAAGGAACAATGCAAGAAGGAAGTGGAAACACTGAAAAGATCCCAGGTTGCTCAGGAAACTGAGCAGAGAATCAAGGATCTAAAAGGAGAGAAAGACAAGCTCCAGAAGGAAATGTAAATACTAAAGAAGTCACAGGATGAAATGAAAAAGGAAATTGAACACACATACAATCAGTGGAAAGGATGGGAAAAAGTCTCAGTAACAGATTAGATGAAGCAGAAAATAGAATCTCAAGTAGGGAAGATAAGATAGAAGAACTAGAATGCTCAAGTAAAGATTATGAAAAATTAAAAAAAAAATAAGAGTTGAACAATTGGGAAGTGTTGGACACTATTAAAAGACCTCACAGGGATAAAGGAAGGAGAAGATTCCCTGGAAAATGGTATTGATCAGACCTTCAACAGAATAATAGAAGAAAATTTCTTCAACAGAAAAATGACAAACCCATACAAGAAGCACATAGAACACCAAATAGACAAGATCAGAAAAGAAATTCCCCACGCCATATCATAGTTAAAACATTAGAGGCCCTAAAGAAAGACAAAATACTGAAGGTCACAAGACAAAACAACAAATTACATATAAAGGGAAATGAATCAGAATTACAGCTGACTTTTCAATCCAAACCATGAAAGCCAGAAGAACATGGACCAAAGTATTCCCAATGTTAAACAACTATAGATGCCAACCCAGATTACTATACCCAGCAAAAACGTTGATTATACTTGAAGGAGCAAGAAAAATATTTCGTGATATATACAAGGTAAAAGAATCAATGTCCAGCCAGCGGCACACACTACCTGTGCACAGCCACCTAAGACCATCTGTGTTGTGCAGGTGGCCAGCTGGTGGCCAACCTCCTCAGGTGCCATCCAATGCTAGGACCATAGAGAGGAACTGCATGCATGGATAGAAAGTCAGTCAGTGGCGCACATTACCTGTGCCCAGCTGCCAAGGCCTATCTGTGTTGTGCAAGTGGCAGGCTGGCGGCCCACCTCAGCAGGAGGCATCAAATGCTAGGACCATAGAGAGGACCTGTGTGCGTGGATAGAAAGTCAGCAAGCGGTGCACACTACCTGTGTCCAGCCTCCTAGGCCCCTCTGTGTTGTGCAGGCAGCTAGCTGGCAGCCCACCTTGGCTGGTGCCAAACAATGCTAGGACCATAGAGATGGACTGTGTTCATGGATGGAAAGTCAGCCAGCAACGCACACTACCTGTGCCCAGCCGCCTAGGCCTATCTGTATTGTGCAGGGGCTGGCTGACAGCCCACCTCGGCAGGCGCCATCCAACTCCAGGACCATAGAGAGGAAATGTGTGCATGGATAGAAAGTCAGCCAGTGATGTACACTACCTGTGCCCAGCCCGCCAAGGCCCATCAGTGTTGTGCAAGTGGCCAGCTGGCAGCCCACCTCAGCAAGCGCCATCCAATGCTAGGACCATAGAGAGGATAAACAGAGAGAAATCAGAACTGAGCAACACAATACACCAAATGGACCTCACTGATATCTACAGAATATTCCATCCAAACACCAGAGAATATACTTTCTACTCAGCACCCCATGGGACATTCTCCAAAATTGACCACATTCTGGGACACAAAAGAAACCTCAACAAATACAAAATGATTGAAATTATTCCATGCATTCTATCAGACCACAGTGAAATAAAGCTCAATATTAACACCAGGGTAAACCCTACTAACTATAAGAATACATGGAGACTAAACAACACAATACTGAACAATCAGTGGGCCAGAGAAGAAATAAAGAATGAAATAAAAGCATTCCTGAAACTAAATGAAAATGACAATACAACACAACAAAACCTGTGGGATACATTAAAGTCAGTCCTAAGAAGGAAATTTATAGCCCTAAGTGTCCACATTAAAAAAAACAGAAAGGGAACAAGTAAACGATCTAACACTGCAGCTAACACTTGACAACAACAAATGAACCCTAAACCCAACAGACAGGAAGAAATAACAAAAATCAGGGCAGAAATCAATGAAATAGAAACAAAGAAAACAATACAAAAATCAATGAATCCAAAAGCTGGTTCTTTGAAAAGATAAACAAAATAGACAGACCTCTAGCCCAGTTAACCAAAAGAAAGAAAGAGGAACTCCAAATCAATGGCATATGTGATGAAAGGGGAAACATCACAACAGATAAAGAAAAGACCCAGAGAATCATACGAGAATACTTAAAAATCCAGGAGAACTCCGGTTCCAGGGGAATCTGACACCCTCTTCTGACCTCCGCGGCATTGCACGACACGGGTGCACAGACCTGCATGCAGACAGTACATTCATACACATACATAAATAAATAAAATTAAAAAAAACTTATATGCTACTAAATTTGAAAACCTAAGAGAAATGGATGAATATCTGAAATTCTGGGATTCTCCAAAGTTTAACCAAGAAGAGATTGACCACTTAAACAGACCCATAACACTTGAGGAAATTGAAGATGTAATAAAAAGCCTCCCAACTAAAAAACGCCCAGGCCCAGATGGCTTCACAGCAGAATTCTATAAAACATTTAAAGAGGTCTTACAACCATTACTACTCAAACTTTTCAGAAGGATACAGACAGAAGGAAATACCCCAAATTCCTGCTATGAAGCCAGCATCACTCTAATACTAAAACCATGCAAAGACACAAACAAGTAAGAAAACTATAGACCCATATCATTGACGAACACGGATGCAAAAATTCTCAACAAAATACTTGCAAATTGCATACAGACCCACATCAAAAAGATCATCCATCATGACCAGGTTGGATTCATACCAGAGATGCAGGGATGGTTCAACATATGTAAATCAATAAATATCATAAAACACATAAATGGACTTAAAGACAAAAACCACACAATCTTCTCAATTGATGCAGAAAAAGTTTTTGACAAAATCCAGAATCCCTTCATGCTTAAAGTCTTAGAGGGAATTGGACTGGAGGGATCATTCCTCAATGTAATCAAAACTATATACAAGAAACCCACAACCAACATCATCCTAAATGGAGAAAAGTTGGAAGCATTCCCCTTAAAGGCAGGAACACAACAAGGTTGTCCACTATTGCCACTCCTTTTCAATATAGTGCTTGAAATGCTCGCTAGGGCAATAAGGCAAGAAAGCAAAATTAAAGGAGTACTCATTGGAAAAGAGGAAGTAAAACTATCCCTTTTTGCAGATGATATGATAGTTTACCTAAGGGATGCTAAAAACTCCACCAGAAAACTCTTAGAATCAATCAAAAGTTTCAGTAAAGTGGTGGGATACAAAATAAACCTAGAAAAATTAGTAGCCTTCCTTTACACCAACAATAAGCAACTGGAGAAGGAATATAAGGAGACCCTCCCAATCACAATAGCCTCAAAAAAATACCTAGGAATAAACCTAACCAAAGACACCAAAGACCTCTACAACAAAAATTTTACAACCCTGAAGAAGGAGATTGAAAATGACATCAAAAGATGGAAAGACCTCCCATGCTCATGGATTGGAAAAATTAATATAGTAAAAATCTCCATTCTACCCAAATTAATATACAGATTCAATTCAATCCCAATCAAAATCCCCATGAGCTTTTTCACAGACTTAGAAAAAAAATCCTTAAATTCATATGGAAAAACAAAAGACCCCGAATAGCTAAAGCAACCCTGAGTGAAAAGTGCAATACTGGGGGGATTACATTAACAGACATCAAGCTATATTATAGGGCTATAATGACAGCCTGGTACTGGCAAAAAAAAAAAAAAATCCAGAACCATTGACCAATGGAACAAAATTGAAGATCCAAACTTGAGCTCATATAACTTCAGCCACCTCATATTTGACAAAGGGGCCACAAAAGCTCAATGGAGGAAAAATAGCATCTTCAGCAAATGGTGTTGGCAAAACTGGATCACCATCTGTAGAAGAACAAAATTAAACCCCTACTTCTCACCCTGTACAAAAATAAACTCCAAGTGGATCAAAGATCTCAGTGTGAAGCCTGAAACCCTGAAGGTGATAAAGAAAAAAGTTGGCAACAACCTACAAGACATAGGTGTAGGAGGAGACTTTCTAAAACAGACAGCAGCTGCACGGGAAGTAAGGTCAACAGTTGACAAGTGGGACCTCATAAAACTCAAAAGCTTCTGTACAGCAAAAGAATCCATCAAAGAGGTGAAGAGAAAACCCACAGAGTGGGAAGAAATCTTTACCAGTGACACATCTGACTGAGCATTAATGTCAAGAATTTACAAACTACTTAAAAAACAAAGAAGTAAGAAGACAAATGACCTACTCAAAAGATGGAGTAAAGAGCTGGACAGAGTCTTCACCAGTGAGGAATTAAAGATGGCTGAGAAACATCTTAAAAAGTGTTCATCATCATTAATAATTAAGGAAATGCAAATTAAACCAACTCTCAGATATCATCTCACTCCAGTACGGCTAGCTAAGATCAAGAAAACAAAAGACAACAGTTGCTGGAGGGGTTGTGGGGAAAGGGGAACACTTATCCACTGCTGGTGGCACACATCAAAAAGATTACGCACCATGACCAAATTGGATTTATACCAGAGATGCAGGGATGGTTCAACATACACAAATCAATAAATGTCATAAAACACATAAATGGGTTGAAAGACAAAAATCACATAGTTATCTCAATTGACACAGAAAATCCAGTATGACTTCATTACTATCTGAAATCATCTTTAAAGTCCTATAGGGAATTGGACTGGAGGGAACATTCCTCAACATAATCAAAGCCGTGTACATGAAACTCGCACACAACATCATCCTAAATTGGGAAAAATTAGAAGCATTCCTCTTAAAATTAGGAACCTGGCAAGGCTGCCCCCATCTCCACACCTCTTCAATATAGTGCTTGACACCCTTGCTACAGCAATAAGACAATAAAAAGAAATTAAAGGAGTACTAATTGGAAAAGAGGAAATCAAACTATCCCTTTTTGCATGTGATATGATATTGTACCTAAGGGATGCAGAAAACACCAAGAAACTCCAAGAAACAATCAAGAGTTTTCATTAATCTCTATTGTTTCCATTTCCTGGCCCTTGTGAAAATATCGACAATGAACATGCATGAGCACTTAACTCTGTGATATAATACAGAGCTTTTTGACTATATGCCCAACAATGGTTAGTCTGGATAATGTGATAGGTCTGTGTATAGCATGTTGAGGAATATCCACATAGCTCTCCATATTCATGACACCAGTTTGCACCCCCATCAGCAGTAAATAAAGGTTCTCTTTCCCTATATTCTTACCAGAATTCATTTTTTTCAAAACTTAGCCATTATGAGTAGGGTAGGATGAAATCTCAGTGATTTTAATTTGCATTTCTATAATGTTCAAAATGGTCAACATTTATAAAAATAATTCTGTCAGCCGTTTGTGTTTCATTCCTTGAGATCTCCATGTTTAAGCCCTTTGCTTGATTTTTCAATTGGGACTTTGGCTTTTTTTTTTTTTTTTTGAGGTTTGGATTTTTGAGTTCTTTGATTTTTCTAGGTAATATTCTTCTATCAGGTGTATAGCTGGCAAGATTTTTTTTTCATTCTGTAGATTCCTTCTTCACTTGAATAATGATGTCCTTAACTTTACAATCATTTTTGTTTCATTAGTCCCCAATTGTCAATTGTTTTATTATTGCTCGTGGTATTGTTTTCCTGTTAGAAAGTCTTTTCCTGTGTGTACAAATTTCTGTGCTTTTCATATCTTCTCTTTTATCAGAGTCAGAGACTCAAGGAATATTTTAATGTCCTTGATCCATTTGTGGTTGAATTTTGTTCATAGTGAGAAATAGGGATCTATTTTCATTATTGTACATGTAGCTTTGCAGTTTAATAGCTACGTTTGTTGTCTATGCTGTCTTTTCTCTAGTTACTATTTTTTGAGCTTTTGTAAAAAACAAAAATCAGGTGGTTGTAAGTATGTGGACCAAAATCTGCCTCTTTAGTTCTATTTTCACTGGTAAATGTGTATTGAGAAAGATATTAAAAATCATCCATGCTCATGAATTGGAAAATTAGTCTTGTAAAAAATAGTAGTATTATGTAACTCAGCTCCACCACTACTGGGTATACACTTATAGGCTTCTATTTCCTACTATGGATATTCTTATAGATCCCTGCTCACGATGGCTCTGTTGACAATTAACAGGACATAGACTCATACTACATCCCATCAGTAGGTGAGTGGATAATGAAAAGGGAGTACAGACATCCAATGCTTTCATCTGCTATAATGCAAAATGAAATCATTAAAAGGGCAATTAAGTGGATGAAACTGAGAAATACTTTACAACTGAAGTAAGCAGGCCCAGAAAGCCCTTGTTTATGAATCTTGTTCCATGTTTAATATATGACTGCTGTGTTCAAGCATAGTATGAACAACAGATATTAATCACTTCAAATTTGAGAGTGTTGGAAAAAGTTTTAAACTTTGGATGCTATTTCTTTTATTATAAAAAGAAATGTATTGAAATCTTTCTAATTATTATTTTTATAATTCTGGAGGGAATGCCATGAGAATTTTTAAAATTACATTAAATCCATTAATGGTTTTTGGGAGGATAGTCATTTTAACAATATTCATTATTCCAATCCATAAGCATCGAGGGTGCTTCCATCTTCTGCTATCTTGTTCAATATCTTACTTTAAAGATTTAATTTTTATTATAGCTATAACTAATGTCATTGGTCAGGATTATTCTAATATTTTAATTTTGAAGCTACTGTTAATGGGAGTGTTTCCTTGTTACTCTTTCTCTCATTGCTTCTTATTGGCATATAGAAAGGCTGCTGATTTTTATTTTATTTTTATTTTTTTGGTCTTTTCGAGACAAGGTCTCTCTGTAGCCCCAGCTCTCCTGGAACACACTCTGTAGTCCAGGCTGGCTTTGAACTCACAAAGATCCTACTGTGTCTGCCTCCCAAGTGCTAGGATTAAAGGCATGCGCCATCATGCCCGGGTTTTTTTTTTTTTTTTTTTTTTTTTTTTTTTTTTTTTTTTTTCGGGAATGCGGCTGATTTTTGTAGATAATTTTTTAAACTGTCAATTTAACTGATGCTGTTAATATTTTCTATGAGTTGTCTTGGTGGAATTTGTATAATCTCTTAGTTATATTATCATGAAAAAAAACATATATCTAGGCGGGCAAGGTGGCGCACGTCTTTAATCGCTAGCACTTGGGAGGCAAGCAGGCAGGAATCTCTGTGAGTTTCAAGCAGCCTGGTCTACAATTGAATTCCAGGACAGCCAGAGGCTACAGGGAGGGCCCTGTCTCAAGAAAAGACCAAACAAAGAAAAAAGTAACAAAAGAAAAAAACAGATAAATCTTGACCTTTCCTTTTCCAATTAGTACTCATTTAATATCCTTCTCTTGTCTTAGTTTCTCAGCAAAATTTCAAGCATTAGATTAAAAAAGAGTGTATATAGTAGACAGTCTTCTCTGGTTCATAATTTTAATGATATTGGTTGCAGTTTTTCTCCATTTGGAATGATACTGGACAGGAGTAGATTGGGTCGTTTGTAATTATTGTGAGGTAGATTTGCCCTACGCACCTCCCTCTAAGAATTTTAACATAAATGCCTGTTGGATTTTTCAAAGCCCTTTTCTGGTTCCATTGAGATGACCATGTTATCTTTGGGTTTTAGTCCATTTGTATTATTTATGACATTTATTGACTTACA
The DNA here is from genome assembly GCA_009823505.1 of Rhizomys pruinosus. Taxonomy (NCBI): domain Eukaryota; kingdom Metazoa; phylum Chordata; class Mammalia; order Rodentia; family Spalacidae; genus Rhizomys; species Rhizomys pruinosus. Next base: position 5,431,774 of record VZQC01006876.1, read on the forward strand.
TATATGGAACCATCCTTATATCTTTGGAATAAATCCAACTTGATCATGGTGGATGGTCTTTTTGATGTGTGTTCTGTATGTAGTTTGCAAGAATTTGTTGATAAATTTGCACCTATCTTTATTAAGGATATGGATCTATAGGATTTTTTTTTTATTTTTTATTTTTGTATGTGTATGAATGTACTGTCTGCATGCAGGTCTGTGCACCCGTGTCGTGCAATGCCGCGGAGGTCAGAAGAGGGTCTCGGATTCCCCTGGAACTGGAGTTCTCCTGGAATTGGAGTTACAGACGTTTCTTAGCCGCCATGTGGGTGCTGGGGATCAAACCCGGGTCCTCTGCAAGAGCGTCGGTGCTCTTAACCGCTAGGCTATCTCTCCAGCCCGGATCTATAGGATTTTTTAAATTTTGAATGATTCTTTACCTGGTTTGATATTAGAGTGACGCTAGCTTTATGGAGGGATGTGGTAGTTCTCCCTTTGTTCCCTTTTTCTGAGTAATTAAAATAGTATTAGCTAAAGATCTTCTTTAAATTATTAGTAGAATTTGGCAATAAATCCATCTGGGATTAGGGGCTTTTTTTGTCTGAAGTTTTTGTACTATTATAACAATTTCCTTATATTTTATGGGTCTATTTAAGCTCTTGATTTCTTCTGGGTTTAGTTTTGGTGGTTCCCATGACTTTAGGTGTTGATCCATTTGTTTTTGGTTTTCCAATTCAATAGACAAGAGGTTTTGCCTTACAATGTTCTGGATCTTTTTGGTGTCTCCTTCGATATTTCCCCTTCTCTAATTTTGGTGATTAGGATTTGCTCTTTTTTTTTTTTTTTTTTTTTTTTTTAACTTGCCTACATGTCCATTTAATTCAGATGTCTCTGTTTATCCTTTTTCCAGTTGACACGTCAAATGGAGGCAGTGGACTATTGAATTCTGTAATATGACTGAGTTGGTTATAAGTGTGTCTTAAAGTACTGTTTTTATGGAATTGTGTGCATCGGAGTTTCATGGACAATGGTACAACACTGTAATATCTTCTTAGTCAATTGTTCTTTCTGTCGTAATGAAATTACCCTTTTTTACCACTAATGGTTAGCTTTAGCTTGAATTCTATTTTGTAATATGTTAGAATTTCAACTCCTGCTTCTTTTTTGGTGCCATTCACTTGGAAAATTTTCCCATCTTTTCACTTCAGCTAGTGCCTATACTTGAAAGTAAGACAATTTTCTTGCAGAGAAAAAAATGTTTTTTTTCCTTAATACATTCAACTAGTGTCTTTTGCCTATGAAGTTCAGTCCATTGATATGTAAAGTAATTATAGAAATTCATATAAAATACCAAAAGATCCAAGATATTTAAAACAATCAGTGCTTGGGGGATCAATATACCAAATTTCATAGCATATAAAGAGCTATAGTCATAAAAAAATAACCCACTGTGGTACTAGCACAAAATTAGAGAGATGACTAGAACACAATTGCAGTTCTAAACAGGAATAGACAAAATTTTAACCACCTGATATTTGACAAAAGTGACAAGAACATACTTTGGTATAAAGATAACATCTTCAACAAAGATGTTGGCAAACCACGCACCCATGGCTCAGAGGTCATTGTAGAAGGGTATCAATAAGATTGTAAGATCCAGCGCCGGTGATGAATGCAGAGAAGAGGTGGCTTACAGTTTACTGAAAGCTTTGACTTGTGAACTTTGGCAATGCCAGAATCAGGCAATGGGCCCAGGCCAACTTGGACAAGAGCAAGAGAAATGAGTGGGGGACTGGCCTTGGACTGGGGACTACAATTCACTGAATACTGTTGGGTGAGGAAGAGCATGCATTTCCTAGAATTTCTAGAGGTGCTGACTAGACTCCAGTGGACTTATTTGCACAGAAGGATGTCTGAGTTTTGGAGCTTGACTGGATAGGGCTTAGGTTGGATGTTGTAATGCATAAATTCTTACGGGGAATGGGGCATGAGGGACATTGGGTTTGACTGGGAACCATTGTATGAGTTATATATATATAACTAAAAGTATTCAGACATTTTGTCTCCAGTTGGTGGCACTGTTTTTGGAGGTCTTAGAAGGTGTGGCCATGGTAGAGGAAGTATGTCACTGGGGGCAGGCTTAGTGAGTTTAACAAGCCTCCTGGTCTCCAGTCACCCTCTCTCTGCTTCCTGTACTCTTTACGAGATGTGACCCTCGGCTTGCTGCTCCAGCCACCATGCCTCCCACCACAATGGGCTCTAATTCCCTGGAACCGTCAATCATAAGCTCCAATAAACTCTTCCTTTTATAAGTTCCTTTGGTCATGGTGTTTTATCACAGCAACAGAAAAGTGACTAATACAGTTGTTTGGTACCAGAGAGTGGGCTGTTGGCTGTGAAGAACCTGACCATGTGGATGTTTGGAGAAGTGTGGAAGACTTTGGAACTTTGGGCTAGAAAAGCTGTTGACTACTATAAGCAGAGCTTAAGGGGCCATTCTAGAAGGAGCCTGGAAGAAAGCATTGCTGTAAAAATTGTAGTTCCAGAGGAAAATAAAGACTTAGGCAGCAACTGGGATATTTTGATAAAGAGTCTGGCAGCAGTTTGCCCACAGCCCAAATGCTTGCCTGATGCTAAGTTGAAAAGCAATGGACTAATGTCCTTGGTGGAGGATATTTCAAGACAGCCTAATGTAGAAATGGTGGTGTGGCTATTGATGGTGAATATTGTTCAGATCTACAGTGAAGAAGAGCAGATGGGGCAGAAAGAAATGCAGAAAAGACAGTTTGGATCTGAAAACTGCACTAGGAAGATTAAATGTGGGCCCAAGGCATGTGAAAGAGAAGTTCCTTTTGATAAGGAGACTAAAGTGATTAAGGAGAGGCCTAGCTATTTACAAGTAAACAAGGGGAAATGTGAGATTAAAGTGATTAAGGAGAGGCCTCGAGATTTAAAAGTAAACAACAGAATCAGTACCTTCATGGCAAGACCACACCCAGCTAAGCATCCAATTTTTGAAAGAAAAATACTGAAAGTGTTTTCTACTCCAACAAGTCCAGGGCAGAGAAAATTTGCAAATGTGGTTAAAGTAGGAGAGAGTCCATCCCGAACATGCAGTCAAACTCGGCAATTTCATTCACGTGGTGCTGGCTTTAGAGACATGAAGTTTGCAATAGTTAAGGGTGATCAGTTCTTTCTCCACGGTTTCAGAGAGCCACAGAGGCCAGGCAGAGTGCAGCAGGGGTTTCCCTGAATAAAGAAGGCCCTGATAGGCCATTGCGTGAAGCTGTGAATGTGAAGCCTGGTTGGCAGCAGAGACCCCAAGAAGACATTTGAGATGCCAGACCTGTGAGATATTTTCCAAGCAGAGCTGCATACAAGGAGTGGTACCAGCCTAGATGTATGTTGCAAGCAAAGCTGGAAGAGCTGAGACATCTAAGCCCTTTGGAAGTCAAGTCCCAGAAGTCGCACATGGAGCTACTGGACTTGGTTTTTGCCCTGCTGGTTTTAAGTCTTGTTTTGGTCCATTATTTCCTCACTATGCCTCTATTCCTCCCTTTTAGAATGGGAATGTGTACTCAGTTCCACTGTGCATTGGGAGTTTGTAATTTTCCTTTTGATTTTACAGGAGCTTACAGTTAGGAGATTGGCCTGAGTCTCAGAAGAGACTTTGGACTTTAGACTTTTGAATGGCATTGAAACTGGTAAAGACTATGGGGACTTTTAAGGTTGGACTAAAAGCATTTTGCATTTTATATGGTCAGGGACCTATGGGGGCCAGGGAGTGGAATGTGGTGCTTTGAATGAGTGTCCCCCATAGGCATTAAGTATTCAGACATTTTGTCTCCAGTTGGTGGCACTGTTTTTGGAAGTCTTAGAAGGCGTGGCCATGCTAGAGGAAGTATATCACTGGGGGCAGGCTTAGTGAGTTTAACAAGCCTCGTGGTCTCCAGTCGCCCTCTCTCTGCTTCCTGTGCTCTTTGCGAGATGTGACCCTCAGCATGTTGCTCCAGCTCCAACCACCATGCCTCCCACCACAATGGACTCTAATTCCCTGGAACCGTCAATCATAAGGTCAAATAAACTCTTCCTTTTATAAGTTCCTTTGGTCATGGTGTTTTATCACAGCAACAGAAAAGTGACTAATACAGATGCCATTCAGAAAAGAAGCTTCTTTTGCACCAGATAAGAATAGTACGTAGTTTCACAACAGGACATGTACAGACATGGTCTATGAATGGTTCATGCCTAGATGAAACATTTGCAATGCAACTTCTACACATAAGACCCAAGCATCAGAGAACAAGGACTGAAGAATACATTAACTACCTTTTACCTTTAAGGAAGCTCCTCCATGCAACAGGTGGCCAGGAACCCAAAAAGGCCTGAATGACCAAACCATAAATATTAGGAGTCAACAGAGTATTGTTCCACGGACATGCTGTCTATATTCAGCATCACCTACCCAGGGATAAAGGAAAGGTTGAGGGGAGGTGCTGCAGGAGGGTGCCAAGGGAAAATGAGCATAATGACAAGACTGAAAAATTATGTAAGAAACACCAAAAATTCAATAAAAACAATAATATAAAGCTACAGTAAAAAGTGTTTGAAATAGCCTAACCATTAACTAATAAATTACTAATTGTTAAGAGAAAACATACAACATAATTGCTGATTAGGCAAATGACTAAAAACACAGATATTTCATCTTACCCTAGTCAGAATGGATAAGATAAAGGGAACAAATGATACCAAATGCTAGAGAAGAATTAGTGAAAGGGGAATATTTATCCACTTTTGGTAGGATTGCAAATTTCTACAAACACTAAGCAGTGTAAAGAACACTCAAAAAACTAAAAATGAACCTACAATATGACTTGATTATTCCACTCCTTGTTGATGTCTTGCGTGTGCAGCCATCTGAGATGTTCTTCCTCTCTAGACCAGGGCCCACATCCCCCAGGACTACAAGCCTCTGGATTGTTCCAGCCAGCTGGTTAGCAACCTGGGTCTAAGCCCTGGTAGAGAGGGGGAGGGAGTTTGGAAGTGAAGCCCTGTGAAACAAAGAGAGAGAGAAAGAGAATAAGGAAGGGAAGTACTCAAAGATGAGACCAGGAGAAATTCCACAAGGGAACAGCTTTGTTATTGTAATTCGGGGTATTTATACAGGAACTTGTGGGGGTTGAGGAATACAGGATTTCACATCATATACTCCAGATCACTGCAGAAATGTGGCAATGCTTTGCCCAAAGCATCAAAGACAGTTGGCGCCAGGGTTGCCAGCTGACTTTCTAAGAGTTTCTGTCAAATTGAATCCCTACACCTTGGCATAGACCCAAAAGGCTTGTCCTACTGCAGAGATGTTTGTACATCTATATTTTTGTTGCTGCTCCTTTTGCAATAGCTAAGAATTGGAGTCAAACTACATGACCCTCAACTGATGAATGGATAACAAAACCTGTCAGATTTCCACAATGGAGTAGTACTCAGCAGGAAGAAAATATGACATTATGAAATTTGCAAGTAAATATTTGGAACTAGACATTGTTATAGTAATTGAAATAACACAAACTCAGAAAAGCATTCATTTATGAGTCACAGCTCCTATCTCCAATGTGTTTCTCTTTATTATACATCGAAGAAAAAATATTATAAGGCCTCTAAAAAGTTTTAATTTAACATTTTGCAAAACTATAAAGCTTTGAGAACTTATAGCATTTTTCTTACCTCATCAGTATTTAGCTGTTTTCTGTACTGACACATTTCTGGAATATTAGTTTCAAAAAAAAGAAGATCACTCAGTTCTTACGTTAACAGGAAAAATTTCAAATATTATAATCAGTATTAGTTAGTATAGACAATATTAAAATGGCAACACCATCCATTTCATTATGCACATCAGAAAATGAGGTGGCATAATTGACACTTCCAGTCTTTCATGGTCCTTATTCAATTACTACTGAGATTAGCCAATTTCTGTCATAAACTACTCTGAAATATTTTCATTATTCTAAGTATTCAAGGACCAAATCTGCCCTCATATATATTGTGGCACAGGGCAATAATTTGATATTTGGGATTTTCTCATCTACTCTGGTTATTCCCCACCAATTTTTCTTTAGTGGTATAGTTTTAGAACATAATCCTCATCATATAACTATCATAAAGATGCTTTGACTGTGATGTTTGTAGGGAAATAAAGAAATCCAAAATAAGACCTGTTTTATGAATGAAGTTAATGATAGTATCTTACACACACACACAGAGAGAGAGAGAGAGAGAGAGAGAGAGAGAGAGAGAGAAATTACAATTACAGACTCCCTCTTATCACTTTCCACAACTATAAATTTAAAATTAATCTATATCATCATCTGATGAAAAATTATATCACTCACCAATTGCTAAATTAAAATAATATGCTTACCCTGAATTTTTACAATTTAGTAATGTTAAACTAACTTTAATTATTTAAGGTAATAAATTGGTAATAAATAAATATGGCTACTGTTTCTCATCCCCATCCTACTAAGGCTGTCAGGAAGTACCATGAATAGGCAAATGCAACAGTACCCATCTCCTGGCTTAGGGGCCATTTCCAGTCAAGCTGCTCCAGAGTTCAGAGCTTTTGTGATAGCTAGTCATGCTTTCCAATGCAGTCTACTTTGGCCTTTACTTCCTGCAGAGGCTGCCAGACAGCATCTGAGAAACCTCAATTTCTAGCCATCCTGACTAGAGAGCTCCTGACTAGCCTGCTTGCAAACCATCCAGATCAAACAACAAAAATCAAAAGAAAAAAAGAATGAAGACTAGACCAACTAGGTACACACACCCAATGAGAAAGTAACCAAATTACATCACCAACATGTAAAGAATAAAATATCTACTCCAAAAGAGGAGCTAAGCGGGGCGTAGTGGTGCATGCCTTTAATCCTAGCACTCGGGAGGCAGAAGCAGGTGGATCTTTGTGAGTTCAAGGCCAGCCTGGTCTACAGAGTGAGTTCCAGGACAACTTGGGCTACAGGGAGACCCTGTCTCGAAAAGACCAAAAAAAAAAAAAAAAAAAAAAAAAAAGATGAGCTAAAGAAGCCTATTAGGCCCACAAGTAAGGGGAAACAAACAAACAAACACATGTCCAGAACACTGCTTTTAACGTGTCCCATAGGCTTTGCTGTGTTGTATTGTCTGTTTCATTTAGTGCAAGGAATATTTTTATTTCTTTCTTTATTGCTCCCTTGACCCATTAATTATTCAGGAGTGTGTTGTTTATTTTCTGCAAGTTCTTGTAAATAATACAAATCCTTGTGGTGTTGATATTAAGCTTTATTGCACTATGGTCTGATAAGATGCATGGATTTATTTATTTATTTATTTATTTAGTATTTTTGAGGTTTGCTTTGTGTCCCACTGTAAGGTCAATTTTGAAGAATCTTCCATGGAGTGCTGAATAGAAAGTATAATCTTTGGTCCATTTGACCTGTCCAGTCAGCTCAGTTGGATATTGAAGTTCCCCACTGTTAGTGTGGTAGTGCTACTCTGTGTCTTGAAATCCTGAAGAATCATATTTATAAAGTTCAGTGCACCAGAGTTTGATGCATAGGTATAGAGGAAGGAGAAGAATCCCAGTATAACAGTATTGACAAGATCATCAACAGAATTATAAGAAAAATTTTCCAAATCAAAAAATGACATACACATTCAAATACAAGACACAAATAAAGCATCAAATAGAAAATAATCAGGAAAAAAATTCCTCATGCCTTGTCATAGTTATAATGGTAGATGCTCAAAACAAAGACAGAATACTGAAAATGACAGGAGAGAAACAATTTACATATAAAGAGATACCCATCAGAATTAGAGCTGACTTTTCAGTGAAAACAATGAATGCCAGAACAGCTTGGACCAAAGCATTCCCAGTAATAAATGACTGCCAACCCAGGTTACTTTACCCAGAAAAAAATGATGATTATAGTTGAAGGAGAAAGAAAAACCTTTCATGACATAAGTGCGATGAAAGAATACATGTCCAGAAAACCAGTCTTTCAGAAAATACTCAAAGCATTTCAAAGAACAGAGAAAAGGATAAACTATCACCAAACACCAAGAGAGAGTAATTAAGGAAGGCATAACTGCAGAAATACAAGCCTAGCCCAAAAATGCAAACATAAAATAAATTGAAAGGAAGCAATATACATCTCTCAACAATAACTTTAAATATTAATGGTCTGAACTCCCCAATCAAGAAACACAGAGCATGGATTAAGAAATTGCTCAGCTTGCCTTTCAACTGGGGATTTGGTGGTAGCAACCACAAGTGAGGGATACCATTCGTTGATTGCTTTTCTTGGACTATGTTACTTTGTTTAGAATAATGGCTTTGGGTTCTACTTTACCTGCAAAGTTCATGATGTCATCTTTCTTTGCCACTTCATAGAACTCCACTGTGTAGATATACCACAATTTTGTTATCCACTTGTTAGCTGAGGGACATTTGGGTTGGTTCCAGATCTTCGTGATTTTGAAGAGAGCTACAATAATGATATGTGCAAGTATCTTTGTGGAAGGATGAGTCTTGTCGATATATACCCAGGAGTGTATGATTGGCTCAGGTGGTAAGGTCATTTTGAGTCTTTTAAGAGTTCACTACTCTGCTTTTCATAGTGGTTGTATGAGTATACATTCCCACCAGTAGGGGATGAGAGAATTCACAAGTGAGGAAGTAAAGATGCCTGAGAAACATTTTTGTGTGTTCTTTAAAGTCATTAATGCTTTTTGTCACGACTATAATTGCTCTTTTATATTCTGCATCCTTGGGTTCCTCTGGGTAGTTCAAACTGTAGCACACTTCTTTAGAACTGGTAGGATTTGTGAGACTTTTTTTTTTCTTTAGCTTTCCTATTATTTGTGTCTGTTCATATTATTCTGTGCTTCAGGTTGTTTCTTTTGATATTTATATTATATATTTTATTGAAATTTTTGCACTTAATAAAACCTATATTAATAATATTTAGACACCACTTTCCTATCTTTATCCCTCCCATCCCACACACCAGATTTGATGCATTCTGTTATATATGTTAAGCTCTTTTAAACCAAGTTTGGATCCTTATTTATCTCTCAATACAAGCTCATTTAATGGAAAATGGTCGGTCTATTTAGATTCATTGCCTTAATGATCAAGTCTTTCTCATGCAGCATTGATCATTTTTCAATAGTTCCTCAGCTAATGTTGGGGAATCTTATCCATTTCCCTAGTTCTGAACTGTTTTTTGTTTTTTTTTTTTTTCTTTTTTTCTGGATTGAGCTATGGATCTTGTGCATGCTTTCCCCATTGCTGTAATTTAATATAACCAAGTTACCAATTCATTGAAAACTTTGTTTACTTGAGGTTATCTAAAAGCCCTTTCTCTGACAGTCTTTCTGCCTTCTCTTCTGTAATGCTCCCTTAGTCCTGGGGCTTCAGGGTTTAACATAGGTATCCTACTCAGGGGATCGAACTCTGAAGTCTCTTATTTCCTAAATTTGGGAAAATTGTGGCTTTTGTGTTAATCACTTTTGTTGCATGAATAAAATTCACTAGTGAGAGTTGATAGAAGCATTAATATTCTCTACCCCCAGTTCAGACATGGTCTGTAAGCCTTAGATGTAAAAGTTCCATTGTTGATATAGGTGTCGCTTTTGACATTTTTTTCATTTGTGACAGAATTGTTTAAAGGTGACTAATCAAGAACTTCCAGTATATTGAAGGGGTCTAGTCCCCATTCAAGACTGTAGGTATCCCATGGCCAGTTTCTGGAAGGCTAGTCTGGAGGTGTCAGCTGTTATGATAAGGAGAAGATATAGGACCAAAGCACAGCTGGGTATAGTATGGGAATGATATAATCTACTAAGTAGATTAGATGTGAGACCTGGAGCAGGAGAATGTAGCTGGTCTGGGTGCAGGAGATGAATACGCAGTGGGCAGGGTCTGGTTTAAGAAGTTACTTTGTAATTCTTATATGTGATAATTTGGAGATTCTTTAACCCCAGGTCAGGTTAGGGAATAGTCTAGAGATGGGGGAACTAGCTAAGCAGAGTAGATTTAGGCTTTGGAGAGGAGCTCTGAATAAAATTCCTATCTACATTTACCCTGGTTTCTTCACTCAGGTAACAATTTACCTCCTTAAGAGATGTTTAATAATCATTTAAGGTGACATTCTCAGTTTCCCAAATGTATGGCAGATTATAATATAATGAAAACATGGTGAGCACAGATCTCTAATTAGCAACTCAAACCTTGTATCCAAAGCTGTCTTCAGAACTCTATATAATTCCAGGATTGACACTCACTAAGTGTCTATGCTTGCAATCTTCAAGGTGACAATATTTTTATTCATTCACAAAGAGTACTCTAATGAATGGTGTATAAAATAATTTAAGGAAAATATTTTTCACTGCTGTTATATTTTTTCATTATTATACAAATAAAAGTATTTAAATTAAAATTGCAATAAATGATCAAGCTTTTAAATGACCATATTTTATTTTGCTGGCAATTCCCTCAGTGATTTTCAGAACTAGTTTTTTCTAAACTTCCCCCTTTTTTAAGCATGTCAGTCATGCTGTGTTCTGTTAGGATGGTTTGCATCTGTGCATAGCATTGAGGGTGTTTTCTGCAATCTTTCAGGATATTCTAATTTAAGATATTCACTAACTTCAAAGCTCTGCGATATGACTCATTAATGAACTCATAGGCAAACACAGTCTGATACAACTCTAACTGTTTATGAATCTGAGACTGGGTCTTCTACCTGGAATCAAACTCTACAATGATTGCTAGTAGTGTAACCATCATCTTATCAACCAGCTATAGTAAGTATTGTCATAAAAGTTTGATGACAATACACATTCAATGATAAGAGACTAATGAAAAATTATAATGTTAATAAATATCTAATGTTCATTTACCAGGAAAATGTCTAGTCCAATCCAAGTACAATGGGAAATACAGGTTTTACTTACTGAAAATAAAGTGAAGTCTTCTGATATTTATCTTTGAAATAATTAAACAATTTTTTCTTTGTTTTGTCTACATGTTATTAAATAAGACTGCGTTTGCTGGATCATGTTATTAAATAAGACTGCATCTGCTGGATCTTCTCTAAATTGAACTTTATACAGGTCTGGCTAGATGACTCGCCTTGCTTTTGAATGAAAGAATACATCAATCAATCAGTCAATTAATCAATCAATCAATTGTCCCTGGCCTATTTTAACTTGAAAGATGCATAAGGTTTACTGACAATTCCTCTTCTGATTCCTTTCAGCCCACTAGTGAAAAAAGACCTACAGTTTCCTTCATCAATGATTTTAGCAACTTCACATTAGAGAAGAGATAAATTAGCAAATAGAGGCAGGGATTCTTCATTTGTTAGAGACATGAACTCATCTCTCAGTCAGAATTGCTGTGTAAGGAACTTGAAAGGGACACAAACACTTCTTGCCATCCACGCAGCTCATTACTTGATTCAAAGCAGATGTTTCTTTTCTCTGAGTGCTCTGATATACATCAGAATACTCCATGACAAATTTGCTGGGGAGATCAAAATGAATAGCCCTAGGAAAATATTTATTTTGATTTACACATAACAGCACCATTCACCTCTTTGTGTCAATGTAGTTAGGCTTGATTTGATTCTAAGGCAGGGCATACACTAAGCCAGAAACAGTTATCCTTCTTTACATTTGAAACTGCTGCAAGTTTTATCTTAAATGTAACCAAATGCCGCATGTTGAAGGATTGGTCCCTGGGTAATCCTCCTAGTGAGAAGTGGTAAAACTTTCAGGAGACAAGTCCTGGTAGAAAGGAGTCAAGCAACTGGGAATTTCCTTTTGTTATGGATATAGTTTCTTCCCTCCATATCCTCCTGGTATTCCCTAACAGCTTTGTAATGCTGATTAATACAGTAGCACACAGTGAAATTAATAACAATGTAATATATAGAGTATTCAGTTCCTAAAATCATTAATATAATCGCATTTGAATGTTAGTTAAAAGGGGCAATGAATCTATTTTTTACACAACTGCCTTGGTCCAGTATGTTTGTATTTTGTGTCATGTTCATTATCGGATTCTTTTCTCCAAGATGAAGTTAGATCTATATTAAAGTTGAAATACTGAAAGCATTTATTTAATGTTTTGGATTTGGTGAAACACTATAGAAATATGTGAGTATAAGACGTAATTTCATCATTACAGCAAATGTAAAATTTTAATCTTTATTTTACTGACGTAGAAAAGTTAGACATAAGAAATCCAACAAAATAAATAATAAGTAATAATAGTTTCAGAGCTCAAACACTAGGTCATAGCCAAATGTCAATGATATTAAAGAAAATCAGTGCCAATGTCTTGTCTTGACTGGCATGAAAAGAAACTAATTTCCAGGTGGGACAGGAAGTATCTGAAAGGCACAGGTGACAGGGGCCAGCACCAGAGAACTGGAGCTCAGGAAACAGACAGGACACCAAGCCCTTCCTCCCTATAACTTGATCAAAGTGGGAAGAGTCAGCCAGCCACCCTCAGGGAGACACAAAGGAGGTGGCAACACACACCAGGTAGACAAGGAAGGCTTGGGAAGGCACTGACTATAGGTGCCACTATCAGAGGCCTGGGGCTTAGGAAAAAGGAGGGATGCCAGTATGCTGGTGGAACTGCAATGAAGACAATCCACTGAAGGCAGTGTTACTGATTTTAGACTGCACAGCCAACATAGAGGAACTTACTAGCTGGAAGCACAGTGAATGACCAACCAATCCTCCATATTCACATTTGAAATTAGCACCAGATTCCAAACCAAAAAATAAACCCATATGCCAAATCCACAACAACAAAAAAAATAATAGGGTAAATCTCATAATAAATCCACACCAAACTCAACCAGTCCTTTAGACGATTTCTAAATGAAATCTCCCTGGAAGGAAACCAAGAAATGGACCATAGAAGAACAGTTGTAGACATATTAAAAAAAAATCAAAGAATAAAAAGAACAAGTCACAGAATGAAGGGAAGATAATGAAAAACCCAGGAAGGATCTAGAAGGAAAGAAATGTCAGAAAAAACTCCAGGGAAAGAATGACAAACTTCCCCCCCCCCCAAAAAAAAAATAGAGGAGAAGAAATACAAACTCACAAAACAACTAGAGGAAGAGAAAGACAAACTCTGAAAAGAACTAGAGGGAGAGACTGCCAAACCCTGGAAGGAAGTGGAAACACTGAAAAGATCCCAGGCTGAAATGAAAAAAGAAAATGACCAGTGAAACAAGGAGCTGCAAGAATGGCAAGCTCCAAAAGGAAGTGGACATATTAAAGAAATCATAGGAAGAGATGAAAAAGGAAATGGGACGTTAACCAAATCAATGGGAAAAGGCAGGAGAAAGCCTCAGAAGCAGAATGGATGAAGCAGAAAATAGAATATCAGACCTGTGGGGGAACACAGAACAACTAACATGCTCATGTGAAGACTATGAAAATTTTTAAATAAAACAAGAGTGCTAAAAAGACCAAATCTCTACATAATAGGAATAGAAAAAGGAGAAGAATCCCAAGACAATGGAACTGATCACATCTTCAACAGCATAACAGAAGAAAATTTCCCTAGACTGAAAAAAGACAAACCCATAGAAATACAAGAAGCACATAGAACACCAAAAAGACAAGACCAGAAATGAAATTTGCCACACTGTATCATAGTTAAAACGCTAGATGCCAAAACAAAGACAAAATACTGAAAGCCACAAGAGAAAAACATCAAATTACATATGAGGGAAACTAATCATAATTACAGATGATTTATAAGTGCAACCTATGAAAGCCAGAAGAACATGGAACAAAGTATCCCCAGTGCTAAAGGAATTTAGATGCCAGCCCAGATTGCTATACCCAACAAAAATGTCAATTATAGTTGAAGGAGAAAGAAAAATCTTTCAGGACATAAACAACATGAAAGAATACATGTCAAAAATACAACAATTCAGAAAATACTCAAAGCCATTCAAAGAGAGGAGGAAAGGAGCAACTACCCCAAGCAGCTAGAAAGAGAAATTAATAGAAGCATAACAGTTTATATACAGACCTAAACCAAGAATGCAAACAAAAAATAAGTTGAAAGGAAGCAGCATATATCTCTCAATAATAACCTTAAATATTAGTGGTCTAAACTCCACAATCAAAAGATATAGAGTAGGAGAGTGGATTAGGAAACTGAATCGTCTATATGCTGCCTACAAGAAATCCATCCCCACCTCAAGGACAGACACCAGCTTAAAGTGAAAGGATGGAAAAAAAAATATTACAAGCATATGGTACCAAAATGCAAGCAGGAGTTGCTATTCAAATATCAGACAAAATAGACCTCAGATTAAAGTCCATCAGAAGAGATAAAAGAGGGACATTGCATCCTTATCAAAGGAATAATTGACCAGGAAGACTTCACAATCCTAAATGTTTATGCACCAAACTTGAGTGCTCTGAACTATATAAATACAATTCGGCAGGTCTTCAAGACACAAATTAATTGCAGCGCACTAATAGTGGGGGAATTCAATACCACGCTCAGCCCATTTGATAGATCAACTAGACAAAAAAAATAAACAGAGAGACATTGGAACTGAACAATACAATATAACAAATGGACCTCACAGACATCTACAGAATATTCTACCCAAACATCAGAGAATATACTTTCTACTCGGCACCCCATGGAACATCATCCAAAATCGACCACATCCTGGGACACAAAAGAAATTTTAACAATTACACAATGATTGAAATTATTTCTTGCATTCTATCAGACCACAGTACAATAAAGCTCAGTATTAACACCAGAATAAGCATGGTTAACTCAAACAATACGTGGAGACTAACTAACACAAGCCTGAATAATGAAGGGATCAGGGAAGAAATAAAGAATGAAATAAAAGTATTCGTTGAACAAAACAAGAATGACAATACAACACAACAAAACCTGTGGGATACTTTAAAAGCAGTTGTAAGGGGGAAATTCATATCCCTAAGTGTCCACCTTAAAAAAAAAACTGAAAGGGAACAAATAGATGATCTAATACTGCAGCTAAGAACACTTGAAAGACAACAGCAAATTGACCATAAACCCAACAGACAGGAAAAAATAAGAAAAAATCAAGGCAGAAATCAATGAAATAAGAACAAAGAAAACATTACAAAAAATAAATCATTGAATCCAAAAGCGGGTTCTTTGAAAAGCTAAACAAGATAGACAGACCTCTAGCCCAGTTTTCCAAAGAAAGAGCAACTCCAAATTAATAGTATTTGTGATGAAAAGGGAAACATCACAATAGAAAATGAAAAGATCCTCAGAATCATAAGAGAATATTTCAAAAACATATACTATACTAAGTTTTGAAAACCTAAGAAAATGGATGAATATCTGAAATTAACAAAGCTTAACCAAGATGACATTGACAGTTTAACAAGACCCTTAACACATGTGGACATTGAAGATGCAGTAAAAACTCTCCCAACCAAAAAAGCCCATGCCCAGATGGTTTCCCAGCACAAACATTTAAAGAGGTCTTACAACCTTTACTTTTCAAACTTTTCAGAAGGATACAAACAGAGGGAAATCTCCCAAATTCCTTCTATGAAGCCAGCATCACTTTCATACCAAAACCAGGCAAAGAGAACCAAAATAGAAAACTATAGACCCATTGATTAATGAACAAAGATGCAAAAATTCTCAACAAAATACTTGTAAATTGCAAACAGACCCACATCAATAAGATTATCCATTATGATCAAGTTGGATTAATACCAGAGATGCAGGGATGGTTCAACATATGTAAATAAATAAATATCATAAAACACATAAATGGCTTGAAAGACAAAAATCACACAATAATCACAATTAAGGCAGAAAAAGTCTTTGACAAGATCCAATGTCCCTTCATGTATAAAGTTCTAGAGGGAATTGGACTGAAGGGAAAATTCCTAAAGATCAAAGCTATATACAACAAACCCACAGACAAAATCATCCTAAATGGAGAAAAATTAGAAGCATTCTTGTATTAGTCACTTTTTTTTTGTTGCTGTGATAAAACCACCATGGACAAGGGAACTTATAAGAGGAAGAATTTATTTGACCTTATGATTGACGGTTCCAGGGAATTAGAGTCCATTGTCGTGGGAGGCATGGCAGCTGGGGCTGGAGCAGCAAGCCAAGGGTGACATCTTGCAATGAGCACAGGAAGCAGAGAGTGAGAGGCTGGAGACTGCAAGGCTTTTTAAACTCACTAAGCCTGCCCCCAATAATGTACTTCCTCTAGCATGGCCACACCTTCTAAGACCTCCAAGAACAGTACCACCAACTGGAGACAAATGTCTGAATACTTAAATCCTATGGGGGGATACTCTCACTCAAACCACCACATTCCACTCCCTGGCCCCCATAGGTCATATAAAATGTAAAATGCACTTACTCCAACATTAAAAGTCCCCATAGTCCTTACCAATCTCAATTCTATTCAAAAATCTATTGTCCAAAATCTCTTCTGGGATGCAGGCCAATCTCTTAACTGTAAACTCCTGTGAAATCAAAAGGCAAATTACATACTCCCAACATACAGTGGAACTGAATACACATTCCCATTCCAAAAGGGAGGAATAGAGGCATAGTGAGGAAAAACTGGACCAAAACAAGACCTAAAGCCAGCAGGGCAAAGACCAAGTCCAGTAACTCCATGTGCAAATTCTGGGATTTGACTTCCAAAGGGCTTAGATGGCTCAGCTCTTCCCAGCTTTGCTTGCAACATACATCTCTTTCTTAGGCCGGTACCACTCCCTGTATCTCACAGGTCTGGCATCTCAAATGTCTTCTTGGGGTCTCTGCTGCCAACCAGGCTTCACATTCACAGCTTCAAGCAGTAGCCTATCAGGGCCTTCTTTATTCAGGGACGCCCCTGATGCACTCTGCCTGACTTTGGTGGCTCTCTGAAACTGTGGAGGAAGAACTGATGACCCTTAACTATTGCAAACTTCATGTCTCTAAAGCCAGCACCACGTGAATGAAATTGCAGAGTTTGACTGCATATTCAGGACGGACTCTCTCCTACTTTAACCACATTTGCAAATTTTCTCTGCCCTGGACTTGTTGGAGTAGAAAACACTTTCAGTATTTTTCTTTCAAAAATTGGAGGCTTAGCTGGGTGTGTCTTGCCCTGAAGGTACTGATTCTGTTGTTTACTTTTAAATCTCGAGGCCTCTCCTTAATCACTTTAATCTCACATTTCCCCTTGTTTACTTGTAAATAGCTAGGCCTCTCCTTAATCACTTTAGTCTCCTTATCAAAAGGAACTTCTCTTTCACATGCCTTGGGCCCACATTTAATCTTCCTAGTGCAGTTTTCAGATCCAAACTGTACATTCTGCATTTCTTTCTGCCCCATCTGCTCTTCTTCACTGTAGATCTGCACAATATTCACCATCAATAGCCACACCACCATTTCTACATTAGGCTGTCTTGAAATATCCTCCAGCAAGGACATTAGTCCATTGCTTTTCAACTTAGCATCAGGCAAGCATTTGGGCTGCAGGAAAACTGCTGCCAGACTCTTTACCAAAATATCCCAGTTGCTAGGTCTTTATTTTCCTCTGGAACTACATTTTTCGCAGCAATGCTTTCTTCCAGGCTTCTACTAGAATGGCCCCTTAAGCTCTGCTTACAGTAGTCAACAGCGTTTCTAGCCCAAAGTTCCAAATTCTTCCACATTTCTCCAAACATCCACATGGTCAGGTTCTTCACAGCCAACAGCCCACTCTCTGGTTCTAAATAACTGTATTAGTCACTTTTCTGTTGCTGTGATTAAAACCACAATGAGCAAGGGAACTTATAAAAGGAAGAGTTTATGTGAGCTTATGATTGATGGTTCCAGGGAATTAGAGTCCATTGTGTTGGGAGGCATGGCGGTCAGGGTTGGAGCAGCAAGCCGAGGGTGACATCTTGCAATGAGCACAGGAAGCAGAGAGTGAGAGGCTGGAGACTGCAAGGCTTGTTAAACTCACTAAGCCTGCCCCCAATAACATATGTCCTCCAGCACAGCCACACCTTCTAAGACCTCCAAGAGCAGTGCTACCAACTGGAGACAAAATGTCTGAATACTTAAAGTGTATGGGGGGACACTCTCATTCAAACCACCACAATTGCCCTTAAAGGTGGGAACCCAGCAAGGCTGACACCTATCACCACTCCTATTGAATTCAGTGCTTAAAACACTTGCTAGAGCAATAAGGCAAGAAAGGGAATTTAAAGAAACACTAATTAGAAAAGATGAAGTCAAACTATCCCTGTTTGCAGATGATATGATAGTTTACCTGAGTGATGCTAAAAACTCCACCAGAAAACTTCTAGAAACAATTAAGAGTTTCGGTAAAGTGGCAGGATAAAAAATTAACCTATAAAAATCAGTAGCCATTCTTTAAACCAACATCAAGCAACTGGAAAAGGAATATAAAGAGAGCTTCCCACTCACAATAGCCTCAAAAAATAAAATACCTGTGAATAAACCTAACCAAAGACACCAAAAACCTGTACAACACAAATTTTAAAGCCCTGAAGAAGTAGATTGAAGATGACCTTAAAATATGGAAAGACCTCCCATTCTCATGGATTGGAAAAATTAATATAGTAAAAATGTCCATTCTTCCCAAATTAGTATATAGATTCAATGCAATCCCAATTAGAATCCCCAAAAGTTTCTTCACAAACTTGGAAAAAAATCCTTAAATTCATATGTAAATACAAAATACCCTGAATAGCTAAATCAACCCTGACTGAAAAATGCAATACAGGGGAGAGCACTTTATCCAACTTCAATCTAAACTACAGGGCTATCATCATAAAAGACAGCTTGGTACTGACACAAAAGCAGACCCATTGACCAATGGAACAAAACTGAAGATCCAAACTTGAGCTCATACAATTTCAGAAATATCATATTTGATAAAGGGACCAAAAAACTCAGTGGAGGAAAGATAGCATCTTCAGCAAATAGAGCTGACAAAACTGGATCACCATTCCTGGAAGAACAAAATTAAACCACTACCTCTCACTGTGTACCAAAATCAACTCCAAATGGATCAAAACCTCAACATGAAAACTGAAACTCTGAAGGTGATCAAAGAAAAAGTTGGTGGCAATCTACAAGACATAGGAGTAGGGATAGAATTTCTAAATCAAACTGTAGCTGAGCAGGAAATAAGTTCAACAGCTTACAAGTGGTACCTCATCAAATTCAAAGTTTCTGTATACCAAAGGAAAATCAAGGAAGTGAAAAGGAAACCCATAGAATGGGAGGAAATCTTCACCAATGATACATCTGATAGAGCATTAACATCCATAATATATAAACTACAAAAAAAAAACAAAGAAGCAAGAAAGCACATGACTCACTCAAAAGATGTAGTAAATAGTTAAAGAGAGAATTCACCAGTGATGTAGTAAATAGTTAAACAGAGAATTCACCGGTGAGGAAGTAAAGATGGATGAGAAACATCTTTAAAAGTATTCAACATCATTAATAATTAAAGAAATGTAAATTAAAACCACTCTAAGATATCATCTCACTCCAATAAGACTGGCTAAGATCAAGAAAACAAAAGACACCAAATACTACAGAAGTTGTGGGAAAGGGGAACACTAATTCACTGCTTGTGGGAATGTAAACTTGTAAAACCACTGTGGAAAGCAGTGTGGAGAACCATTAAAAGACGCAAAATGAGCCTACCACTTAACCCAGCCATACTAATTGTGATGGTAATCCTGGGTGTCAACCTGACTGGACTAAGGAACAAATAAGAGAAAAGGGATCTTTTGATTGGACCACCTCAACCCAGATGGCCCACCCCAAGTGTGGGCATTACCTTCTTCCAACAGGCAGTATAAAAGGCCATGGCAGAGGGACCTGGTCTCTTTTTTCCTGCTGCTTGCCTCTCTCTCACTAGTGAATTTTTCTTGCTGCTATGATCAACCCTTTGGATCCCAGTGTGTACTGAGATGGTAGATCTCCTGGAATCCATCAGTCCTTCAGCACTAGATTGGGACTACTGAGACATCCAGCCTTGCAGACTGAGTAGTTCCCTGGATTCTCAACCTCTCCAGTGTGGTGCAGCTATTGTTGGACACCTTGAGCTCTGTCATGTGAGCAAATCAATAAATTTGCATAGCTATATATTCATCCTGTTGCTTCTGTTTCTTTAGAGAACCCTGATTAATACAGATTCTGGTACCAGGAGTGGTTCTAGAGAAGCAGAATTGAAAGGATGAATTTCTTTAGTGGGCTTGGTAGTTTCTGGAGCCAGCTCTCCAACCCAATGAACCCTAGAGTCACTGAAGTCTCTCCTGATAGCATGAAGAGGAATGATAATCCTTGGTGCAGTCTATTTGATGTAATTATGAAGATAGATCCATTAGACTCACCTAACTCACCTCTTGTGAGGAGCAAGGAATTTAGCGACTCTGTATATAAAACATTTGAGAAATTGTGCAAAACTAAGGAAAATAATGATGTCACCTGGTTGTTCCTAGCATCTCTGGATAAAGTGATAGAGGAAAATAAGTAGCTCAGTGATAAAATTGACCAGCTCCAGATTCAAAACAACAGTTCAAAAATTTCCAAGTCTGCTCTGGAAGAGCATCTTTTCTCCAGCAGCCAAAGAGCTAAAGCCAGAAAAATCAAGCTGGAGCCCTTATTATAAGTTTGGCTGATTTACAATGCAAATTTAATTCCCAGCCAAGAAGAGTGCCAGCAGTCAAAGTGAGAGCACTGGTGGGGAAAGGGTGGAACCCTGAAACTTGTGATGGAGATGTGTGGGAGAACCACAATGATGAGGACTTTGAACCCTCAGATTCTGAGGGATTTTCTTTATCTGAGGAATTAATCTCCCCACCCTCAGCAGAAAATCCATACCCTACAGATCCCCCCTCCTGATCCTTGCCTGAGGAAACTAATCTCCCCCTTCCAGTGGGAGCTAATGTCCCTCAGGGCCCAGCAATTGTTGCCTCTAGACCTATAACCAGATTGAAGGCTAAGGAAGCCTCTAAAGGTGAGATAGAATGTGTGGTCCATGAGGAAGTGTGCTACACCACTAAAGAAATTAATGAGTTTGCCGATTCATTCCAGCAGAAGCCTAAGGAATATGTGTGGGAATGGATTTTAAGCATGTGGAATAATGGTGGAAGGAATATAAAATTGTATCACACTGAGTTTATCGATATGACCCCACAGAGTAGAGATTCTAGGTTTAACTTGGAAGCTCGAGCAGTTAAAAAAGGTGTTAAATGTTTGTTTGCATGGTTGGCTGACATATGTGTTAAAACATAGCCTACTAACAGTGAGGTAGAGATATCTGATATTCCTTAGCTTAGTATTGATGAAGGGATTGTGAGGGTCAGGCAAATGGGCATGCTGGAGTGGATTTAGAGTGTAAAACCACATTCTCCACAATGTGAGGACCCAGAGGACATGCCTTTCACTGAACTTATAAGATGTAAAGTACTGAGAGCGACACCAGAACATTTGAAGAGCTTTGTTTTTGCTCTGTTTCTTATGCCAGATCTTACAGTTGGAGAAGTTGTTGCTTGCTTGCATAAATTAAATGTACGCGTAATAGGTTTAACAGGACCACAGGGTAGGAATCAGGTGGCAGCACTGAATTGCTGAAGGCCAGATGAACGTAGTTATCATAGTTATCATAATGGGTGGCAAAGGCAAAACAATGCCTATCATGGCATGACCCAAATGGATCTTTGGAACTGGCTAATTTATCATGGTGTTCCCAGGAACCCAATACATAAGAAACCTACTAAGTTTTTATTTGATCTGTATAAGCAGTAACGCTCTAGAACAAATGACAGGAAGTCAACATTGGATTTCAGCAGTAGCGAATCCTGTCCAGTTAACCAGTTTCCAGACTTTTAACAGACCCAGAATGCCTTGAATGAAGGGGTGGCCAAGTTCTGATGAGGAAAGACCATGTCACAATACCAAAGAATTATGCTGTTTGCCTTCCTCCTGTTCTTCCCCAAAGGGACCTGAGGCCTTTTACTAGGGTAACTGTACACTGGGGAAAAGGAAATAATCAGACTTTTCGAGGCCTATTGGATACTGGTTCTGAGTTGACACTGATCCCAGGAGACCCTAAAAAGCACTGTGCCCCTCCGGTTAAAGTAGGGGCCTATGGAGGTCAGGTGATAAATGGAGTTTTGGCTGAAGTCCGACTCACGGTGGGCCCAGTGGGTCCCAGAACGCATCCCGTAGTTATTTCCCCAGTCCCAGAATGTATAATTGGGATAGATATAATTAGAAATTGGCAGAATCCCCACATTGGTTCCCTGATCTGTGGAGTGAGGGCTATTATGGTTGGAAAGGCCAAATGGAAACCATTGGTGTTGCCTCTACCAGGGAAAATAGTGAACCAAAAACAGTATCGTATCCCTGGAGGGATTGCAGAGATTAATGCCACTATCAAGGATTTGAAAGATGCAGGGGTGGTGATTCCTACCACATCTCCATTTAACTCTCCAATTTGGCCTGTGCAAAAGACAGATGGATCATGGAGAATGACAGTTGACTATCGAAAACTCAACCAAGTAGTGACACCAATTGCAGCCGCTGTACCAGATGTGGTGTCCTTACTCGAGCAGATTAATATGTCTCCTGGTACCTGGTATGCAGCTATTGATCTGGCCAATGCTTTCTTCTCAATACCGGTTCATAAGGACCACCAGAAGCAATTTGCTTTCAGCTGGCAAGGCCAACAGTATACCTTTACTGTCTTACCTCAGGGGTATGTTAACTCTCCAGCGTTGTGCCATAACTTAGTTAGAAGGGATCTTGATCGCCTGACTCTTCCACAAAATATCACACTGGTCCACTATATTGATGATGTTATGTTGATTGGACCCAGTGAACAGGAGGTAGCAGCTAGTCTAGACTTGTTGGTAAAGCATATGCGCATGAGAGGATGGGAAATAAATCCAACTAAAATTCAAGGGCCATCTACCTCGGTGAAGTTTCTAGGAGTTCAGTGGTGTGGAGCATGCAGAGACATTCCTTCTAAGGTAAAGAATAAGTTGTTGCACCTGGCCCCTCCCTCCACCAAGAAAGAAGCACAACGTCTGGTGGGTCTTTTTGGATTCTGGAGGCAGCACATTCCTCATCTGGGTGTGTTACTACGACCCATATATCAGGTGACTCGTAAGGCAGCAAACTTTGAGTGGGGCTTGGAACAGGAAAAGGCTCTTCAACAAGTCCAGGCTGCAGTGCAGGTTGCTCTGCCCCTAGGGCCACATGACCCAGCAGACCCAATGCTGTTTGAGGTATCAGTGGCAGATAGAGATGCCATCTGGAGTCTGTGGCAGGCTCCCATAGGGGAATCACAGTGGAGGCCCATGGAATTTTGGAGTAAGACTCTACCTTCATCAGAAAACAGCTATTCTACCTTTGAGAGACAGCTCTTAGCCTGCTATTGAGCCTTAGTTGAAGTGAATGTTTGACAATGGGCCACCAAGTCACCATGCTACCTGAATTGCCCATCATAAGCTGGGTATTATGTGACCCACCAGACCATAAAGTAGGACATGTGTAACAGCAGTCCATAATCAAATGGAAGTGGTATACATACGTGACAGGGCCCGGGCAGGCCCTGAGGGCACAAGCAAGCTACATGAAGAAGTTGCCCAAATGCCTATGGTTCCCACTCCTGTTACAATGCCTCCTGTGCTTAAGCATGCACCTATGGCTTCATGCGGTTTGCCCTATGATCAGTTGCCTGAGGAAGAGAAGACTAGGGCCTGGTTTACTGATGGTTATGCATGCTATGCAGGCACCACCCAGAGGTGGACAGCTGCAACATTACAGCCTATTTCTGAAACAACCCTAAAGGACACTGGTGAAGGAAAGTCTTCAGAATGGGCAGAACTTCAGGCAGTGCACATTGTTGTGCATTTTGCCTGGAAGGAGAAGTGGCCAGAGTTTTGATTATATACTGATTCATGGTCTGTATCCAATGGTTTGGCTGGATGGTCAGGGAATTGGAAGGAGCATGACTGGAAAATTGATGAGAAAGACATTTGGGGAAGAAGTATGTGGATAGAGCTCTCTGAATGGTCAAAGGATGTGAAGATACTTGTGTCTCAAGCAAATGCTCATCAAAAGGTGATCTCGGCAGAGGATGAGTTTAGTAATCAAGTGGATAGTCAGCCTCTTTCCCCAGCTGTTCCTGTTGTTGCTAAATGGGCCTATGAATGAAGTGGTCATGGTGGCAGAGATGGAGGTTGTGCATGGGCTCGACAGCATGGACTTCCACTCACCAAGGTTGATCTGGCTACTGCTGCTGCAGAGTACCAGATTTGCCAACAGCAGAGACAAACATATTGTACCCCCGATATGGTGCTATACCCTGGGGTGACCAGCCAGCAACCTGGTGGCAGGTTGACTACATTGGACCACTTCCATCACAGAGGGGACAGCATTTTGTCCTTACAGGAATAGATACTTATTCTGGTTATGGATTTGCCTTTCCTGCACATAATGCTTCTGCCAAAACTACCATCCAGGGACATACAGAATGCCTTATCCACTGTCATTGTATTCCTCACAGCATCGCTTCTGACCAAGGAACTCACTTCACAGCCAAAGAAGTGCGACATTGGGCCCATGGTCATGGTATCCACTGGTCCTAACATGTTCCCCACCACCCAGAAGCAGCTGGCTTGATAGAATGATGGAGTGGCCTCTTGAAGACACTGTTACAGTGCCAATTAGGTAGCAATACCCTGGAGGGCTGGGGCAAGGTTCTCCAGCAGGCAGTATGTGCCTTGAATCAGTGCACACTATATGGTACTGTTTCTCCTATAGCCAGAATTCATGAGTCCAGGAACCAAGGGGTGGAAGTGGGAGTGATTCCACTCACTATCACCCCTAATGACCCAGTAGGAAAATTTTTGCTTCCTGTACCCACGACCTTGCATTCTGCTGGTCTAGAAGTTTTGGCTCCAAATGGGGGAGTGCTTTTGCCAGGAAATACAGCAAACGTTCCCTTGAACTGGAAGCTAAGACTTCCCCCTGGTCACTTTGGGCTTCTACCGCCCTTAAGCCAACAGGCTAAGGAAGGAATAACAGTAGTAGGAGGAGTGATGGATCCAGACTACCAGGGGGAAATTGGAGTTTTTCTCCACAATGGGGGCAAGGAAGATTATGTCTGGAAGGCAGGAGATGCTGTAGAGCACCTTCTGGTGCTACCATGTCCTATGATTAAGGTCAATGAGAAACTCCAACAACCCAAGCCAGACAGGACAACAAATGGCTCAGACCCTTCAGGGATGAAGATATGGGTCACTCCTCCAGAGAAAGGGCCAAGACCTGCAAAGATGCTTGCTGATGGTGGAGAAAATACAAAATGGGTAGTAGAAGAAGGTAGTCATAAATATCAGCTGAGGCCAGGGGACCAGTTGCAGAATCATGGATTATAATAGATATTAACTTTTGTCCTATTTGGTTAAGAATGTGCTTGTTCATATATATATATATATATTAAGCAGATACCAGTGTTGTTCCCTTTTGAATGTGCAACTGAGATATGTGTTAAGTGTTGTCATATTTAGGTTATTAGATACTGAAGGACTAAGTGTTCCTCAAGGACATTACCAACTACTCTAAGATATAATGCTTTGCTATTGCACCTGAGACAGTTATAACATGTTAGGTGGAATTATGACCTTGCCATTGTTTGCAATTGACATTTAAGCATAACATAAGGAAAGGCTATTTATTGGGTGTCAAGTTGACAAGGGGTGGACTTGTGATGGTTAATCCTGGGTGTCAACTTGACTCCACTAAGGAACAAATAAGAGAAAAAGGATCTTTGGATTGGACTACCTTCTGCCAGCAGGCAGTATAAAAGGCCATGGCAGAAGGAGCTGGTCCCTTTTTTCCTGCTGCTTGCCTCTCTCTCACTGGTGAGTTTTTCTTGCTGCTGTGATCAACCCTTTGGATCCCAGCGTGTACTGAGTTGGCAGATCTTCTGGAATCTATCGGGCCTTCAGCACCAGATCAGGACTACTGAGACATCCAGCCTTTCGGACTGAGCAGTCCCCTGGATTCTCAGCCTCTCCAGTGTGGCGTGGCTATTGTTGGACTCCTTGAGCTTTGTCACGTGAGCAAATCAATAAATATGTATATAGCTATATATTCATCCTGTTGCTTCTGTTTCTTTAGAGAACCCTGACTAATACACTACTCCTGGGTATAGATCCACAACATTCATCCTACTGCAAAAATACATGCACATCTGTGTTTATTGCAGCTCTTTTCCCAATAGCAAAGAGTTGGAACCAACCCAAAAGCCTGTCAACTGAGGACTGGATAACAAAAATGTGGTACATCTACACAATGGATTTTTATGCAGTGGTAAAAAAAAATAACATCATGAAATTTGCAGGTAAATGGATGGAACTGGAAGCCATTATGCTAAGTGAAGCAATACAGTCCCCCCAATAAACAAACGGGGAAAGGTTTCCCTCATTTGTGGATGCTAGTACCAAATCTCCCAATTCAATGGCAAGTTGAGCAATGTTATTCTTATATTTTTTTTCTATCTGAAAGCAATGGTGATCTTATAATGTGAATCTCATAATGAGCACTAGAGTTAACTTACTAGTTACTTTCACACATGGTAAGTAATGTATATGGCCAGAAGGCATATATTCATATTTTAGAGTAATATATAATAAAAAGGAAAATAATGTGAACTTCTGGGAATATATCAGGGTTAACATACAGTTTTTCCTGGAGGATATAATTCCGGTATATATATGACGTGTACATGGGCACACTTTGGAGCGGTACAGTTGGGAGGGAACCACAGCAGCATGAGGACTGGGCCAAGGAATGGACTGCTGTGGTTGAATTCTGCTTAAGACAATAAACCTTTGCAGAGGAAAATTTTGGAGAGACCAAGAGAATGATGCAGGGCATGTATGGCAGAATGCATGAACTGGAGTGGGAGGGGGCAGGGAAAAGGATTATGTCTAAATTGAACTGAAAAATAATGTATGACATACACAAAACATCAATAAAAGTATTATATTAAAAAACTAATTTCATCAAGTCATCAAGAATTAGCAAAAAGCCCTCATACAATTAAAATGTTGTGAAATATATTTTTTGTAATACAAAGTAATAAAGCACCAATATTATTCTGGTTATTTAATGAATATACTTAATATGAAATCAGCTTTTTTCTTATAAAACATTCTTTTTTCTTAGATGTGTAAGAAGATTCCATACAGATTCTTTTTCATTTTGGGGACTTTACTTCGAACCATTTGACCACTAATGTCACAGATTGAAAATCACTGTATCTAACATTAGATATAAAGATGTTGAGAGCAATCTAGTGTTCAAGAAATGTATAATATTTAGGCTAATGAAAAACTATAGAGGTATTAAGAATAGCAGTAACTTCTCATATCAAAAATGAAGACCTTGCAGCACTTAAAGATATTATAGATGTTATTTTATATTCGAGGCCCTTTTTTTGCACCTGAGACATACTGTGGGTGACACATGAGTATGTTATCTCTTAAAAAATTTTAAGGAAAATTTACAAGGTGAAACTTGAATATCACACAAAGAAACAGCAAGCAAAATTTCTCTTCAATTGTTAAGGTTTTTTGTTTTTTGGTTTGTTTGCCTTTGTTTATTTGAGGGTCTCTTTAGGTATCACAGACTGACTTTAAACTCCTGATCTTCCTACTTCAGTTTCCGGACTTATGAGCGTCCAGGTATACTTTGTATTCCTAGCTACAAGGGTTGATTTTAAATATCGGAAATCTATGAAAGTAATGTATTACATATCATGGAAAGATGAGACCCCTCCCGAATTAGAGATTTATTATCTGTAGCTGCGTGATTCTCATCACTCACATGATTACTATTGTATGAACTTCGTTGCATGGCTGATACATAAAAGTTCAGGATTAAGAAAAAATAAGAATTTCAAACAATTACAAGTTATTGCCTGATATACCTCAGTAAGTACAGGAAACAGCTCTAAACACCATCTAAATTGTGAAAATCTCTGGTAGCATGACTTCTAAATCTTTGCTGAATCTGAACATCCAGCAAATTCCATTCTTTGATATGAAAGTTTTAATTTTATTTGGACAAACCAAACTAAGCCAAAATGACTATACATCCTGGTGAGCTGAGTAAAGTCTGCAAGTTAATATTCAATAGTGAGTCACTCCTCGTGTCATCAGTGCTTAAAGCAAGAGTGGGACATAATCTTTAGTTTAATTTCTCATCCAGTTTAGTTTAATGTAACTGAAATGCAGCTTCTAAAACCCAAATTGAGAAGAGTAAGCTCTTTAGACAACGTTTTTTGAGAATGGTATGCCAAAAGATTTTTCAAGTCTAGTTGTAGAAGAATAGATATCTCAACCCCACCTGGAGAATACCAGAAATAAGATGAATACATCTTATTTTTATCATAAGAAATTAAATATTTTATTTCAACTGAATAAAAGGGAAAATTAATGAGTGCTCTGAATGATCCTATAGGACTTCTCAAATTAAAAATGTTGATATGTTATTTGAATAATAGAATGATCAGTAACTCTACCTGCAGTAAGATTGGCATTGGATAGTTGACACTTTAACGCCTTAAATTGCTTTATTCCATAAATTGTATGCTTGTATAAACCTCTAATATCATCTTACATAAGTCTTATTCCTGAGGAAGAACGATACAATAGCGCTTCTTACCTATAGATGATCTCTCCCTGAAAACATTTAGCGAGGTTTAAGACTGTTTTGCTTATTATATCCAAGAAGTGAATGCTTGTAGCATCCAGTATGTTGAGGTCATGGAGGTGGAAAAACATTCTGTCCTTCACAGGAAAGCTTCCCATAATAACATTATGAAAATATAAAGCCAGTAGTACCAAGCTAAGAAACCAACTAAAGTAAAAGTGATGATGTTTACATGAGTCACTTTCACTATGCTCCATTTATTTTGAATACCTTGTGGAATATTTCAGGTGAATAAAAATAAACATAGTAAATATTATAAACACTTTGAAAATATTTGAGAAAAAAATTATAAAATTGTATTTTCTGTACTTAAGTTTACATGTATATATGCACAAATGCAAATATACTTTGGGATAAATATCTGTATGTTGGTTTTAATTGCTATGAAGGACACGGATTTAATCGCTTAAAAAATTGAATCATGTCTTATTTATTTTCCAATGTCCTAATAAATTTCTTTTTCTATTTAATAATAAATTTGTGCAACATTGAAATAAAGTCTTGGACAGAGTTTTTGTTTTCTGTTGTTGTTCTTCTTTTCCAGACAGGGTCTCCCTGTAGCCCCAGGTGTCCTGGAACTCCCTCTGTAGACCAGGCTGGCCTTGAACTCACAAAGATCTACCTGCCTCTACCTCCCAAGTGCTAGGATTAAAGGCCTGTGCACACCATGCCCAGCAGAGTTTATGTTTTATCTAAATTGTCTTCAGACAAAAATAATTCTAAAGAAATAGTTCAACAGTATATCATATTTTGATTATGATTTAAATTTCCCTGAACCTTTTTGATATTTTTAACTTAATAGTAACATATATATATATATATATATATATATTACTATATATAGTATATATATATATATATATAATGTATATATATGAGATTTTACATGAGTATGTGTGTGACTGTTTGTGTTTGCTTGCTTGTTTATTTTGTAGTTCACAGTGCTGAGAAATTATGTTTTTAATTTTGTGGTGGTTTAAATGAGAATGTCCCCCATAAGCTTCAAGTATTCAGACATTTTTGTCCCCAGTTGGTGGCACTGTTTTGGGAGATCTTAGAAGGTGTGGCCATGCTGGAGGAAATAGGTCACTGTGGATTGGCTTAGAGAGTTCAACATGCCTTGCCAGTCTCCAGTGTTCTCTGTCAGATTCTTATATTTACAGGAAGATGTGAACCTCAGCTTTCCACTCCAGCTCCTGCCACCTTGCCTCCCTGCCACAATACGCTCTATTTCCCTGGAACCATCAATAGTAGATCATATGCTCAAATAAACTTTTCCTTTCATGAATTCACTTCGTCATGGTGGTTTTTTCACAGCAACAGAAAAGAGACTAATATAATTTTATTTTAGAACAATCAATACCTCAAGCTTCCACAGAGACTCCCCAGCCAACAGCTTATAAATATAATATGAAATATGATGTTTCACTTCCTAGTTGGCTAGATTGTCATAGGATGATTTACATGATCTGGTAGATCTCAGAGTACTTGGTGAATTGCTTTTGTGAAGTGATTGCTAGTGCTTTTGTTCATAGAGGAGAGCAAAACTTAACACTGAAGCAAATAGCCAGCAAAGTTTTATCTCTTTGCTTTCCAGAGAAGAACCCACAAGCAATTATAACTTATAATGCATAGCACCTCACTGAGCTCAAAACTATCTTGTAAATGGTAAACAATTACAGATTAATTAATTAATTAAAGGAATTAATTAATTAAAGGAATTAATTAATCTGAACAATGAAAATTTATTTGGGGTTATCTGTATTTTAATTGAATTTTGTGCCATTTCATACAATAAATCTTAATCATAAAGAGACTCTCCCATTTATATCCCCATATGCCACACAAGATTTCATGCATTCTGTCATATATATGCATTTCTATGGAGTTAAATTTTATACCCAGATATCTCTTGGTGCAAATTCATCCACAGGAGTCTAGCCAGCCAGTTTAGACTCACTCCCCTAAAGAAGATCATCTCTCCCTCACCAAGCTGTAATCAGTTGCCAAAATTCCCTTAGCTGAAATTTAAGAACTGGTGTCCATTTCCCCAATTCTATCATGGCTTTTGTCTGACTCAGCATGAATGTTGTGCATGCAGTCATCATTCATGCAAGTTTATGGGAGAATGTTTTCAGAGGCCGTGTGCTATTTCCAATTCAGTTTCTGAGACAAAACCAACTTGGAGAGGAAAGAGTTTATTTGGCTTGCATCTCCAGGGTCACAGTTAATCCCTTGGGGAACCCAACAAAGGAATGCAGGATAGGAACCTGGAATCAGGAACTGAATCACAGGCCATGGAGGATAGCTGCTTACTGGCTTGCTCCTCCAGCTCATGCTCCATCAGCTTTCTTTCTTTCTTTTTTTTTTTTTTTTGGTCTTTTAGAGACAGGGTCTCCCTGTAGCCCCAGCTGTCCTGGAACTCACTCTGTAGATCAGGCTGGCCTTGAACTCACAAAGATCCACCTGCCTCTGCCTCTGGAGTGCTAGGATTAAAGCTTTCTTATACAATACAGGACCACCTGCCTAAGAGTGGCACTGCCCCCAAGACCTCTGCACTCCCACATCACTCAACAATCAAGGAAATACCACACAGACATTGCCATAGGTCTGTCCAATGGAGGAAATTCCTTAATTGAAGTTCCCTCAACCTAGGTGTGTCAAGTTGACACTAAAGCTATCCAAAACACATGGAAAAATCTTAGAAGAGAAAACTAAGAACTAAATTGTAATGAATAACATAGTGTCATTGGAGAAAAATCATGACAATAAAATTATTAAAATCTTTCAGAAAAATGTCTAAAATTTTCATGATCTTAGAAAGTTTTAGAGTGCACAGTTTTAAATTATGAACAGAATTGTTCATATGAGAAACAGGAACACTGAGAACCACAAAATCATACATATACATAGTTATGTATAGCACTTTATTTCAAAGAATGCATATGGAATTATAAATGAATTACAAATAAAATTAAGGGATTTATAATAATGTGAACTACATTTTAAGAAAAATTGTAGAGATCCTAACTAATCAAAAGAATATCAATGAGGGAAATAAATACTTTATATTAAGAAATTTCAATAACTTTAACAATTTAATTTTAAAGTATTACCATTAGATATTATGGTATTCCTGAATTTCCAGATGAACATATATTTTATGAGACATTATTCCAAAAGTCATCTTTAATTATAATACTTTTTTTTTTCCTAGGCTAGACAGTAAAGACAATTAACAATGGCAGTCACTCAAAGAAAATGAGAATCTCTTTGACTAAACTACCCTATACTTCTTTTGTAAACATAAATGGGAAAATTTCAGAAAATCTTATTTGCATGTAAAATGCAACAATTACATTGGCATAATGATTACAAGATAGAGTACACAAACAATGATGAACATTTTTTTGCACAATTTAAAATTAAATTTAGATAAGTGTTACAGTAGTACCTGTAGCTGAAATGAATTTTTGATTGATTTTTTTAAAGACAAAATATTAAAAGAAGAAAATGTAATATACCCAGTCTGACTTCCTTGACTAAGTAAGGCATTGTGTACATTGGTGGTTTAAGCAAAGCTGATAAGGGGAATATGATGCTTGATATTGTCAACTTAACAAAATCTAGAAATAACTAGTTTATAAACAAACCACTAGAAATGTCTTTGAGGGAGTTCCTAGATTGGTTTAATTGAGAAGGGAAGGCCCACCCTACTTGGGGAGGACGTATTTACTTGAACCTTGCCCAGTACTGACTAAAAGGGAGAAAGCAGGCTGAGCACCAGATTTCTTGACTCCCTGCTGACAGTGATCTGAATAGCCACCCCTAGTTCTTGCTTCCATTCCTCCTGGCCTTGCCATGATGACTTGTATTCCCAAACTGTGAGCCAAAATAAACACTTGCTAAGATTGCTTTCCCAAGTATTTTGCCATACCAAAGAGAAAAGTAACTAATTCAGGGAGTAAAATGACTCAAATATAACATTTTATTTAATTATGATTTAAGCAGAAAACATTTAAGAATAAGCCATCTAGGTACAATATAATTTGAAAGACTGAAGAGACACAATTTAGATCAGGCCAAACATTAAAACCAGAATAGAATTTTAGATTTAGAAAGGTAATTGAAGTATTAACAGAGTCATAATCAATACAGGTGTTTTTACAGGAGATGGCCAAAATATATTTCACACGAATTTACTGAATCACCCATTCAGACAAACAAACACTTTTTCAGACTGGATATTTTCCAGAGTTGTCTTAGGGTTCTCAGCAACTTAAGAAAAAAAAAAAATCAATGTGATACAGAACTGAATAGGATGAAGATGTCTTTCTTTATGAAGGTTCTTAATTTTGTGTAAGATTTAAGAAAATTGATATTCCTAGTTACCAGACTACTCTATTAATTAAAGCTAGATGACTTAATACAACGTGGGTATTTAAACTTTATTTTAATATATAAGCTTGGGGGCTGGAGAGATGGCTCAGTGGTTAAGAGCACCAACTGCTCTTGCAGAGGACCCGGATTCGATTCCCAGCACCCACATGGTGAATACAAACTGTCTTTAACTCCAGTTCCAGGGGAATCTGACGCCCTCTTCTGACCTCCACGGCATTGCACGACAAAGGTGCACCAACCTACATGCAGACAGTACACTCATACACATTAAAAATGAAAGAAAGAAAGAAAGAAAGAAAGAAAGAAAGAAAGAAAGAAAGAAAGAAAGAAAGAAAAAGAAAGAAATTAAAAAATATATATGTATAAGCTTGGACTTAATCTTCAATGCTTATTTGAAAGAAAAATCGAATTCCCTTGGGTCTTTTGGGGTCAAACAAACTAACAGCATGTATGGTAGCCAATTGAGTAATGAGAATATTTTATCTGTATTTGGGAAAGTAAATGGTTTTCCCTGATTTTCAAGTGGGCAAGTGATTGATAGGAATATTCAATTTAAGCCAGATTCTTTATATGGTAAATATAACTAATTTCAAACCCAAATCAATAATTACAAAATTATTTCCTAATAGGCTGAGTATACTAAAACTCAGCCAAATAATCATTCCTGAGAAGTAGAAAACAGAAAGGAAGAAGTCATGGACACAAAAACAAAATAACAGTGCATACAGTACCAGAAAAATCATACATAGTAATATAAGATTTACACAATATTGTGTTTAGGACCAAATTCATTAAATACAAGAAATGTGAACACAATGACAGAATTTTGGGTCATGCATGTTGGTGGATTTTAATCTCAGCACTTAGAAGACTGAGGTAGCACAGACTCTGAGATTGAGGCCAGCATTGTCTCCATAGTGAGTCCAGGTCAGGTGGGACTTACAGAGAGAACCTGTCTCAAAAAGACCAAAAAATTTTTTTTGAATCAATAAAGACATTAAACTATTATTGATAAACAAAAGAAATCAAATATATGAGTTAAAATTACTTAGTAATACAAGAATATTTTCATAAGGTTAATGAATGATTTAATAAGCTTATTTGGTAAGTTAATAACCCAACTACTTAGAGCAACAAAAACAGTCATAAAATTTTTGAGACATTACACATGTATAAATATGTATCCCAGAAGGGTCATACAATTTCTTATATACAGATACAACTTACATATCCTTAAATATTCATACTACAGTAGTTATGTTATTTAGGACAAGAATAATAAATATTTTATAGGATATGCTTCAAAGAAATATAAAAGTCAAAGTAATAATAGGAAATATCAAAATTAACCCTGAAAAATGGAGATAAAAATATAAAATCAAATTGGAAATAATCCAGGAATTAATGAGAAGTGAAGAATTCATCAATGTGTTAAGTATCAGATAAGAATACAAATAGAAAAGAACACTGCATTGATTACAAATATTGCACTGAAACTATGTCAATTCAATAATGAATTAATAAATTCAACCTTAAATAACCAAATAAAAAACAAAGTGATCAGGAAGTACATCTATGAATTAGGGATTAAGAAAATATGAATGAACCCTAAACCCAAAAGACAGGAAGAAATAACAAAAATCAGAGCAGAAAACAATGAAATAAAAACAAAGAAAACAATACATAAAATCAACAAATCCAAAAGCTGGTTCTCTGAAAAAAATAAACAAAATAGACAGAACTCTACCCCAGTTAACGAGGGAGAGAGAGAGAGAGAGAGAGAGAGAGAGAGAGAGAGAGAGAGAGAGACTCCAAATCAATAGTATTCATGATGAAAAGGGAAACATCACAACAGACAGAAAAGATCCACACAATCAATATGGGAATACTTCAAAAATCTATTCTCCACTAAAGTTGAAAAACTAAGAAAAATGGATGAATATCTTAAATCCTGGGAACCAAAAAAGCTTAACCAAGAAGAAATTGACAGTTTAAACAGATCCATAATATTGAAGAAATTGAAGATGTAATTAAAAACCTCCCAACTAAAAAAAGCCCCAGTCCAGTTGCTTTCACACATAAAACATTTAAAGAGGTCCTACAAGTACTGCTAATCAAACTGTCTAGAAGGATACAAACAGAGGGAATTCTCCCAAACTCCTTCTATGAAGCCAGCATCACTCTAATACAAAAACCAGGCAAAGATGAAAGCAATAAAGAAAGCTATAGAACCATCTCACTAATGAACATAAATGCAAAAATTCTCAACAAAATATTTGCAAATCGCATACAGACCCACATCAAAAAGATCATCCATCACGATCAAGTTGTATTCATACCAGAGATGCAGGATGGTTCAACATACATAAATCAATAAATATCATAAAACACATAAATGGACTGAAAGGCAAAAATCACAGGATCATCTCAATTGATGCAGAGAAAGCCTTTGACAAGATCCAGCTTTCCTTAATGTTTAAAATCCTAGAGGGAATAGGACTGAAAGGAACATTCCTCAACATGATCAAAGTCATATACAGCAAACCAACTGCCAACATGATCCTAAATGGAGAAAAATTGGAACCATGTACCCTAAAGGTGGGAACCCGGCAAGGCTGCCCCCTATGGCCACTCCTCTTCAACATATTGCTCAAAACACTTGCTAGGGCAATAAGACAAAGAAGGAAATTAAAGGAGTACTAATCAGAAAAGAAGAAGTTAAGCTATCCCTTTTTGCAGATGATATGATAGTTTACCTAAGGGATGCTAAAAACTCCACCAGAAAAATTCTAGAAACTATTAAGAGTTTTAGTAAAGTGTTGAGCTACAAAATTAACCTAGAAAAATCAGTAGCCTTTCTTTACACCAAAAATAAACAAGTGGAGAAGGAATATAAGAAGAGCTTCCCACTCACAATAGCCTCAAAAATAATAAGATACCTGGGAACAAACCTAACCAAAGATACCAAAGACCTCTACAACAAAAATTATAAACCCCTGAAGAAGGAGATTGAAAATGACATCAAAAGATGGAAAGACCTCCCATGCTCCTGGATTGAAAAAATTAATATAGTACAAATGTCCGTTGTACCCAAATTGATATACAGATTCAATGCAATCCCAATGAAAATCCCTATGAGCTTCTTCACAGACTTGGAAAAATAATCATTAAATTCATATGGAAAAACAAAAGACCCCGAATAGCTAAAGCAACCCTGAGTGAAAAATGCAATACAGGGGGATTGCCCTACCAGACTTCAAACTATATTACAGGACCATAGTCATAAAGACAGCCTTGTACTGGCACAAAAACAGACCTGTTGACCAATGGAACAAAACTGAAGTTCCAAACTTGAGCTCATACAATTTCAGCCACCTCATATTTGACAAAGGGGCAAAAAACCCTCAGTGGAGGAAGGATATCATCTTCAGCACATGGTGGTGGGAAAATTGGATCATCATCTCTAGAACAAAATTAAATCCCCACCTCTCACCCTGAACAAAAATCAACTCCAAGTGGATCAGAGATCTCAAGGTGAAGCCTGAAACTCTGAAGGTGAAGGTGATGGAAGGAAAAGTTGGCCACAACCTATAAGACAGGCGTAGGAAAAGACTTTCTAAATCAGACAGCAGCTGCACAGGAAGTAAGGGTAAGAGTCGACAAATGGAACCTCATCAGACTCAAAAGCTTCTATACAGGGAAAGAAACAATGAAGGAGGTGAAGAGAAAACCCACAGAGTGGGAGAAATCTTTACCAGTGATACATCTGACAGAGCAGCTCTCTTCACAATAGGGAAGAGCTAGAACCAGCCCAAATGCCCCTCAATAGAGGAGTGGATGACATAAATGCAGTACATCTACACAATGGAACACTATTCAGTGGTAAAGAAAGATGTCATTATGAACTTTGCAGGTAAATGGATGGAACTCGAAGGCTGCGTGAAGTAACACAGTCCCAGAAAGACAGAGAATGGTTTCCCTCATTTGTGGATGCTAACACCAAATTCCCCAGACAAAAGGAAAGCTGAATGACATTATTGTTATATTTCTGTCTGTCTGAAAGCAACTTTGTTGTTATAATGTGAATCTCTCTTTTTTTTTTTCCATGTCGGCCAGCACAGTGCGGCCCCTCCAAGGATGGTAGAGAGGGGCATCCTCTGCCTGGGCAGCCCTTCACTGTTGGAGGCCTTAACCAATGGACGACAGCATGGTACAGAACTGCCCCACCTTCTCAGTCCTCCATAATGTGAATCTCGAAACAAGCTCTAGACTCCACCCACCAATTTTTTTCAGACACTGTAATTACTGTATATGGGTGGAGAGTATGAATTCATACTTTAGAGTAATATAAAATTAATGGAGGAAAATATGAATTCCTAAGCATAAAAAAGACTGA
Organism: Rhizomys pruinosus; assembly: GCA_009823505.1. Classification (NCBI taxonomy): domain Eukaryota; kingdom Metazoa; phylum Chordata; class Mammalia; order Rodentia; family Spalacidae; genus Rhizomys; species Rhizomys pruinosus. Next base: position 5,469,438 of record VZQC01006876.1, read on the forward strand.
GAGAAAGATGCACTACAGTTATGGCATAATGCATAATCTGTGGCATGGGGAGGGGGGAGGGAAAGGGGAATATGCCTGAACTGAATTGAAAAATGATGTATGAAATACACAAAACTCTAATAAAAAAATAAGAATCATGTAACTGAACAATGAGGTCATTTTTTTTTCCAAATAACAGATTTTTACCAGTAAAACAATCATTAAAATACTTAGAGTCATTCTGACCCCTGTTCCTAAAAAATAAAATTTAATGTGTGTCTACTATCCTTTACATGGGATCATCTGTAATAGAGATATGGGAGATTAGTCTTGATGATTCTCAAGAAAAGTTAATACATCTAATAACTATGTGAAAGATCTAGGTTTATTCATGGACATAGGGAAAATTCTAGAAACTAATAATCTAGGGAAAGAGAACCTTCAATAACTTTGAAAGAATATCTTGGTGTTAAAACTCAAATTATTCAAAAAGATAGAAACAGAGGGAAATCTCCCCAATTTTTTTCTATGTAGCCAGTATCATTCTAATACCAAAACTAGGCAGTTATAAGAACAAAAAAAGAAAGCTATGGATCCATTTCATTAATTAACATAGATGCAAAACTTCTCAAAAAACTACTTGCAAACCTCATACAGGCACATATCAAATAGATCATCCATCATGACCAAGTCAGATTCATACCAGAGACGCAGGGATGTTTGAACATATGTAAATCAATAAATGTCTTAAAGCATGTAAACAGACTGAAAGACAAAACAATCACATGGTCATCTCAATTGATGCAAAAAAGCCTTAGACAAACTTCAATATGACTTCATGTTTAAAGTACTAGAGGGAATTGCACTAGAGGGAAAATTCCTCAACATAATTAAAGCCCTATACGACACACCCACAACAAACATTACCCTAAATGGGGGGGAAAAAAAAAATAGAAGCATTCCCCTTAGAGTCAAGGAGGCTGCTCCCTATCTCTACTCCTTTTCTTTTTCTTTTTTTCTTTTCTTTCTTTTTTTTTTTTATGTGTATGAGTGTACTGTCTGCATGTAGGTAGATCCACCGTGTTGTGCAATGCTGCGAAGGTCAGAAGGGGGCGTCAGATTTCCCTGGAACTGGAGTTAAAGACGGTTTTAGCTGCCATGTGGGTGCTGGGAATTGAACCTGGGTCTTCTGCAAGAGCAATCAGTGCTCTTAACCACTGAGCCATCTCTTCAGCCCCAATTCACTCTTTTCAATATAGTGCTTGAAACTCTCCCTAGAGCAATAAGACAAGAAACCCAAATTAAAGGAATACTAATAGTAAATGAGGAGGTCAATCTATCCCTTTTTGCAGATATAATAGTTAACCTATGGGATGCCAATAACTCCACCAGAAAACTCCTAGAAATGATTAACATTTCAGTAAAGTGGTGGGATACAAATTTAAGCTAGAAAAATCAGTAGCATTTCTTATTTTTATTTATTTATTATTTTTTATGTGTATGAATGTACTGTCTGCATGTAGGTTGGTACAACCATGTCCCTGTCTACAATGCTGCAGAGGTCAGAAGAGGGTGTCAGAGTCCCCTGGAACTGGAGTTAAAGAAGGTTCCTAGCCTCCATATACCAATAACAATCAATTGAAAAAGGAATACAAGGAGACTTTCCCATTCACAATAGCCTAAAAAATATCTAGGAACGAACCTGACCAATGACACTGAAAATCTCTACAATGAAAATTTTGAAACCTGAAGGAGATTGAAAAAGAAACCAGAAAATGAAAGTAACTCTACGGGCTGAAGAGATGGCCTAGTGGTTAAGAGCACCAATTGCTCTTGCAGAAGACCTGGGTTCGATACTCAGCACCTACATGGTGGCATTGCATGACACGGGTGCACAGGCCTGCATGAGACAGTACATTCATACACATACAAGAATAAACTAAAAAAATAAAAATGGAAGTAACTCCCATGCTCATGGATTAGAAGAATTAATATAGTAATAATAATAAACATCTTGTCCAAAGTAATACACAGATTAAATGAAATTCCAATTAAAATCCCCATGAGCTTCTTCCCAGACCTAGAAAACAAACAAACAAACAAACAAACAATAACTTCATAAAGTTCATATGGAAAAACAAAAGACCCAGGATAACCCAACAAAACTGAGCAAAAAGAGCAATGCAGGGGAGATTACCAGACTTCAAAGTATATTACAGGGCTATAGTCACAAAAAACAACCTGGTATTCACACAAAACAGGCCAATGGAACAAAATTGAAGATCCAAACATGAACACATGCAATTTCAGCCACCTCATATTTGAGAAAGGGCACAAGAAGATTCAGTGGAGGAAAGACAATATCTTCAGCAAACGGTGTTTGCAGAATTGGATCACCACTTGTAGAAGAATAAAATTAAACCCCTATCACTAACCCTGTACAAAAATCACCTCCAAATAGATCAAAGACCTCAAAGTGAAATTCAAAATATTGAAAATGATAGAAGAAAAATTTGGCAGAATCCTATAAGACATAGGAAAAGACTTTCTAAATTAGACAGCAGCTGCCAAAAAATAAGGTCAACAATTGACAAGTTGGACCTTATTAAACTTAAAAGTTTCTGTACAGCAAAAGAAACAAAGAAGTGAAGATAAAACTCACAGACTGGGAGGAAACCTTCACCAGTGATACTTCTGACAGAGCATTAATATCCAGAGTATATAAACTACTCAAAAAACAAAAGAGTGGGCTGGAGAGATGGCCTAGCGGTTAAGAGCGCCGACTGCTCTTGCAGAGGACCTGGGTTCGATCCCCAGTACCCACATGGCAGTTGAGAATCGTCCCGTAACTCCAATTCCAGGAGAACTCCAGTTCCAGGGGAATCCAATGCCCTCTTCTGACCTCCGCGGGGTGCACAAACCTACATGCAGATAGTACATTCATACACATAAAATAAATAAATAAATAAATAAATAAATAAATAAATAAATAAATAAAAACAAAGGAGCAAGAAAACAGATAACCCACACCAAAGATGGAGTAAAGAGCTGAATAGAGAATTTACAAAGAAGTAAAGTTGGCTGAAGCCGGGAGTGGTGGCGCCCACCTTTAATCCTAGCACTTGGGAGGCAGAGGCAGGTGGATCTTGTGCAATGCCACAGAGGTCAGAAGAGGGTGTCAGATTCCCCTGGAACTGGAGTTCTCCTGGAATTGTAGTTTCAGACGGTCCTTGGCCGCCATGTGGGTGCTGGGGATTGAACCTGGGTCCTCTGTAAGAACAGTTGGCTCCCTTAACCACTAGGCCATCTCTCCAGCCCTAAGCACCTGGTGTTTTAACTATGATATTGTGTGGGGAATTTCTTTTCTGGTCTTTTCTATTAGGAATTCTATGTGCTTCTTGTATTTGTGTGGGTTTGTCTTTTTTCAGTTTAGGGAAATTTTCTATTATCCTATTGAAGATATGATCAATTCCTTGTCTTGGGATTCTTCTCCTTCCTGTATCCCTCTGATGTGGAGATTTGGTCTTTTCATAGTGTTCTATGTTTACTGGTTGTTCCACAGTTGTTGTTGTTGTTGTTTTTTTTTTTTTAATTCATAATCTTTACTTGCTCTTTTTAGTTGTTCCTTGTTATCCTGCAGGTCTGATATTCTATTTTCTGCTTCATATATTCTGCTTCTGAGGCTTTTTCCCATCCTTTCCTATTGATTGGATGAGTGTTCAGTTTCTTGTAATTTCCTTTTGGAGCTTGTCATTCTTTCCTTAGAGCTCCTTGCTTCCCTGGTCAGATTCCTTTATCGTTTCAGCCTGGGATCTTTTCAGTGTTTCCACTTCCTTCTGGAGTTTGTCATTCTCTTGCATTGGTTCTTTTCAGAGTTTGTGTTTCTCTTCTAGTTCTTTTTGGAGTTTGACATTCTTTTCCTCTAGTTCTTTCTGGAGTCTATCATTCTTTCCATCTAGATCCTTCTTGAGTTTTTCATTCTCTTCCCTTAGTTCTGTGATTTCTTCTGTATATTCTTTTCTTTCTTTGACTATATCTATGACTGTTCTACTAAATTCCATGTTTTGGCTTCCTTCCAGGGAGATCTCATTGTAGAGATCTACAGGACTGGTCGAATTCAGTATGGATTTATTATGAGCTTTTACCATGTTGTTATATTTTTGTTGAGGCTTCAGCATGTGGATTTATTTTTTTGTGCTCAGATTCTGGTGCTAATTTCAAATGTTAATATGGAGCAGTCATTCACTGCTTTCTCTTTGTCAGTTTCTCTATGTTGGCTCTGCAGTCTAGAATCACTAACACTATGCTCCGTGGGTCATCTGCACTGCAGGTCCTCCAGCTTACTGGATCCTCTGCACCACTGGTGTGTGCTGGCCTCCTAGATGTTTCCCTGAGGCTGGCTGGGTGACTCCGCCCACCTCAATCATGTGGCATTGAGGAGCCCTGAGCCCCAAGCCTCTTAATGTGGCCCCTGTCACCTGTGCCTTCCAGGCCCGCCTGGTGTGTGCTGGCTTCCTTGACATCTCCCTGAGGGTAGGGAGGTGAATATACCCATCTTGATCATGTGGCAGGGAGGAGGGGCATGGTATCCTACCTTGTTCCTGAGCCCCAGGCTTCTGGTGTTGGTCCCTATTGCCTGTGCCTTCCTGGCCGAGTTGGTGTGTGCCAGTCTCCTTGGCTTCTCACTGAGGGTGGCTTACTTTTAATTTTTGAAGACTACAATTCTGTTTAAGAAGAAAGGAATAGAGAGCAATGATGTATGGGAGTGTTTACATACTATATTTTTTTCCTAAGACCATTGTGAATAAAACATGGTATTATCATGGAAAAATGAATGATGAATTAGAGTCATACCAAGAGAATTTGTAAAATTTAATGTAGGAGTAAGATTACATTTCAATTAATTGGGGAAGCAAATTATTTATTAATGAGCACATGATATTTATCCATCTGAAATGAAATACACATTTCTGTCATCATAATAGGTATATAATAAATATTTACTGGAGGAGTAGATAGGAAGACAAACATTAAAAGCTGTTTATTTTAATTTTATGAGTGGAAAATAAAATTGCTTTGATGACTATCAGAGTCTCCTTTGTGTCCGGCCTCCTCAAAAACTTTATTTATTTTTGCACTTTATTGAATTTTTATGATTTTCATGAAATATGGTTTGATAAAATGTAAATTCATTCCCTTCTCCCTACATCTCCCCAATTCTCCCCAGCCCAACTTAATGATCTCTCTGTATAGTATGGACTGTAGAGTATGATTTGTCTCAGATGTTAGGAAGTAATTATGTCACTGGGCTATGAGTTTACAAAATAGAAAGAAACTGTTACGGGGAACCTAGGTTTTATTTACAGAAATGAGTGACTTTAAATTTAAAGCACAAACAGCCCTCACTGTACAAAACTGAAGACTCTTTGTTTTGTATTTGATTGCTTTGAAAAAAAATAAGGGAATACATTAAAACTACTATGCACTTCTGAGTTAACATCCATTACTAACAAACAAGTAAAAGCTGTTTCTTTTAATGGCGAGGAGTATTAATAATGGAAAAAAATACATTTCTGAATCTTCTTTTCCCTCTTCTAAGAATATAATTCCCAATATATCAGAAATTGAAATGAAAACTATTTCATAAAAACTTAGAAACCCCTTGAAGAATATACATGAAACACCCAAATATTAGTATTCTCTTACAGCCCAGAAGGGAAATAAATCTAATACAAATAGAAAAGTATATGTGAAAATATGAATATTAAAATTTGTTAAATGCACAGTAAACACAGGTAAATGGCACATGACTCAGTGTTAAAAATATTATGTTAAATATGACAGGGTCTTACTGTGGTTTCTCACATCTCCTAACCTATAGAGGATGTAAGCTTGTGGCATCAGCCATGGTTTTTTCCTCCAAGGAGAGAGCCAATAGCCAATTAGATTTGGGATATACAGGCATATGGCTGCCTCTGCTGCACAGTATTTCCAGGCAGGTGAGGTGTAGCTGGTGCTGATGGTGGAGTCTTGCTTGACTCAAGGAGACCCATATTTGCTTTATTGGTTTAGTGGCCTTTGGTAACACTCTCTGGTATTCCAGAAGCCATCTGTACACTTGCATGTGTGGTCTCAATACATCTTTCCCATGTTAATGTCAGGTCTTCGGCAGCATGTCCTTATCGCCTCTCTTCTTGCAGGTATCCCAGTTTAGAGGCAAGGACCCTTTACCTTTTGTGGGGGCTTGGATAATGAGTCCTAATGAAACTTACCTTCTAGGTGCCACAAAGTTTTAATATGAGAGACTTTCTTGCCTCCCCACCATAGAACAAGGAGAAATATGATGATAATGAGGTCGTTCTCCAACTGTAAATTTAAGATAACTATTAAAGAGGTAATCTCTTATAAAACCAGTAAAACTGCCTTCTTTAATTGACTAATAGACATAGGAACTGTGAAAAAGATTATTCTCTATTCAGAACCAAATATAATACTAAAGTCCTTAAGCTATGCACTTAAGCAAAATATATTAATACAGGAGCTCTAACATCACCAATGGACCAAGGAGATGTTGGAAAAAAATGTAATTCATGGATTAACATACCACCCAAACATAAGTGTCTATACCAAAATAATGTACCATAACTATTAGTGCTGTTTAAATACCTATATATCTAATTGCATGAGCTTCATTAGTAGGATCGAAAGATTATTCCTGGACAAACTGTCAGCCCATGAAAGGAAACAGCCAGAATTGACCAGAGTCCAAGACAACAGCTCCAGAGAAAGTAGACTGTTTTGCTTCTCATCCACCTGTGCCCCTTTTCTAAGCCTAGGGAACAATCTGCGGAAGAGGTGGCGTGGTAGAATGTAAGGGCTGCGATAGGGGTGAATGGTGAAACTACAGCAATATAGTCTGGACACTCACTTGATCAACTTATAAGCCCCCCCCCCCGCTGGATGGTGGGGCTGTGGGGGTTTGGGCACAACAGCCTGCAAATTGGTTTTACATGAGGGATGCTTGTACACATAAATTATCACTTATTGCTAAAAAAATAAAAAAAAAAAACCGAGAGAAAGATGCAGGACAGTTATGGCAGAATGCATGATCTGGGATGAGGTGGGATGGGATGGGGGGGAAGGGAAAGGGAAATATGCCTGAACTGAATTGGAAAATGATGTATGAAATATACAAAGCATCAATAAAAAAATATTTATAACCTACATGAAATGAAACTGTTGGCAATTCTTTTTATTTTTTAATTATTTTTTATAAGTATATTATTGATTTTTTGTGTATTTGATACAGAACATCTTAATCATGTTTATTTTTTTTTTCTCGTCTTTTCGAGACAGGGTCTCCCTGGAGCTCCAGGCTGTCCTGAAACTCACTATGTAGACCAGACTGGCCTTGAAGTCACAAAAATCCGCCTGCCTCTGTTCCCAAGTGCTAGGATTAAAGGCGTGCGCCACCATGTTTATAAACCTTCCTGATTGCAATCATCCCATAGGTCCTCCCCACTGGAATTCATATAGTCTGACATTTGATTCATGGCCAGTCATGTCAATTTGGTGTCTTCAGAGGTCCTTCAGCGAATCCAATGGACTCTAGTCACCCTATCTAGATTCCTTCATTTTAAGAAGATCAGCACCTCCTCATACTACATTAATCATCTGCTAATAGTCCCTCACCTGAACTTTGTGTTTCCTGTCCATTTCCATATTTCCGTGGTAGGATTTTGAATGGGTCTGTGCACGCTGACAGCTTTGTTGTAGTTTCATATGAGAAAGGTCCCAGGAGAAGGTGAGACTCTTATTTCCACATGGTCATGCACCTCTATGGCTCTTAAATCTTTCCAAATTTTTCCAAATGATCCTTGAGCCCTGCATGATTAGAGTTTAATATACAAATCCTGTCCAAGGACCCACACTTTGCAGACTGTTATTCTGTACCGTTTTATCCATGCGTGACATTTTGTGTTCCTGACCCACTGTTGTATGAGGAAGCTTCTTCATTGGTGAGAATTGAGAGATTCATTAGTGTTCTCTTTACTGCTTGTTCTATGTTCCATGAGCCTTAGGTGCAGAGGTTGCATCATAGATGTGCCACTTAGGTTTGAGCAACTCACAGACAATGTCTATGTATTACCAGTTGTCAACTTTGTAATATTCTGTTGCAAAAGAAGCTTCTTTGATGAGTGGTGACTAGGATATTTTTTTAGGTTAAAGATCCATATTTTGCACATAGTAAGAACATTATACTTGTCTAGGAACATGACAGTTGGGGTTTTCTCTAAGATCTATTACCACTCCACCACTCTATACTTGAATGTTTTCACAGTAGTACACACAAGTTTCCTTCAATTCATTGGGATTTAAGACCAATTATGTAGCTGTTGACTATGTCACAAGATAAATATGCCACTACTGCACGACTGTTTTTTGCTGTGCCAGTCACTGAGGTGGTCATTAGGCCTCCAGCCTGGGGTTGTACCATGGATTAACATAATTCCTTTAGCAGTTTGTATAGTGCCCTCTAAAGCTATGAGAGCTTGCCTCCATGTGAGGTGGCTTCCAGTTCAGTTTCAGCTTCTTTGCTTCAAATACTGTGTGTGGAGTATATCCTGTCTTGAGCAATAGGATTTTACCTTCAAATTCTTTGAGGAAATAAAAGGGGGCATTAAACTGGGTAATTTAGGGAGTCTTTTAAACCACCCTTCCCAACAAATCAAAGGAAGTTTCCTCCTGTCTGGAAATGTTTCTTTTTATGTAGCCTTCAATAATTAATGTGGACTCATCTAGAAATAGTATATGTGTAATTTGTCAGTTGGTTTGGGGAATAATATAATCCCCTTGGGCTTTTTACCCTAGCTATGCATGTGTTGCTGCTTTTTTCACAATAGCTAAGAAATGAAAGTAACATAAGTGCCCCTTATCTGAGGAATGGAAAATGAAAATGTGGTACATTTACACAGTGGAGTTCTACTCAGCACTAAAGAAAGACAAAATCATGACATTTGCAGTTAAATGGATGGAAAGAGAAACTGTTATACTAATTAAGTAATGGACTCAGAAAAATAAACAACATATGATGTGCTGGATCCTAGCACCAAATACTTACATGTGAGTGTATATCTTGATGTAACTGGAGGAACCAGAAAATTTTAAAGGAATGCAGAAATAAAGGGAAAGAAGGAACACAAGGGAACAGCAAGAGACAGTCCTTAGAAGGGAGAAATGGTTAAAATGGGGAGGGAGGGAGGGAGAGAGAGAGAGAGAGAGAGAGAGAGAGAGAGAGAGAGAGAGAAATAAGGATAATGGGGAAGAAGGACCTCAACAGAGGTGGGACAAGAGAGTACAGTATAAAGAGAGGACAAATAAACAATTCAATTCTTGTTTTCAAATTGGTAAAGAAATAATACACTTTGGACAAAAAGGTAAAAAAATGAAATCTCATCACAAAAGTTAAGAAAAATTACAGTATTGAAGAAAACAAAATTTGCATCTCACAGCAACAGAACAATGTGTTCTGTGGATGATGAGATTTTGAAGATTTCATAACCCACTGAGTGTTCTGAATCGTGGATCTATCTTTGTACTATTACCATTATTAAATTCAATATTGTCAGTATTTAAATATGGAAAAATATTTCTTTCATTACATTACAATCTGAGATGCCAGAAGATAAAAATTAAACCACTTTTGGGGTAATGTACTCCTAAATAAAATATAATATTGTTCACAAATCTAAGTGTGTTGAACAATCATGTTTCTATTTGTAAAATATTGAAAATTCTTTCTTAAATAAAAAATACTTGTTTTATTAGCATCATGAATTGCTGCACAGAATTATTTCATTCTTATACATAGTCAAGTTAATTCAAATTACAATTTCACCAATTTACTTATTGTCACTTCATAGCCTTCTTTATAATACATAAGATTTAATTACTGAGGTCATTGTATATTCTGTGAACAACAAAAAATTTCTTTCATAATATAAAAGTGGAATATATTTGTTATCTTTGGTGAAAAATCCAGTCCTGAATTTCAAATCCCAAAGTGATGGGACACAGAGATTTTGACTGAATTAGTGATTTTTAAAATATCAATATATGCTCTTAATTTACATACAGAATAAGTCTCAATACACTATAATTCACTGTTTAATAAGATGCTATATCAGAAGGCAAATATTTTCTGAACAGAAATTGACAAACATATTTCTGTAAGGAGTTTAGTATAAGCATACTATATAAATTAATTGACCCTACAGATTAATTGAGATTGCAGTACCCTTGCTATATCCAGTTATGAGTATCTGACTTCCATAGATGATATAATGCCATTTTGAGTAAGAAAATCCTATTTTGATCATGCTTCTTTTTGGGGGGGTTCATTATATTATATTTTACTTTAATTTTTTTTCCTTTTTTTATTGATGCTTTGTGTATTTCATACATCATTTTCCAATTCAGTTCAGGCATATTTCCCTTTCCCTTCCCCCCAACCCACCCCATCCCAGATCATGCATTCTGCCATAACTGTCCTGCATCTTTCATTTTTTTCATTTTTTAACAATAAGTGATAATTTATGACTACAAGCATCCTTCATGTAAAACCAGTTTGTAAGAAGTTGTGCCCAAACCCACAAAGCCCATGGATCCCACCATCCAGCAGGGAGGGCTTGGGTGTTCAATCAAGTTGATCAAATGAGTTTTAGACTATATTGCTGTAGTTTCACCATTCACACCAATCGCAGCCCTTACATTCTACCACGCCCCCTCTTATGCAGATTGTTCCCTAGGCTTAGAAGAGGGGCACAGGTGGATGAGAGGCAAAACAGTCGACCTTGTCTGGAGCTGTTGTCTTGGACTCTGGTCAATTCTGGCTGTTTCCTTTCATGGGCTGACAGTTTGTCCAGGAATAACCTTTCGATCCTACTAATGAGGCACAGCAATTAGATATATAGATATTTAAACAGTACTAATTGTTATGGTAGGTTGCTTTGGTATAGACACAGATGTTTGGATGGTATGTTAATCCATGAATTACATCTTTTTATGTTAAATATGACAGGGTCTTACTGTGGCTTATAACATCTAACCATTAGAGGATGTAAGCTTGTGGAATCAGCCATGGGTTATTCCTCCAAGGAGAGAGCTAATAGCCAATTACATTGAACATGTTTCTTGTGTAATCATAGCTACCTCTCTTTTGATCGGGTTAATAAGGTGTCTGAAATTACAGATATGGAAGATTATTGGCATAATATTACTGTGCTTAAAAGCTAATAAAGCTCTTTCATCCTAGCATTTTCTAAACGTTATTCTCATAAATCACTTTAAAACAACACAAACAAAAAAAATAAATCATACTTTCTTTATAAATTCTCCATTTCATTTACGTATCATTTATGTTTCTTGTATATCCTACAGAATATCTTAAGTCACTCTTAATCCCCTTTATATTCCCTTCCTCACTTGCACCCTTCCACAGCTCCCACCGACTGGAATTCATGCACCCCATCATTTGTGCCAAGCCCCGAACTGTCAAGTTGGTGTCCCTAGATGTTCCTCAGTGCAAGCCAATGTTACTCTGTGAAATATTCCATACTTACTGTGTGAGGGACAGGTGTTATTGATGTCACAGAACAACTGATAGAAGCAACTTAATGGAGGAAGAATTAATTCTGGCTCCTGAGTCAGGACCCATCCTATCAGGAAAGGCATGGCTGCCAGCTTGGCTTGATGACTTCGTGACAACCACCCGAGAAGCAAATGGGCCAGGACACTAGCTGCTCTGGTTGTAATCAAAGACTCTCCACCAGTGGCCTACTTGTTAAAGAATACAAAGATTCTCAAACAAAGCTTCACTAAGTACTGAATTGGATGGATGCATGGAGAGTTTAATATTCAGGCTTTAACAGTACTCTTGGTCAACTGCTGATAGGTAACCAAGGAATTCAATGAATTTTCCTACACCAACAGTGCATATTTTAGCATATGCAAGACTATAAGAATTTAGAGGGGCTGGAGAGATGGCTCAGTGGTTAAGAGCGCCACCAACTGCTCTTGCAGAGGACCTAGGTTTGATTCCCAGCACCCACATGGCGACTAAGAATCGTCTTTAATTCCAGTTCCAGGGGAATCCGATGCCCTCTTCTGAGCTCCGAGGCATTGCACGTCACACAGAGTTACACCAACCTACATGTAGTTAGTACACTCATACACATAAAAGAAAAATAATAATAATTATAAGAAGAATCTAGAAAGACATTTATTGATGGCTGAGCAACCTTTGCATAAATATTGTTTCAAGGTTCAATTCTACTTCTCTTTTAATCTCCATAAATTCTGTCCAGCAAAAATGCTGCGGTTTATTATGTGGTCATGTAGAAATATTTTCCAATATTAGGTCCTTTTGTTTTTTTTTTTTGTCTTTTCAAGACAGGGTCTCCCTGTAGCCTCCAGCTGTCCTGGAACTCACTCTGTAGACCAGGCTGGCCTTGAACTCACAAAGATCTGCCTGCCTCTGCCTCCCAAGTGCTAGGATTAAAGGCGTGCGCCACCACGCCCAGCTACACACACATAGGTCTTTTAAACCTCTCTTAAGGTTACCATACTTTTGTATTTAGTAATTAACAATGCACTGTAGATATTTAACTTTGGTCTTTCAATTTTTCTCTCTCTCGTACAGTGGGATCAAGAAGTCTGTGCCATTAATATTAATATTTCCCAGACTCAAATATGTGTGTTTAGAATATACATAGCAAAGCTCCAGTGGAAAACGACTTCCTCTCTTGATTCTCAAATCTCTCTTCCTCCCACTTGTCACTATGTTCCATTATTTATAAATAGGAAAGCTGGGCTTATTTCCTTTTTATGATAAAGTCATTTTACTCTTTGATTCAAATATTCTTGTTTAGAGAATTTAAATGTTTATTTTCTTAATTCATCCATTTTCTTTATTCAATCCATTGTTTCCTACTGAAATATACCTATGAATTATTTAAATCCTCAAAATGAATTATTAGCTCTTATAAATTTAGCAAAGCAAATTAATTTCTGATTAGTATAATTATTAGCATCCTTATTTTAAGCAAACCTAATGTACCATTATTTTTCTTCCTTAGAAGATGTTAATAAGACCTAAAGATACATTTTAAAATTACTCATAAAATTGGCCTTAAGCACTGAATGAAAAGAAAAAGAAACTACATTCAATTTTTCTAAAGCCTAAAATTACTAACAGCTTGTATACAGCTTCCTATCATTTAACTGACTAAATAATAAGATCTTATTACTGGGGTATGTTGATTAACTTGTGTATAAATCACTAAGTAATTTTAAATTAAACGTTTGTTATTTATTGGAACAATAATAAGTAAATTGTCTTTGATACCCAGAAGGCAGATTTTTATAAATTGATTTATTTCAGTAATATTTTCATTTTATATTGTATATATTAACAGGCACTTTTAAATTAACAAATATAGTGAGTATTAAAGTACCTCTCTCCTTGAAAATTTTGGTGTATCTTAGAACTGTATTGATAGTGTTCATTATTATAATTTGTTGAGGCTAACGTTTCAATTAAACAGAAAAATAGTTTTCAGGATGTTCACATTTTCCTCTCAGGACACAGGTACATACTAAGTACACAAAAGAGATTCAGAATACAAAGTGAGTCAATTATGACTTGTCTTTGCTACAAAAACCTCGAAATGGAAGTCTACCTTAATGTTGAAATCTTTCTCTTTTTAGAGAACAAATAGTTATAACAAATATAAAATGAAAAGTTTGAGAAGAAGCACATGGGGAATTTCATTGGCATTGCATTGTACCTGTATATTAGTTTGGGTAGGATGGACATTTTTCCTATATTAATTCTTCCAATACATGAGCATGGGAGCTCTTTAAATCTTTTGATATCCTCTTCAGTCTCCTTTGAGGGTTTAAATTTTTTCACTGTAGAGATCTTTGGTGTCATTGGTTAGGTTTATGCCAAGGTATTTTTTTTTTTGAGGCTATTATGAATGGGAAGGTCTCTTTGTATTCCTTATACATTTGTTTGTTGGTGTGAAGAAAGGTTACTGATTTTTCTAGATCAATTTTGTATCTCACCACATTACTGAAACTCTTGATGGTTTCTAGAACTTTCCTGGAGGAGGTTTTTGCATTCCTTAGGTACACTATTATATAATCTGCAAAAAAAGGATAATTTAACTTCCTCTTTTCCAATTAGTACTCCCTTTCCCTTTAATTTCCTTTTCTTGTCTTATTGCTCTAGGAAGTATTTCAAGTATTACATTGAAAATAAGTGGCAATAGTAGGCAGCCTTACAGGGCTCCTGATTTTAAGCTTAATTCTTCTAATTTTTCCCCATTTAGGATGGTGTTAGATGTGGGTTTGTTATATATGGCTTTATGTTGAGGAATGCTCTCTCCAGTCCAATTCCTTCTAAGACTTTAAAGATGTAAGCATCTGGATCTTGTGGAAAGAGTTTTCACCATCAATTGAGATGACCATGTGTTTTTTTGTCTTTCAGCCCATATATGTGTTTTGTGTCATTTATTGATTCATGTATGTTGAACCATCCCTGTGTCTCTGTTATAAATCCAACTTGATCACACTGAATGGCCTCCTTTTTGATGTGTACCTGTAAGCAGTTTGTGAGTATTTTGTTGACAGTTTTTTCATCAATGTACATTAATGAAATAGGCCTATTGTTTTCTTTTTTGATTGTATCTTTGCATTAGAGTGATGCTGGCTTTGTGGAAGGAATTTGGGAGACCTCCGTCTGTTTCTATCCTTTTGAACAATTTGAATAATAGTGGCTGTATGTCCTCTTTAGATGTTTTATAGAACTCTGCTGTAAATCCATCTGGGCCTGAGTATTTTTTTTATTTGGGAGGTTTTGAACATTTCAATTTCCTCATATGTTATGGGTCTGTTTAAGCTGTCAATTTATTCTTGATTAAGCTTTGGTAAATTTCAGGATTTCAGATATTCATCCATTTTTCTTAGGTTTTCCAAATTTAGTAGAGTATATGTTTTTAAAATATTCTCATATGATTGTCACAACCTTAAATTCATATGGAAAAACAAAAGAGCACAGATAGCCAAAGCAACCATGAGCAAAAGAGCAACACAGGGGGAATAACCATAACAGACTTCAAATTATATTACAGGGCTATAGTAATAAAAAGCCTGGTGCTGGCAGATAAACAAACCTGTAGATCAATGGAACAAAACTGAAGATCCAAACCTGAGCACATGCAATTTCAGCCACCTCATATTTGACAAGGAGCCAAGAAGACTCAATGGAGGAAAAACCACATCTTTAGCAAATGATGTTGGCCCCTAAATGAGACAGTAGCTGTGCTGGAAACAAAATAAACAATAGAGAAGTGGGACCTCATCAAACACAAAAGCTTCTGTACAGTGAAAGAAACAATCAAAGAAGTCAAGAGAAAACCCACAGATTGGGAGGAAACCTTCACCAGTGATACATCTGATAGAGCATTAACATCCAGAATACATAAATTACTCAAAAAAAAGAGCAAGAAAGCAAATGTCTATTAAATGATGGAGTAAAGATGTGAATAGAGAATTCACAAATGAAGAAGTGAAGATGTCTGAGAAACATCTCAGAAAATGTTCAATGTCGCTAGTATTTAAGGAGATGCAACTTAAAACCAGCTTAAGATTTTACCTTACCCCGGTGAGACTGGCTAAGATTAGGAAAACAAATGACACCGAATGCTGGAGAGGTTGTGAAGAAAGGGGAACACTCATTCACTGATGGTGGGAATGCATACATGTGCAACCCCTATGGAAAACAGTGTGGAGGACGCTTAAAAGACAGAAAATGACCTTACCACCTGACCCAGTCATACCATTCCTGGGTTTATACCCACAAGACTCATCCTACCACAAAGATAAATGCACATCTCTGTTGATCGCAGCTCTCTCCACAATAGTGAGGAGCTGTAAGCAATCTAAATGTCCTTCAAGCAATGAGTGGATAAAAAAAATGTGGTGCATCTACACAATGGAGTTCTATACAGCAGTCAAGAAGATGACATCATGAACTTTGCAGATAAATGGATGGAACTACAAGCAATTACGCTAAGTAAAGAAACACAGTCCCAGAAAAACAAAGGATGAATGGTATCCTTCATTTGTCGATTCTAGCACCAAATCCCTAGTTGCAAAGCAAACTAAACATTGTCAATGTTGTATTTCTTTTTATCTGAAAGTAGCAGTAAGGTTAAAAGTTGAATCCATTAATGGGCTCTAGAATTAACCTACCACTTATGTTCAAACTTTGTAATATTGGTGTATGGGTGGAGGGTATGCATGCATAGTTTAGAATAATACAAAATTAAAGGGAAAAATGTGAATTCCTAAACATGTTTTGGAATTAATTTATAGGTTATTTTCACTCCTCATAATTTAATGTGATATATATATACGTACTATATATATATATATCACACTTAAAAGACTATATAAATTTTATCACACAACACACATTATTATATATAGTAATATATACTATATATAATACATAATATAATATTATAATAATCATTAAAACAATCCAAATTGGAGGGAACAATAAAAAAAATTACTGGGTCTAAGAACTGACTGAAAATGTAAACTTCTGCCCCAAAGAGTAATCCTCTGCAAAGAAAAACTTCAAAAAGACTGAGGAAAATGATATCATGAACTTTGTAGGTAAATAGAAGAACTGGATAAGACAAGAAAGACAAATGGCAAATGTTTTCCCTCATATGTGGATGCTAACACCAAATCCCCAGTTGACAGGCAAGCTGAGCAACATTGTTGTATTTCTTTTTATCTGAAAGCAAGTGTATTGTTATAATGTAAATCTCTTAACAGGCTCTAGAATTGACCTACCACTTATTTTCAGATGGTGTAATTACTGTATATGGTTGGAAGGCACATATTCATATTTTAGAGTAATATAAAATTAAAGGGGGAAAATGTAAATTCCTAAACATATTTTGGAATTAACATACAGTTTATTCACGGGGGTCATAATTTTGATGCATATGTGATGATTATATAGGCATCTGTAAGAGCAATACAAAGGGAAAATCTTTGGAAAGATTGAGAGAAAGATGCAAGACATGTATGACAGAAGGCATGAAAATTATGGGATTGGGGAGGGAGAGGAGAGTGTGTCCAAATTGGACTGAAAGTTAATGAATGAAATACACAATTCATCAATAAAAGTTTTATTTAAAAAGACAGGAAAAAGATGTAAGACATGTATGGTAGAATGCATGAGCTCAGGTGTGGTGATGGGCAAGGAAGGAGAAATGAATCTAAACTGGATTAAGAAATGTATGAAATGTACAAAACTTCATTAAAATATTTATTTAAAAAGAAAGCACAATGTTATTAGTATGACATATTACTTATATAAAAATGTATGCAGAATAACATTATGGCCTTTCAAGTAATTCTCTCTCTCTCTCTCTTTCTCTCTCTCTTAGCTAACATAATTTATATTCTGTTCATTGTTATACAAAATGTCCCTATCCTTTAACTCTAAGTTATTCATTAAAACATTTTTGCATATTTAAATAATGAAAATTTGTTTACACCTGCCCTTATTAAATTTCAACAGACCAATGCAAGTATAATGTCACACACAGCAAAAGACATTACTTCTCTCATGTTTTTCTTTTAGTGCTTTCTTTCCATAAATAACTGACCACTGATGCAATGAGCAGAAACAGTGTAGTGGAGGTTAGAGAGATGACTCAGTGTTTAAGAGCATGTATTACTTTACCAGATAACCCTAGTTCTGATGACAGCAGCAGGCAGATGACAACAGCTTATAAAATAATTTCTAGGGGTCCATATCTTCTTCTGGCCTAAATGGACACCCTAACACATGTTTCATACATGTATAGACACAGTTACATTCATATACACATCAATAATTATAATATATAAAGATATAATGAACTAATGTTTACTGTTGTTAACCTCTGAGTATGATTTTCTATGATTTCCACTGACAGAACTTCTGTTTAACTACTGCCTAGAAAATTTATTGGGTAAGAAACCAGATGTTTTATTGGACAAAATTAAAAGAAATTATCACATAGAATGTGGTATTTTATTACTGAGAATTATTCTTCAAATCATGTTCATTATCATCAAATCACTGTTATTTCTCTCTTTTTTTGTCCTTTTGAGACAGGGTTTTCCTGTAGTTCTGGCATTCCTGGGTCCTGGAACTCACTCTGTAGACCAGGCTGGCCTTGAACTTAAGATCTGCCTGCCTCTGTCTCAAGTGGTAGTTAAAGGTGTGCACCAGCATGCTCGGATCAAATCACTGTTATTTCTTAAAAGCACTGTGATAATTTGTGTTTGTAACATTCTACCATGTTTCAGAATTTGATTTTCTTTACTTATGTATTCTATATACACACACACGTGCACACACACATATTCTAGATATTTGGATTTCATTAATGTATTTTTATAGGATTAATGCAGGTTATGAAAGGAAGCATCCCTGGGACTTTGCTGGCAATGATATATATATATATATATATATATATATATATATATATATATATATATAAGTTTGTATACAATCAAAATAAATGTTAACTCTTACAATTTGTAATTCATTCTTGGCTTCTTTCTATGTGGCTTATGGTAGCCAAGCTCTCAGGGATTTCTTGTTTATAAATGAAAGCAATAGCTGTAATGAAAAGGAATGATTCAATGCTCTTTCCAGGATTTGAAGCAATCTGTTCTAGATATGTTATTTTTGACTTCTAAGATACCCAAGGTGTTGTGAAATCAGTACATTTAGTTTATTATATATAGTATATTATATATAGTTTTTTATATTATGTTATATATTATATTATATGTACTATATATAATAAACTACATATAGTTTATTATATATAGTACATATAATAATAAGCAGTAATAAATATAAATTAGTTTAAAGACTGAGTTAAAAGGGAATTATTGAAGAATTGTGTGTCCATTTTGTTTAGGAAGGAAATATCAAAAACCCATGCTGATATTGAAAGTGAGTTTTTCCTTTACTTTTTGCTGAGCTCAAAATAAGCATATCTATGGATGACAGAATGATGTGTGAGTTACAAGAAGTCGTTTCCATCTGAAATCAGTGTTTCTTCATACATTCCATTTGCTGCCACAGCTACTCGACTTTCTATCTCATTGCCAGGTTAGTAACTTCCCTGAATAATTGACACTTGGTTTCTTGTTGCTTCATATCATCCTTTAGCCTTTATTTTCCATAGATATTTGTCGAATATTTTGCTTCTTGTTCCTCAAATCCCAAATAATCTCTGAATTCAGCAATTATTATAAAAAACTAATTAGTAAATCTCTAACATTTATTATCCTAGAATTATGGAAGGAATCTCAGAAACATTTCTCCAGCACTCATTAATTAAGTATGAGCAATAAAAGTTAGATTCATTTCCCATAACTATTCAGAAGCAAGCAGCTGAGGTGGGCCCAGAACACAAGGTTCCTTTCTTCAGTTATGGCCTGCTATTTCATTGCTCATAATTAGAAGAACACACACCTCTCAGCTCTCAGTCTTTTCCCGGGTTTTGCTGAAATGACTAGACTGATGAGCTTTCAGTCAGCTATCAGGACGCCACAGTCACCTTATGTGTACCTGTCTCGTTGCCTCTGTGCTTGTCAGCTGCTACTTTTTCCATTTTACTCTGTCATAACTTTTCATTCTCCTTACAATGTCCATGAAGAATGCCACAAAGAAATCGCGTCACAATAGGGAAAGTCCCCAGGGAAATAGTTCGTAGTTCTATAGGTGACCCAACGAGAGATTTGTTTCAGTCTTTCAAACAAGGCTGAATAGGAGAGTAAATGATTGAATGACTGACAGGTATTTAACAAATGAAGCTGTTACTCCTTAGTCTGTACATATTTGCAAAAAAGGATGATGTACTTGTGAGGAAGTTTTTTGTGTGATTGTTCCATATTCGGGTAATCATGTTTAATGTGGAATTCCCCACAAATTTCACAGCATATATCATGTGAATGATGAGAAAAAAAGAAGTCCAAGGTCATTGAAAGTCACAGTAACTTTTGATGATTCAGCTAGTCAGGTATAAATGACCACAAATAATATTTTTGTTCAATGGCTTCTGCTTTGGTGGAATTATTGTTCTATTTTATTCTCTCTCTCTCTCTCTCTCTCTCTCTCTCTCTCCCTCCCTCCCTCAATCCCTCCCTCCCTTATTCCCTCCCTCCATCCCTCCTTCACTCTCTTCATGCAAGTAGGAGTGCAAATGCCAGCAGGGGTAAGTAGGCATCAGAGATTTTCCATTATGGGTAGTTGAGATCCACCAGAGGTGGCTGAGGGGGACCAAACAGGGGTCCTCTATAAGAGCCATGATCATTCTTAACCAGGGAGACAACTCTCGAGTTCTTGCTCTATTTTTTAATGTACCACATTTCCAAAGCTTAGTAGTACATTCTTTGAACTTATTCTTGGAACTTCACATAATACCAAAAGAAATGGACAAAAATGATTTCTCTAATATAATAACTGTGATGTTACCTCTCCCTTGTTCTGATTAATTGTATTATGTTTTTGAATTGCTTCTTTGTTCTTCATAATTAGATTTAAAAATTATGGATTATCATTCATTTTTATCTCATTTTATCCCTTCCTGAATGTCTCAGGTAATTATAGCGATGAATAAGTGCAGATGCCTATTAAAAATGTGAATCATACTTCTTATTTCCAAGAAGAATATCTGATTATATATATATATATATATATATATATATATATATATATAGTCAAAGTAGCTGATAAATATACATGCATATATAGATAATATTGTGAATCTATGAATTTATAATATAGAAAGACATGCATATGTGTGATACATGTGTAGACATATAACTTATTTATATATGTAATACTTTAAGTAAAATAAATTCCACTGCTAATTAATTGTAAAGAGAAAGCAGAATTTATACATAAAGACTTATATACTTCTATGTAGGTCATGTAAGAGAGCACATTAAATTGGGCAGAGGGCAAGGGGAAGGTGAGGAAATAAGAGGGGATCTAAATAACATCTAAATATAATTTCTGAAATTTTTAAATTAAAACGTAAAAGAAAATTGTACAACACAGAAACCAGTTCTACCTTTTGATAAAATTATTGGCACTAATGCTAACTATATGTTAACTTCTAATTTAGTTTAATATTTAGAGCTTACATTAAAGATAAAGACACCTTCCAGTTTTATGAAATAATTGATAAGAGTATTACAGGTTAATTAAATAAAGTTTAAAATATCATGTTTACCTTTAAATTATTTTATTTCTCTTAATCCAAAGCCCATAACTGTCTGAACTATGAACCTTTTTGAGAACACACATGATACTCAAATGTTTTTAAAATTTAAAGTATTTCAGTCTTCACATTTATTTATCAGGTAGGTTCAAGTTCCAAAATCAATGTAAATCTTCAAAACCTTTAATCACTTTTGGACAAGTGATAATTTTCACTAAACTGAAAATTGGTTAAAAAAATTTAAAGTTACATGTGTACTTCAAATTCTTAGATTCCTATACCCTTATAAACAGTAATATTGGGTGACATTGTGCAGTTGAAACTACTGTGCAACAATTTGCAAAACTATTAAAATTATTTGACCAGGTTATTGACAGTAATTCACTCACATAAAAGGCATTCATCATATGACTATTTTTACAATCAAACTAATTCTGGCCCATTCTCCAGAGTTCAACGTAGAGTTGCTTATTGTTAAAATTGCTATTTCAGCCATTGTATAATTTTTTGGGATAATTTTTTCACTCATCATAATTATCTGAAACTCAGCGATTTTTCTTTTGGATTAAACACTCTGATTACCTGTGTCTCTCCTAAAACCCATTTGCAGAAATCCTAAACCTTCAGTGCGATAGCAAAAAACAACAACAAAGGAACAACAACAAAAAAACAAGATCTGGATATAGACAGAACATGAAGATTGACCCCTTATGAGTAGGATTTGTACCCTTAAAAATGAGGTTCAGAAGAGAAACTTTGTCCCACCTCCCAGCTGTTGATACAGTTATAATGTATCATTTGTAATCTTGATAGTAAAGTTCTACCAGTAACTTAATCATTAAGTAAATTATTAAGACATTGTGTGTGATACATAAATAATGGTTCAATGACATACCAAATTAATGGCTTGACCCTATATTTTCTGGACTCCTGAATTGAAAAAAAATGATAATTCTTTTACAGGCATCTGAACAAACTTAGCTTACTGTTTTATCATTAGAAAGTATAGCAATGCCTGCATGCTTTTGATAAATCTCTACTTTAACTATGTGTAATGGTTTGATGTGAGTGCTTACATATACACGTATCACAAATAAGTGTGTTATGAGCAATCAAATACAGTAAGAATCAGTTTATGGAATAAAATCAATTGTATAGTCAGCACTTTTGTTTCTTGTATTATTAATTTTAATGTTTTTGTACTTTTCATACAATGGTCCCATTCATATCCAGGGCCTTCTATCCAGGGCCCCAGTCCTCCATCAGACCTCATGCATTACACCAACCATGTTGTAAGTCCCATCAATACAAGCTGTTGAACCCACATGTCTCTCTGGGCAAATTCATCCACTGGACTCTACGCAGGAGAACTAGAAATCTTAAGTACGACATACTCTCTATAACACACCAGTAATCAGTCTCCAGTAGTTCTCAGTCCAGGGCCTGCTCAATGCCTAAATCTCTTGCTCCACTCAGCGCCCTTGTCTGAGTTGGAGTTGGTCTTGTGCTCTTGTGCTGATACCATCATTGCCTCAGGTTCACAGGTACAATTAACCATTATTGTGAAAACCTATGCTTCCTTATGTTCACGAACCAGCCCTGGGTTTTACAATATTTCTGCCCTCTCTTCCTCAATGATTCCTGAAGCACAGGTGAGTGAAGTATAATACGGAAGTTCTATCTAGGGACACACACTCTGGAGCTCCCATTTGTTGAAAGTCAGGGAGATGTGAGTTTGTGTGTTCATCACAATCTATTGTAAAAGGAAACTTCACAATGATAATTGAGGGATGCAGCATTCTCTCTGTGCCCCTAATTTTGCTATGTTCAGTGCGTGCTAGTTGTAGAGGTTCAATTGTACTTGTGTCTCCCAGGAATGGG
This sequence comes from Rhizomys pruinosus, assembly GCA_009823505.1. Lineage (NCBI taxonomy): Eukaryota > Metazoa > Chordata > Mammalia > Rodentia > Spalacidae > Rhizomys > Rhizomys pruinosus. The sequence continues at coordinate 5,492,675 of VZQC01006876.1, forward strand.
CATCTCTCAGATGCATATTTTCTGAGTCCGACCAGTTGTAGGACATCAGAGTACCCTCCATCTGTTGCAATGAGGAGCTTCTTTGATGAGTGATGTATGGTATTCTCCTCTGCAAGTACCAGATATCATAATAACGATATTGTAAAAATTTCCATTTGTCCAAGAGATATGACAGAGTAAGGTTTTCTCTAGGATCTATGTTTTCTGTCCAGCCCTGTGCATTTGGCTGAGTTTTCAGTGCCATCCATGAGTTCATTCTCATTGAGAGGATTTTAAGTCCAGTTAGATAGCTGTTGATTCCACCCCACACACACATAAACAGTTTGCTGTGCTTGTCATTATGGTTGTTAGGCTCTAAGCATGAGTGGGACCATTGGTTGATATTATCCCTTACTAGTGTGCATCTTACTTAGCAATATGATGACAAACTTTAGGTAGAAGGATTCTGGGTCATTTTCTCCTCCATTATTCCAAGTTCTGTATCTGAGGTATGTCCTGCCTTGAGTAGAAGAGTCTTATTTCCTAGTTCTGGGAGATATTCAGGAATTTTAGCCATCACCTGTGCTAATTTGAGAGACTCTTGGATTACTCTTGCCAACTATTCAAAGAGAGGTGTCTTCTGCCTGGCACTGTGTTTCTTGAAGTATAGCCCCCAGGTATACCTGTGCACTAATGCTCAGACAGTGTATGTGCATTTCACATGGATTCTCAGCAGCATCACATTATCCTCTGGGTTCACTCAGTACACAATATCCAATCATCTCCATTCTTTCTTATTTGATTCCCAGTTCCTCATCCTTCCTAAGCCCCAGTACCTCCATTATACCCACAATCTCTGTCTATTGAATTCCCTCACCTCCCAACTTGACCCACTGTATGACCCTCCCTCTTTCAGTTCTTTTTCTTCTCTTTATTTACATGTATTATTTCCATTTTCTGCACCAGCTCTGGGTACAGTTATAAAGTATCATTTGTGATATAGAAAATAAAGTTCCACCAGTGAGTAAATCATTAAGTACATTTTTTTTAATTTTTTATTATTTATTTATTTATTTATTCATTCATTCATTTTTGGTATTTTTGAGACAGGGTCTCCCTGTAGCCCCAGCTGGCCTGGAACTCACTCTGTAGACCAGGCTGGCCTTGAACTCACAAAGATCCGCCTGCCTCTGCCTCCCAAGTGCTAGGATTAAAGGCGTGCGCCACCACGCCCGGTCATTAAGTACATTTTTAAGGAATCATTTGTGATACAGAAATAACGGTTCCATGATACAACAAATTAATGTCATATATCTCATAAGGGTATTGGTGGTACTATCCAAACATAAGACAGAACATATGTCACTTGGATTTCTGCCTTTGTGATACTTGATTCAGTATAACCTTAATTCCATTTACTCACAAACTTCATAATGGGCTGAACTCCCCAATCAAAAGACATAGACTGGGAGAATCTATTAGGAAACAGAACTCATCATATGTTGTCTACAAGAAACCCATCTCACACTCAAATATAGGCACCAACTTAAAGTGAAAGGATAGAAAAAACTATTCCAATAAAATGGTAACAAAAAGCAACCAGGGGTTGCTATTCTAATATTAGACAAAATAGATTTCAAAATAAAACTAATCAGAAAAGACAAAAAGGGCCATTACATCCTTATCAAAGGAACAATTAACCATGAAGATTTCTTTTTTTGTTGTTTATTGTTTTTAAGTAATTCACAATGTAAGAGCACAGATGTTTTCATATCACATTGAGATTGCTCAGTTTGCGATACAATTAGATAATTGGCACTAGCATCCACAGATGAGGGATACCATTTGTCGTTTGTTTTTATGGGACCATGTTACTTCACTCAGCATGATCTTTTCTATCTCCAGCCATTTAGCTGCAAATCTCATGCCATCTTTCTTTACTGCTGCATAGAACTCCATTGTGTAGATGTACCACATTTTCTCTATCCACTCATCAGTTGAGGGACACTTGGGTTGGTTCCAGATCCTTGCTATTGTGAAGAGAGCTGAATAAACATGGCTGTGCATCTATCTCTGCAGTAAGATGAGTCTTGTGGGTACATGCCCAGGAGTGTTATGGACTTGGGCAGGTGGCAGAGTTCATTCCAAGTCTCCAAGGGTTTCCAACACTGCTTTCCATAGTGGCTGTACGAGTTTACATTCCCACCGGCAGGGATGCATGTTTCCCTTTCCCCACACAACCCTCCAGCACTTGGTATCATTTGTTTTCATACTTGATCCTAATGACCAGTCCATCTTATTGGAAGTAGAGTGATGAATGTAGGATCAAAGTGAGTTATAATTTGCATATGCCTTAATTATATAGCTTTTTTTTTAATATAGTGACGTTGAAGACTATCTTAGATGGTTTCGTACCACATCTCTAAGTATCCTGCACTGTGAAGTCTCTTCGTATTAGTCAGACTCTTTGGGGCTCCATCTATTTAAGGATGGGTACAATATTTTTCTTTTTCTTTTAGGAAGGTGTGTTGTTGGAGTGTTATATATTCTGAAATCAATGTTGTTTTAGATGTATTACTGTGGTAAGGTTCATCCGCGCCTTCTGTCGGATTGCTCTTAGCACTTCGCTTGATAGTGTTATAGCTTAGTATGTTGTACAGAAGCTATTATTGCATTTACAATGAGGTCCCATATATGTCAGTGTTGAATTGCCACCTTAATTCTTTGGATAGCACAGCTGCTGTCTGATAGAAAGTTGTTCCTCTAAGCCTATGTCTTGTAGTATGCTGGCAACATTAATTCTAGTCGAGAGTCCTGGCCAGTTTATGGGTCACCCTGGAGCTGATGTTTTGTACAGTGGATGACAGGTAGGGATTGTAATTTCATTCTTCTACATTGGTGGGGATCCAGTTTTGCCAACGACACCGGTGCTGAAGAGGGTCTGCTCGTTTCCCTCTATGGTGTCTTCTGGGCCGTCTTGACAAAATGAGATGGCTGAAATTGTAGTGCGCTCAAGTTTGATAGCTCTTCGGTTTTATGGTCATTGGTTCACATTTGGTTTCTGTTTTTGTGCATAGCCGGCTGTTTAGTTATGACTATACGTGTGGTAATATAGTTGAAGTCTGATATGAGTAGATACCCCCCCACCAATTATGTTAGCTCTTTTCAGTCAGGGTTGTTTTGACTATTTAGGGTCTTTTTTTTTTTTTTTTTTTTCTCCAAATGAAAATTAAGGACTGTGGATAGGTTTTTTTTTTTTGCCAAAGCAGGGAAGAAACTCGGGGGGGATTAAACTGGGATGAGCAATGGAATCGATTCAAGTTGGGGTAGAATGGACGTTTTTACTATATTAAATTTTCCCAGTTCCAGAGCCTGGGGGGGGAGGGGTTCCATCGTACCGAATGCCTTCTTCAATTTCCTTCTCAAGGGTTTAAAATTTTGTGTGTATAGGAGAGAGTTGGGGTCTTTGGTTAACCAGGAATATTTCACAATCATGGATAATATACCACCAAACCTGCGTGCACGGAATTTTATAAACACACTCTATAGGACCAAAGGCCACAGGTTAATCCCAGCACACTAATATTAGGGCACTTCAATACCCCCGTTGAGCCCTTTGGACAGATCAACTGGACAAAGAATTAACAGAGACATCTTAACTGTGCAATACAATACACCAAATGGACCTCACAGATATCTACCAAATATTCCTCTAAACAGCATAGAATATACTTTCTACTCAGCACCTCATGGAACATTCTCCAAAATCAACCACAACTAGGGTACAGAAAAATATCTACAAATACAAAATGATTGAAATATTTTCACATGCATTCTATCAGACCACAGTGCAACAAAGCTCAATATCAACACCGGAATAAGCCCTATATCTACAAGAACAGATGGAGACTAAACAATGCACTCCTAAATAATGAATGCAGCGGAGGTCAGAAGAGGGTGTTGGATTCCCTTGGAACTGGAGTTAAAGATGGTTCTCAGCCGCCATGTGGGTCCTGGGGATTGAACCCAGGTCCTCTGCAAGAGCAGTCAGAGCTCTTAACTGCTAGGCTGTCTCTCCAGCCTAGTCATTTTTTTATGTAAAATATATTTTTCCATTGTTTCTAGGGGAGTTAAAGTTTTCACACAGTAAAATGTATCCCAAAAGTAAAGTGAAAATATAATAATCTAAATAGGTGATATAATATAAGGGTATGAAGGAGTAAAAATAAATTCCAACTTATCCCTATCTTTCCTTATCTATATCTAATCCTTATGATATAACTGATAAATATTTTATAAAAGTTTGTTACCATAAATGAGTGGCATATTATTCATACTGAATAATTTTATTCTGGAAGAATTTTTAATTTTTTTTATTTATTTTTGTATGTGTATGAATGTATTGTCTGCATGTAGGTTTGTGCACCCATGTCGTGCAATGCTGCGGAGGTCAGAAGAGGGTCTCGGATTCCCCTGGAACTGGGGTTCTCCTGGAACTGGAGTTACAGACGGTTCGTAGCCGCCATATGGGTGCTGGCGATCAAACCCGGGTCCTCTGCAAGAGCAGTCAGTGCTCTTAACCACAAGGCTATCTCTCCAGCCCCTATTCTGGAAGATTTTTATCTCTTAAGATGTTAAATATTTTCTTGTGGTGTTTTGTAACTGGTCTTGGAAGCATTTTGGATCTACTACTTATAATTTTTTCACATAATTTTATCATCTTTAACTTCTTGGTATTCACAATTATTGATCATCTTTTCTGTAAGTTTGATGTCTGTATCCTTCTTCATGTAAAAGTAACTTATTTAAATGCAATTTAGATGATCTGGGCACTGCACTGTGAAATAAGAAATTGTATGCTTATTTTAGCTACCTTTCTGTAATACAAACACAACCAAAGTAAATTTGTATGGATTAGGGGCACCACTTCCATGCTTCCAGAACTACATAAAAAACTCAAGTCTTCACTGAGAATACATTGACAAATGAGAGAAAATGGATGAGTGCATGCATGCATTCTTCCTCAGCTAGTCTTCCACTGATATTTCCCTCACTACAACCAGTAGATAAATTTGTTCGTTAATTGATCTAGAATTAAAAGTTCAAGGTTTGTTTGATAAATAATCACATTTGTGTTACTGAGCAAGCATATTATTTTAAATATTCTCTTTGTTTCTTGATTCAGTGATTAGGCAATTATCAAATTATCAACTCACATTTTATAGGCTCAAGAATTTTATTGAGCATTTGTATATTTCATACAATGATTCCTAATAATAATATTTAGAATCCCATGCCCCAATACCCCATCAGAACTCATGCATGAGATCATCCATGTTAAGTCCTAACCAGTCAAGCTTTTGCACCCAGATATCCTTCTGTGCAAATTCATCTACTGGAGTCTAATCAGCACATCTAGAAATCTTAAGTAAGATATACTCTCCTTCACCCAGACGTAATCGGTCCCCAGTAGTTCAAAGTCCAGGGGTGGGCCTCCATCCATTTCTCTTGCTCCACTCTGAGACCTTTTCTGAGTTGACATGGGATGCATGCCTGATGCTAACATTGCCACATGTCAACATGTGAAAGATTCCAGTAGTAGGTAAGCTTCCCTACATTCATGTACCAGCCCTGGCTCCTCTGCAATGCTCATGCAGGTGGGTGAGATTTACTATGAGACTTTTATCCAGGGATACACACTCAGAAGGCTCCCATTCTTTGAAACTTAAGCCAGTTGTGGCCTTCTGTTTGCATCGTACTCTATTGTGACACACTATTATGAAAATAACCATGTATATGAATTCTAGGCTTCAGTATTGAAAAGCTTTGCATTTTTTCTCATCTTTGTTTTTGTGAGCTGTATGAGATATATTAGAAGTCAATTATGGAAAGCTATTCTGCTTACATGTAAAAGCTGCTCAAAAATGGAGCTTATGGGAATTGAAATGATCCAAGCTATACTGTTTGAGGCCTTAGGGGTATGCCTTTCTATTCTTTCACATAAAAAGAAAACTTGAAATAAACGACATAGATTCAAAGATCATTTTACCTAGATGAAGTCATTCTTTTCAGGATTTTTTTTCTACTTTTGCAATGTACAGTCTAGTTTTTAGTGTAGCAGTGATGGGTACTTTTAAAACACCAGCATGTACCCATCAAGTGAACAGTTTAACTAAGTGTAAAGATTTAGAACACCTTTCTTCACTGCTTAACTTCCATTTCCACCAGAGTTTCATTTGGGGTGCATTCTACGCCAATATTATCCCTCAAGGTATTTCTGGATCATGAATATATATTGTATGTTAAAAGTGCAACACTCAGAAATGTAACATCTAGTAATGTTGTAATATGTGTTAAGATGCATATAATGAAATAAATTAATGTTCATAATTCATTTGATTATATACTGTAGAAGTTATAAAAATCTCAAGTTAAATTTTAACAGTGAAGTATCCGAGTATCAGGTCGAAAGTGTAGAAACATCAACATTTACTACATCTTCAAATCTTAATGGCAGACATGATACTCATGAAATTTAAACTGCAGCTCAGATTTGTCACAGAAAAATTCATTCATACATACATTTGGTGAGAAAAATTAAAAGCCACTTACAGAATTTATTGTTTCTTTCTATTACAATTGTGCTTCTAGAATATAGGGATGTATTTGAGATAGATTCCTTTAGCATTTGCCTATCAGTTACTGAGAATAAATTCTAAGCTGATTATGACTTTTAATATAAAATTGTGTTGATGGAACAATTAAAATTTGTCATGCTATGAATTCAAATATGTGTGAATATATATATATATATATATGAACTCACTTTCTTGATTTTATTTCATGAATAATAGTATTTTACCCTGAGAGAAGCAGAAATGTCATAAACTTTGCCTCCCTAAGGCATGGGAAACTTACAGAATTAAAAAGAAAAATAATATGTTCAATGAAAACATATAACCATGAAAGATTCAAGAGAAAATCAGTGGTTCAGCTATGCATGTGGTGTTCATTACTCCAAATTCCATTACATATCAATTTACCTATGTGAGGCAAAAAAGGACTAGTTCCTATTATTTCTTCTTGAATTTTCAAATAATCATTTTATTTTACAAGGAAAATATAAAAATAAGCAATATTATGTTCTAACTAAGTGTAAAACTAAGAATGCATTTGAAGTTTCTATGGACATTGGTTTTCTTTCAATCTTTAATGAATTATACATGTTTGGTATACATTCTTATATAAGATAACATAATTTGCATCTCAGTAGGACTTGCAGGATAAAGCCTTCTCACCTGCTGTTTATCATAAATGGCAGGAAGTCTTCCAAGTGGCTCTCTAACCTTTGGAAAGCAAAGTGGCCACTGTTCTGCATTGAGACCTACCTAGAGGATGATGACCAGATACATCTGGTGGCCAGGCATATCTAAGAACTCTGTAAGCAGCAGATGAGCACCTGTTCGCCCTGACAAGGGGAGACAATATAGTAGTTCTTCTTCCAGAAGTAATTATTTGCTCCACCACTGCCCTGGACCAGCTCAACTACAAGGAGGCAGAAGAGACATACCTGCAAGGCCCACCTGTGAGATACCAGGAGAAAGACTTCTTTGACAGGACTGTCTTAAAGGGGGGCAGGAAGAGATCAGCAGCCAGCAGAGTTTCTGCCAGGGCTCCTCCATCACCCACTCCTTAGAAGGGCATTGCTTACTTAACCTTCTTTCCCTGCAGTTCCCCAGACCACCTGCAAGAAGCACCTTCAAAATGTAAAATCTGAGACAGAGAGTGTGAACAGTGCTATATGCACAATGAAAACTCCTTGTGATTTTCCTCCCCAATCCAAATAAATGTTCAATTCGTGCTTGATGATAAAAAATAATTTAATGCAAAATAATTTGATGGTATTTAGATCCTCTTCCCAAATGTGCCTCCTGCATGTACAGTGCCCAATGCAATGTACCACTGCATCATAGCCTAGAGACTGTTTTCTGTCCTCACATGTTCCTGAGTGTGGATTTATCCACTGAAGACTGGTCACCCTAACAAGAGTTCCATCTGTGTAAGAGACTTATCCCTCCCAGGACCCACCAGTTGATAAAAGTTGCTTAGGTTATGTTGGAGTATTTTAATCACATCCAAATATCCATGTTGCCATTATGTCTTGTTTAAGTTTGCATGGAACTTATGTGTGCTTTCTCAATTGCTGCGAATTTTTTTATTTATTTTTATTTTTTTAATTTATTATTATTATTATTATTATTATTATTATTATTATTATTTGGTCTTTTTGAGACAGGGTCTCCCTGTAGCTCTGGCTGTCCTGGAACTCACTCTGTAGACCAGGCTGGCCTCAAACTCACAGAGATCCGCGTGCCTCTGCCTCCCAAGTGCTAGGATTAAAGGCGTGCGCCACCACGCCCGGCATTTATTTATTTCTGTATGTGTATCAATGTACTGTCTGCATGCAAGTTTGTGCACCCGTGTCGTGCAATGCCGCGGAGGTCTGAAGAGGGTGTCGGATTCCCCTGGAACTGGAGTTCTCCTGGAACTGGAGTTCTCCTGGAATTGGAGTTTCAGACCGTTCTCTGCCGCCATGTGGGTGCTGGGGATCGAACCCGGGTCCTCTGTAAGAGCGGTCGGCACTCTTAATCGCTAGGCCATCTCTCCAGCCCCTGTCCAGCGTTCTGGAAAACTCTATTTCCTTGTAGTCATCTACCACTTCTGGATCTTATAATCATTCAGCTTCCTCTTCCATAAAGATTCTTCAGCTTCTTGAGGTAGCTGTTTGAAATAGCAGTCTTATTCAGGGATGCACAATCTGAAACATCTTTTATTCTGCACATAGGCCAGTTGTGGTTTTTTGTATTAATCACTGACTGCCACTTATGGAAACTTCTCAGGTCAGAGTAGAAAGATGCATTCCTCTTATGTGTAGAGCTTGCATTGAAAATGTGTCACAAAGGTCTATACATTTTACAGATAATTATTCTCTGCATTTGACCACTTGTGGAATTCTGTGTTAGTCTCCATCTGTTGCAAAATGAAGCTTATCTGATGAGTGATGGGAGGTACATTGTCTGTTAATATAAGTATGCATAATTAAAATCCAGTAAGAAATTAGTATAGGAATGTGTAAAAACTTGTTTTTATTTCCTTAAACCAAATACCTTTGCAGCCATTTTTATTTGACTATGTTTACAGTACCACACACAAGTTCTCTATCCTTGGATAGACCTATAGATTGACATTCTCCCTTGAAGCTTGTAAGCTTGTATAGTATCCTCAAATACCATGAAAGCTCATCTTCAGACAAGAGGCTTCCAGGTCAGTTTAGCCTGGATTGCCCAAAGTCCCATGTCCAATATATAGCACCTGCTTTCAGCAATAGGATCTTTAACATCAAATTCTACAAGGAGATCAAAAGCTGTGGAAATAGTCTTCATTATTTGGTGAGTCAAATACCTTGACTACCACTTGAAGGGAGGTTTCTCCTGCCTGGCAGCATGCTTTTTATTGCATAACCTTCAGGTACACACATGACCGCATATATGCATTGTATGTGTGTTTTTCAGTTGTACACTGTACTAATAGATGTCTCTTTGTTTTTCATACCATGTAAGCATTATTAACCTCTCTTCTCATTCCTCTTGAAGAAAACTCCCTCTTCCTACTCCAGATAAAGTTTCCCTTTTTTCCCATTACCCCCTTGATAACACCTGTCTCTTACTATCCCATTCTAACTCCCTCTCCTGCTTCATCCCTATGGTTCTTATGCATTTTCATGACTTCTCCAGTTGCATCAGGATGCATGCTAACATTTAGGGATTTGAGGCTGATATCCACAAATGAGAGAATATATGCAGCTTGTTTTTTTTTTTCTGAGTCTGTGTTACTTCACTTACTATAATATTTTCTAATTTCATAGGTTTAACTGACATTTTCAAAATATTTTTCTTCCTTCTGAGAAGAACTCCATTGTGTAAATGTACCATATGAGTACAGGAAAGGACTTTCCATATTGGACAACATTTACTCAGGAATTAAGTCAATAATCAACATATGAGACCTGCTTATAATAAAAAAAAATACAACTTCTGTATAGCAAAGGAAACAACCAGTGGATTGACAATAATGTTTTATTCATCATAGTGTGTCACAGTGCTCAGTACTTGGTATAATTTCTCCTTCCTTCATTTAATACTTGACTCTTCTTTAAGGCTCTCACTTGTAAAAATGCTGCCTTGTACCACTATATCCTAAAGTTATGCTTATTTTATACTTTCTCTTTTTTATGTGTATGAATGTACTGTCTGCATGTAGGTTGGTGCACCTGTGTGGTGCAATAGGGCAGAAGTCAGAAGAGGGTATCGGATTCCCCTGGAACTGGAGTTAAAGACGGTTCTTAGCTGCCATGTGGGTGCTGGGAATTGAACCCAGGACCTCTGCAAGAGCAGTCGTTGCTCTTAACCCATGAGCCATCTCTCCAGCCCCTATTTTATACTTTCAACAAATAATTTCTGTGTAAGATAGTGTCAGTTCTGTTTGCCAAGCGGGTTGAATAAGAAAATTTCCTAAGAAACTGTTTTAAATATATGACTATCATTTGGATTCAATGGGACTCTCCGTGTCCTGTAAATCATATGTCAGGCTACCTTGTTACTCTGTCATTGTGGCCCTGACTGCAAGGAACAGTATGGTCTGTTGTTGTTGTTATTGTTTTTGTTTTGTTTTGTTTTGTTTTTGCTTGAGGCCTGGGGTTGTAAACAGCCATGAATTCAATGGCTATGCATTTTAATATGGAAACATTTCTTGAATACCAGTATTCTGAAAAGAATAATGAGAGTTTCCTGTTACAGGGAAACACTTATATTCTCCAGAAATGTCTCTACCTTGCTTGTGTAACATAATTACACTGCTTAGAAGGAAATTCAGAAGCAAAATAATAGCTATCAGGTATCACTTTTCTGTAAGTATCCAACTAACCTTCTGTATGACATTAAAAAGTGGCTTTGATTATAGTAGGTTTCTATTTCTTTTTAATTGCTTCCATTCTTCTTGAAGTCATTAATATTCAAAAAACTCAATCATTGCACTTACTTCATTTCCTCTTTGAGTTTTTAAGATGAAAGACTTTATAAAGCTATAAAATAAAAAGAATTATTTCCATATTGGGATAGGTTTAAAAGCAGGATTTAGAAACCTTGTTTAACATAGAATAAGTCTAGCCTCTTTTGATATCTAATGGCTGAAAATTATTTCAGAGAAAATATTCTTAGGTTCGGGGCCTTTTGTGTCCTCTCATAATTGTTCAAATGTTCACATTTTACTTCAGGCTTTGTCCTCTTGAGATTTCCTTCTCATTCTACTCACATGCAATTTTCTGAATAATGAAAATATGTTTTAAATTTAGAGATTTATTTCAGTAACACTGGTCTTTCTCCCTTCAGAGGGCAGCATCGAAAGCATGATTTTGCATTTCTCTTTTACACATATTTTGTTCCTTGAACCACTGTAATTTAAAGTACTTCAGTTTCATCTTTAAAATAACAGGGATTCATTAATTTTTAAGTTCTGGTAAGGATATTCTAGGTATAATTTTTAAAAATTAAAGTGCATATTTCAGAATGAATATTCTGATTTTTCCAGACATTTTGAATTAAGTCTGCCATAACTATTATTTATACACTTTCAAAGTTATATATCTTCATAATATAGTGCAATGACCTCTACTTTTCTTTCTTCCTATTTAAGAATCATTCTTATAAATTGTGATACCATATCAAAACTACCATTTGTTTCTTTAACACATTTTTACTGAATTTTATGTAGTTCATACACAACATCTTTATACCCATTTCACCATAGGCATTCTTGCATAGCCACACACTGGATTTCTTGCATTCTACCACTTAGGTTAAGTACTATGGAGTCAAATTAATGTACCCAGGCATCCCTCAGTGCATGTTCATCCACTAGATTCTAATCAGCCTACTTAGAGTCACTCCCTTAAAGAAAATAAGGACTTCCTCACCCAATAGTAATAGTAATAGAGGCACAATAGTCTTCATCTAATATTTGGGCCTGCTGCCCATTTCCACAGTTCCAGGATAGGATTTTGTTTGCTTGAGTTTGCATAGGTGTTCTGCATGCTGTCACCATTGTTCTAATTTCATACGAGCAATATCCCAGAAGTATGTAAGACTCTATTTCTACATGGTCACGTAACTCCTCCCCTGGCTCTTATGTTTCCAACCCCTCTTCCAACATGGCCCTTGAACCCTGAGTTCATTGTCTCTCTTTGTTGTGGGAAGGAGCTTCTTTGAAGAGAGTTGTAAAATACATTAGTATTTGCTCTACCCTTTGTTCCACTACGTTCCAGGTTTCTTAGTAAACTCCCATTTTAGGCGTACTTATAATAAAATATCTGAGATAAAAACTTTAAAAAGATAATTTATTTTAACTCACAGTTTAAGAGTTTTTCATCCAGAGTCACTTGCATTGATTTCTTTCAACCTGAGGCATTACTCTGAATAATGGGGGAAGTTTCTCAGTGACCAGGCACATTTACATTTTGGTCACTAGGAATAAAAGAGGGATCTATCACCATCTTTCCTTTCAGCAGCACACATTCACTGACCTAATTTTCATCCATTATATCTTATCCAATATAAATTTGACCCTGAGCCTCTTATAATCTGGTGACTGAGTCTTTAGCATACAGGTATTTTAGGCACATAGGGATATTTAAGATCCTAAGTATATAATTGTTGAATATATTAATGAGTCAGAATTTTCAACTATCTAATGCTTGAAACATGTTTCAAATATTTTTCTACTAAACTTCTTTTGAAATAGATACTTAGAAAAATCCAGAAATAATTAGCATCCCTGTAGTCCTTGATATCATTAATTTTCTTCTATGATGTTAAGATTGAATCCTTTCTACATTAAGAGGACTTTGAAGATGAATAAGGAAAATTGCTTTCTTTTATATCCTTAGTTCCCTTCTCTGTTAAAAATATATCACATTTGATATAGGGACTTTGTTTCCAATAAAAATAAATATATAGTACATTTCATTAAAATACAAGCATTCCTAAACCACTATGTCAATTTGATTTTTCATTAACTTTCACTTCTACTACCTGACATGAAAAAGAGAAAGGAAGCCACCCCAATTCCTCCACTTCCATGAAATTTTAAACCAAGTTTCAGCATCCTTTCTTATCAAGGACACCAAATAAAATAATTTATTTTTATTTTTATTTTTTATTTTTTATTTATTTTTATTTTATTTTTTTATTGATATTTTGTGTATTTCATACATCATTTTCCAATTCAGTTCAGGCATATATCCCCTTCCCTTCCCCCCATCCCACCCCTACCCATCCCAGATCATGCATTCTGCTGTAACTTTTCTGCATCTTTCTGTTTTTTGTTTTGTTTTGTTTTCATTTTTTTAACAATAAGTGATAATTTGTAGGTACAAGCATCCTTCATGTAAAACCAATTTGTGAGCAGTTGTGTGCAAACTCACACAGCTCATGGGTCCCACCATCCAGCAGGGGGGGGGCTTGTATGTTCAATCAAGTTGATCAAATGAGTGTCCAGTCTATATTGTTGTAGTTTCACCATTCACCCCAATCGTAGCCCTTACATTCTACCACAACCCCTCTTCCCCAGATTGTTCCCTAGGCTTAGAAAAGGGGCACAGGTGGATGAGAAGCAAAACAGTCTACTTTCTCTGGAGCTGTTGTCTTGGTCTCTAGTCAATTCTGGCCAGGAATGACAATTTTCCTGTTAAACATGACGGGGTCTTACTGTGGCTTATAACATCTCCTAACCTGTAGAGGATGTAAGCCTTGTGGCATCAGCCATGGTTATTCCTCCAAGAAGAGAGCCAATAGCCAATTAGGTTTGGGATAACAGGCATATGGCTGCCACTGACTGCACAGTATTTCCGGGCAGGTGAGGTGTAGCTGTGTTTGACAGTGGAGTCTTGCTTGAACTCAAGGAGAGACCCTATTTGCTTTAATGGTTGAGTGGCCTTGGTACACTCTCTGGATTCCAGAGGCCATCTGTACACTTGTATGTGTGGTCTCACAAAATCTTTCCCATGTTAACGTCAGGTCTTCAGCAGCAGGGCCTTAATCGCCTCTCCCTCTTGCAGGTATCCCCCAGTTTACAGGCAAGGCACCTTTACCTTTTGTGGGGCCTTGGATCCCCTGGCCAACATCTCCCCTGGTAAATATCTATACCAAAGTAACCAACCATACCATTAGTGCTGTTTTAAATATGTAATAACGTATATGATGCTTGTGCTTCAGTAAGTAGGACTTAAAGGTATCCTGGACAACTGTCAGTCCATGAAAGGAAAATAGCCAGAAGTGTTACCAGAGTCGAAGACACAGCGCTAGAAGGTTCTATTTGTGCGTTTCAATCCACCTGTGGCCTCTTTCTCTAACCTGGGACAAAAATCGTTGGAAGAGGGGGCGGGGTATAGAATGTAAGGGCTGTCGTTCGAGTGTTTGAAGGTGAAACTCAGCAATGTCATTCGGTGGACACTCTTTTGATCAACTTGATTGGACAACAACCCCCACCTCACCCCCATCGCGATGGTGGGGGCCTTGTGGGG
>VZQC01006876.1:5509500-5705798 GCA_009823505.1 Rhizomys pruinosus
TATATATATATATATATATATATATATATATATATCCATTTTTTAAATGGAAAATAAATCCTAAATATGAAAACACAGTTTTGATATCTGAAAATGTAATTCTAAAGACACTGTTTTTCACATGAATTCAAAGACACATAAGATGACTTAGCTTTACTCTTCCAAATGTAAAGGTAGCAATGACAAAAGAAAAAAAACAGCAAACGACAGGAAATAAAATACAGTAGGAACCATGTCCTGTGCAACACTGGTACACTGCACTGGGTAGCATAGAAGAACTAGGAGGTGATTCGACAGGAAAGAAAAATACAGTAGGAACCATGTCCTGTGCAACACTGGGTACACTGCAAACGACAGGAAAAAAAAAATACAGTAGGAACCATGTCCTGTGCAACACTGGTACACTGCACTGGGTAGCATAGAGAACTAGGAGGTGATTCCTGAGCCCACTCAGGTCTCTAGTTTCCTGGAGCCCCAGGGCATTCACAAAGACAGTGGTGCTCACTCGAGAACTCCAGAGCACTCCTCGTTGGGTTCTACCTTACATACAAAGAAATGGTGGAATTAGACATAGGAGATGCCATTAAAATTATTATAGCATTCTTGGAGTACTTGGATCTCATGGAGAGTAAATTTGGCACTGAGTAAACTGTGCAAGAATATGATAACTACAGCTATTTGACACAGAGATTGAAAGGGAAGGGTGAGAAACTCTGGTGCCTACATGCATCTTTGCTTCCCTCAGCCATAACAGGATAAGAGAAATATTAAAGGAGTCTGGAAAATTGAAAGTCATCTAGATTCATAGGTTTGTTTTAGTTTGGCCAGAGTGGAATCAGATTCTACAATAGTCTATTATTACAAACATATGGATGGATTTATCCTACCATCCTCAAGAATATTTCTCTTAGAATATGAAATCTGTGTTCTTGGTGCTCATTTCATGTGTGAAAATTTGGATGTATTTGAGGCCTGTCATTCTTCTTTGTCTTTTATTTCAAAATAGGAGGATTGAGTTACCTGGTTCCATACTCTGAGTTTGTTTTTTGTTTTGTTTTATTTGTTATTTTTTGTCTTGTTTTTCCAGAAAGAAAACTTCCTAGATGGAAGATTCTATAATCCTTGCAAATTATATTAGCTGCCTTAGAACTTGCTTACTAAAAATGATGTGTTTACAGTTACCTGTAGGTTTACGCCAAAGACGCATGCAGAGTTGTGCTTTCTCTGGTTTTGCACACTTTCAGTTGCCACCATGATCTCATTGTAGAAAACAACACTTTTTCTTATTCATTATGCCAGGTGGAATGGCACTTATAAATCCTCTGGTATCTGAGAGTTACTTCTGCCTATGGTTTCATCCTCAGAAAAAACTGGACAGTTTTCCAATTCCAGTTATATTTTTCCCTTTGGTTGAGTTAAAAAAAGAAAAAAATATGTTCATCCAGGTTATAAAGTTACCTGTCTAGATTAATAGGATCCAGATAAATATTCCCATTCATTTTTTATCACCAGTGCCTTCATTATATTACAGCTGAAATATTACAATTGGGAATGAAGAATAGAATTACCCCTAAACTGTCTTTATAAATTAAACTCACTTATTCCACTTTTAATATCCCTTAACACATCATAAAAGAACAAAAATACGTGCATAAACGTTTTCCAACTGACGTCAATTTAACACCCTAAATGATGAACCACTAAAAAATGTAGGGGAGAAGTCACTGCGGTTTTTCAAAAGGCTTGACAGTGAATAATTTAGGATCATTAAGCTATACTGTTGCTGTCCCAGCATTGCTCTTCCAGCATGAAAGCAGCTATAATCACATAATTGGGAATGTCTTTGTTCCAGTAAAACTTTATTAACAAAATTGAGGCTATCATTTACCATCCTCTAGTCTAGGTAGTAACCAGATATCTGTGAATGATATGCATAATGCAATTATTTAAATTTAGTGATGAATATTAAGAAAAGTATGAGAAAATGCAATAGTGAAAAAAACCTTTAAGACAGAAGAGCATATGAATGTGATCATGGCTACAAATAACAACAAGCTATAAAACTTGATGATAAACAATCAGCCACAGTTATAGTAGGCTGCCAGAAGAGTCAAAGAATATTTCAGATGTTACTTGTATTATTTCTTTTTTTTTTTAATTTTTATTGATGGTTTGTGCATTTTGTACATCATTTTCCAATTCAGATCAGGCATATTTCCCTTTCCCTTCCCCCCACCCCCACCCCATCCCAGATCATGTATTCAGCCATAACTGTCCTGCATCTTTCAGTTTTTTTTTTTCATTTTTTAGCTATAAGTGATAATCCATGAGTATAAGCATCCTTCGTGCAAAACCAATCTACAGACTGTTGTGCCCAAACCCCCACAGTCCCACCATTCAGTGGGGGTTGACAGGTTGTTTGTTCAATCAAGTTGATCAAATGAGTGTCCAGACTACATCGCTGTAGTTTCACCGTTCACCCCAATCGCAGCCTTTACATTCTACCACGCCCCCTCTTCCGCAGATTGTTCCCTAGGCTTAGAAAAGGGGCACAGGTGGATGAGAAGTAAAACTGTCCTCTCTCTCTGGAGCTGTTGACTTGGATTCTGGTCAATTCTGGCTGTTTCCTTTCATGGGATGACAGTTTGTTCAGGAGTAACCTTTCGATCCTACTAATGAAGCACAAGCAATTAGATATATAGGTATTTAAGCAGCACTAATAGTTATGGTAGGTTACTTTGGCATAGACACATATGTTTGGATGATATGTTAATCCATGAATTACATTTTTACCCCCTGATAAATATAACAGGGTCTTACTGTGGCTTATGACATCTCCTAACCTGTAGAGGATGTAGGCTTGTGGCATCAGCCATGGGTTATTCCTCCAAGGAGAGAGCCAACAACAACTATTATAGAGGTAATCTCTTATAAAACCGGTAAAAATACCTTCTTTAATTGACTAATAGACATAAGAACTGTGAAAAGGATTATACTCTGTTCAGAACCAAATATAATACTAAAGTCCTTGGGCTATGCACTTAGGCAAAGTTTATTAATGCAGGAGCTCTGACATCAGCAATGGATTGTTCTACCAGGGGGATGTTGGCCAGGGGATCCAAGGCCCCACAAAAGGTAAGGGCTCCTTGCCCCTAAGTTGGGATACCTGCAGGAGGAGAGGCGATAAGACCCTGCTGCCGAAGACCTGACATTAACATGGGAGGGATGTAGTGAGACTGCACATGCAAGTGTACAGATGGCCTCTGGAATGCCAGAGAGTGTTCCCAAAGGCCACTAAACCAATAAAGCAAATACGGGTCTCCCTGAGTCAAGCAAGACTCCACCATCAGCACCAGCTACACCTCACCTGCCTGGAAATACTGTGCAGCAGAGGCAGCCATGTGCCTGTATATCCCAAATCTAATTGGTTACTTGTATTATTTCTATAATAAGGTATTTTAAAAATATTGAAATTCTAAAAAAAGTAAACAATGGAATACTTCTGTTTTAGACATCACCTATAAAATGCAACCTTTTTACTATCACTGTCTCATGACATCATCCTCCTTCACTCTAAGATCAATTCCTACATTCCTATCTTCATCAGGTACTCCAAGTTAAACATACAAATCTAAAGACTCACCAGTCACTTCTGAACACACAATTTCACTTTTGTTTGTTTTATTACCATCAATGTATAGCATCAAACAGTAAATATCAATCCTGTGTTTTCTGAATATAGTTATCTGTACATTAGAACTGTCAATAAAGAAAAAAACAATATGATGTCCTATGCCCTAAAATATAGAATGCATTTATGGTTTCAAGCAGGACTTTAACTTCATCAAACAATTCTAAATCTTTATTTTTCTATTATTTTCTAATCAACTTTAGCCATTTGTCCTAATTATAATGTAAACTCAATTATTCACTTGCTCCTTATCTAAATTTGTTCTTAGAGCATGGAATCGTTGGCTTTTCTTGGTTGTTGTACATTATCATGCTGAAATTCCAGATATTACTTTGAATTTAAATAAGAAATCTACCTTTCAAAGACAGATAAACTTTAATGACAGTAGCATAATAAATTCAAAATACTTTAGATCTATAATCAAGCTATAATATATATAGGACACCACTGTCATATATCCTCAATAAGTCATTTTATTATCTTATTGAAATTTCTCTCATCCTCATCACCCATCAGTGAACAGCAATTAGATGATCCGTCTAAATGAATCTTATAAATCCTTCTGCTTTTCATTAAAACTGTTGTCATGAACTCTGTTCTCTTTACCTTCATAGTTTCTACCATCTTCCTAACTGATTACCATTCTCCAGACTTGTTAAACCCTCAAATCCAACTCATTCTTTAAAATAAATTTCATGTATTTTATGACATTTTCGAAAGATAAATAAATTAAATTAATTTATATTTTAATATACTTTATTGAATTTTTGTTCATTTTATAAACAACATTATAGTCCTTTTTACCATCAGCACACTTACAAATCTCATACACCCACACTGGATTTCATGCATTTTGTCATCTACATTAAGGCCTATCAATTCAAATTATTATCCCCCAACATCGTTCAGTGCAAATTCGTCAACTGGGATCTAGTCATATCTAGGATCATTCCTTTAAAGAAGATCAGCTCTTCTCATTCAGTATAACTCAGCTGCTCAGTAGTTTGGGGGTTAATGTTGGGGCTGGCTTCATTTCCACAGTTCTATGCTAATTATTTTTTGTCTGCTTGAGTTTGCATGGTTCTTGTGCATGCTGTTTCCTTTACTGTCAGTTCATATGAGCAAGGTCTAAGGAGCCCAGAAGTCTCTATTTCCATGTGGTCATGCATCTCCTTCTATGGTTCTTACAATCTTTCTGTCCACTTTTCCTCACTGGTCCCTGAGTTGTGCTTTCATTGCCCTCTGCTGCATGAGGGAATGTTGTTGCTGAAAGTTGAAAGAATCATTACTATTTTTCTATGCCTTCTTCCACTATGTTCCATGAAACTTAGTTGTAGAATTTGCATGTAGATGTGTCACTTAAGGTTGGGTTATTCACAGACAATCTCTGTATGACCAATTGTGGAAATCTGTAATAGTCGTCATCTTCTGATGAGTGGTGATTAGCATACTTGTCTATAAATATAAGGATCCACAATTAGCACATAATGAGCAATTCCATTTGTCTATGTATGTGACCGACTTGGAGTTTTCTCTAAAATCTATGACCTCTCTATCCATGTGTATTTGGATATGTTTACAGTACCATGCATGAGTTCCCTCCCATTGAGGCCCAATGAAGTAGCTATTGATGACACCAAGTAAAAAGTTCTACTATTGCTTCAAGTAAGTTTGTTGTGCCAGTCATTGTTGAAGTCATTAGGCCTTAGAATAGCATTGGAATGGTGATTTATATTTTCCATTAGCAGCTTGCACAATGTTTTCCAAAACTATGAGAGCTAATATTCAGGGTGGTGGCATCCAAATCTTGAGTCTGAAGTATATCTTATCTTTTGCAATTGGGTCTTACTTTCGAGTTCTGGGAGACCATCTGGGGCTGTGTCAATAACTTTGGGAGTCTCTTTGGTTACACAGTCCAACAACTCAAAACAGGTATCTTCTGTCTGACACTATTTCTT
The DNA here is from genome assembly GCA_009823505.1 of Rhizomys pruinosus. NCBI lineage: Eukaryota > Metazoa > Chordata > Mammalia > Rodentia > Spalacidae > Rhizomys > Rhizomys pruinosus. The sequence continues at coordinate 5,515,150 of VZQC01006876.1, forward strand.
GTTATGTTGTCTTCAACTACACATATAGACTGATTAAGGTTTTTATATGAAAAGTTTTATAGTAGATTTTTGAACTAATATTCTACCTTATGGTTTTGCATACCAGGAAGACATTATCTTTCCAATATGTTAATCTGTACAGTTTTAAAATTTGAATAGAAATTATAAACTTTCATACTCTGTGATGTAATCTTACCGCATGCCTTGAGTATACTGAGATACTTCCACTTAATAACTTTCATTCCAACATAATTCTCATATTACTTTACTATTAAAACTGGTCAATTTTTGATAGAATATGTTTCTTATTAGGATTATGGACTCAAGTACATTGTCAGTTCTTTTTCAGATCTTGTTTCAGAAAATAAACTTTTGTACCATTTTTATATAAATATACATTTTGAAACAGATATTTTGTTATTATGCCAGAAGACAAATGGGAAAAAGGGTCTTCAGTAATTCTCAGCTTGTTTCTTTTTTGTATAAACATTTAAAACTGATATTTCATTTATTTTGATCATATAAACATACAAAAAATGTAATACTTTTAATATATGTACAATCATTTTAAGAGTTTTTATTGAGATTTGTGTATTTAATACAACCTTTCTTAATCAAATTTAGACTTGTTTCCTCATGCATGCCCTCCCCCAGAGTCCATGCATTATTCCATACATGTTAACTTTTGTCTTGCATCTTTTTCTTGGTCTTTTAAAACTATTTGATATAGACATTTACTGGTTTTGTCAGATCTCTGAACAAGTCTTCTTTTTTTGTTCCCTTTAATTTTATACTACTCCAAAATACACATATAAACAATCCAGACATATACCAACATGACAGGGTATATACAAGGATTTGGTGTTAGTATTGACAAATAAGGGGCACCATATATTGTTTGTTATTCTGGAACTGTGTTACTTTACTTAGCATAATGATTTCTAGTTCCATCCATTTACTTGCAAGTTTCATGATTTCATCTTTCTTTTTTTAAATATTTTTATTGATGATTTGTGTATTTCATACATTATCTTTCAGTCCAATTTAAACATATCCCCCTCTCCAGGAACCTCCACCCCACCACAGTTCATGCCTTCTGCTATACATGTCTTGCATCTTTCTCTCAGTCTTACCAATTTTTTCACTGCAGCGGCTTGTTGCTTTGGGAAGAATTTAATTGTATCAGTTAGTCCTATGACCCAGTCTTTTATGTTGTTTTTGTTCCCTCCCCTTTGTATTGCTCCATCATATGCCTATGTAACCATCACATATGCATCAAAATTATGACCTCCTAGAATAAACTGTATGTTAATTCTAAAATATGTTTAAATTCACATTTTTTACCTTTAATTTGATATTACTCTAAGATATGAATACATACCTTCCACCCATATACAGTAATTACAGAATTTGAAAATAAGTGGTAGGTAAATTCTAGAACCCGTTAAGAGATTCACATTATAACAGCACAGTTGCTTTCAGATAAAAAGACGTATAACAATAATATTTTTCAGCTTGACTTTCAACTGGGGATTTGATGTTAGCATCCACAAATGAGGGTAACCATTTTTGGAATTCACATTTTCTCCTTTAATTTTATATTAGTCTAAAGTATGCATAAATACACTCCACCATATACCACAATTACAAAGTAAGAAAATAAGTGGTAAATTATTTCTAGACCCCATTAATGTATTCACATTATAATGGTACAGTACCTTTCAGGAAAAAGAAGAATACAGATGAGGTATACAATTTGTCATTTGTTTTTATAAGACTGTAGTACTTCAATTAGCATAATGTCTTCTAGTTCTATCCATTTACCTGCAAAGTTCATGATATCATCCTTCTTCACTGCTGCACAGAATTCATTGCATAGAAGCACCACATTTTCTTTGTTCACTTCTCTGTTGAGGGGCATTTGGGTTGGTTCTAACTTTTCGCTATTGTGAAGAGAATTGTAATAAACATGGATGTGCATGTATCTCAGCAGTAGGATGAGTCTTGTGGCTATAAACCCAGGAGTGGTATGACTGGGCCAGGAGCTAGGCTCATTTTGAGTCTTTTAAGGGTTCTCCACTCTGCTTTCCATGGTGGTTGTAAGAGTTTACATTCCTGCCAGCAGTGTATGAGTGTTCCCCTTTCCCCACAACATCTCCAGCATTGGATATCTTTTGTTTTCTTGATCCTAGCCAGTCTTATTGGAGTGAGATGATATCTTAAAGTAGTTGGAATTTGTATTTCCTTGATTATTAATGATGCAGAACACTTTTTAAGATATTTCTCAGCCATCTTTATGACCTCACTTGTGAAGTATCTGTTCACATTTTTACTCCATCTTCGAGTGGGCCATTTGTTTTCTTACTTCGTTGTTTTTTGAGTAGTTTATATATTCTGGATGTTACTGTTCTGTCAGATGTATCACTGGTGAAGGTTTCCTCCCACTCTGTGAGTTTTCTCTTCACTTCATTGTTTCTTTTACTGTGCAGAAGCTTTTGAGTTTAATGAAATACCTCTTGTCACTTGTCAACTGTATTTCCTGTGCAGCTGCTGTCTGAATTAGAAAGTCTTTTCCTAAACCTTTATTTTGTATGTTGCTGCCAATTTTTTCTTGTATCATCTTCAGAGAGTTTTGGGTTTCACATTCAGGACTTTGATCCATTTGGAGTTTATTTTTTTACAGGGTGAGAGGTCGGGTTTTAATTTGATTTTTCTACCATGATGATCCAGTTTTGCCAGTACCATTTGATGAAGATGCTCTTTCCTTCATTGAGTCTTTTTTGTACTTTTTGTCAAATACGAGGTAGCTGAAATTGTATGTGCTCAAGTTTGGATTTTCAGTTTTGTTCCATTGGTCTACAGGCCTGTTTTTGTGACAGTACCAGGCTGTTTTTATTACTCTAGCCATGTAGTAGTGTTTGAAGTCTGGTATAGTTATTCCCCCTGTTTTGCACTTTTCTCTCAGGGTTGCTTTGGCTATTTGGGATCATATTTCTATTTTTCTATTGGTGTTCTGTGTATTTCAGACATCATTTTTCAATTCAGTTCAGGCATATTCCCCTTTCCCTTTCCCCTATTGCACCACAACCCACCCCACATCATGCATACTGCCATAACTTTCCTGCATCTTTATCGCAGTCTTTTTTTTCACTTCTTTTGTTGTTGTTCTCTCCAAATTGTATTGCTACAGTGTGTGTGTGTGTGTATGCATACATATGTACATAAATATATACATACACATATTACTTGAATTAGAGGATTTCCTTTTCCTAAAAGATGTCATGTTTTCTTTAAGGAAGTGCTTGAAGGTTCCTCCTTGGCAGTCCCAAATAACCATCAATACTGCACTTTTGCTCCTCATTTGGGGTCTTTCCCTCCCATGGTTCCGCAATGAAATCCAGTAGGCACAGATCCTATTTCAATCCCCCTGCACTGGCCTCCATAATACAACCCAGGTAGTCCAAAAATGACAGTCTATATTTTGAGGAGGCTGACATCCCCTTAGCTGTTTAGTCCACAACCTGGGTATCTCAGTAGTCCCCATCTGGCATTGAAGGTTTGGAGGAATCTTGGAAAGACATGAGTCTTCAGTCCATACTGGAAGGTTAAAAAGCTGTGTCTCATGTCTTTGAGGAATGCCAAGAGCGGTGGCAGCCACAGAGTAGTGCACTTACCAGTAAGAATTGAAGACAGGACAAACAACAGTACTCTCTTTTTTCTTTTTTTTTTTTTTCCTAAGCTCTCAAGTGTTATGTCTACAGTATAGTTTCTCTAGTCTTACTGATTATTTATATCTGGTTATACTTTCCTTTTGGATGCTTAATGCAACACAGTTAGCTCAGATTAACCAAGGTTGGTTTTCTCAAGGTCAGTTGAGGATCTGGTCCTCAGGGGTCTCTCGGGGTATTTTTTTTTTCAGGGGAGGAGGGTGGGAATGCCTTGCTCCTTTCAGCTTTTTCATTTACCAGTTCCATCCACTCGAGGACAAAATCAGATCTTGCTAGACTAAGCTTCTGAAGCATGAACAGACTTTCCTCTTTATAGACTGGACACTGGCTGAAGTCCCATTAGTGGCTCTCCAAGACCTCCCTGAACAGGAAGACTGGTGACCGACACTTGCAGGACATTTCAAGAGATGCCTCCATGCATAATCCCCTAAGACTTGGTTGACCTATGAGGGCAAGGAACAAAGTTATCCCTTAGGTCCCTCTTGACAAAATTGGTATGGGCATTATGTATGGTCCTTAAGCACCCAGAAAGGGCTAAGTTGCACCAGCCTATTACATTGCACCTGTGTTAAAATTGTATCCTTTGGAAACAAACTGTATCTTATTTCCATATCATATTTTTGATTCACAGCTTTCCATTTTAATCCCATATTACTCTAAAAGATGCACACATACCCTCCATCATATACCAAAAACCATAGGTCTGAAAATAAATCTTAGGTCAGCTCTAGAATCTGTTTAGAGATTCACAATGCAAGAGCAGTTGTCTTTAGATCATGCGGAATATAACATTAGAGTTGCTCACTTTGTCCTACAACTAGGTACTTGGTACTAGTATCCACAGATGAGGGATACCATTTGTATTTTGTTTTTCTAGGATTGTGTTACTTCACTTACCATAAAATCTTCTAGTTCCATCCATTTACCTGTAAATTTCATGATGGTATCTTTCTTTACCACTGCATAGTACTCCATCGTGTAGATGTACCACATTTTCTCTATCAACTCGTAGGTTGAGGGGCACGTGGGTTGGTTCCAGCTCTTCACTAATGAGAAGAGAGTCACAATAAACATGGCCTTACATGTGGTAGGAAGAGTCTGATGGATATATTCCCAGAAGTGGTATGGCTGGGTCATGTGGTAGGCTCCTTTTGAGTCTTTTAATGGTTCTCCATACTGCTTTCCACAATGGTTGTACAAATTTGCATTCCCACCAGCAGTGTATGAGTGTTCCCCTTCCCCCCCGTCCAGCATTTAGTATCATTTGTTTTCTTGATCTTTGCCAGCCTTATTGGGGTGAGATGATATCTTAAAGTGGTTTTAATTTTCATTTCCTTAATTATTAGTCATGTTGAACACTTTTTTAAGATGTTTCTCGGCCATCTCTATTTCCTTGCTTCGGAAGTCTCTGCTCAGCTCTTTACTCCATCTTTTGAGTGAGTCATTTGTTTTCTTCTTGTTTTTTGAGTAGTTTATATATTCTGTAATTTAATACTCTGTCAGATGTATCAGCAGTGAAGGTTTCCTCCTAACTCTGTGAGTTTTCTCTTCACTTCCCTTATTGTTTCTTTTGCTGTACAGAAACTTTTGAGTTTAATAAGGTCCCACTTGTCAATTGTCCACCTTATTTCCTGTGGTGCTGCTGTCTGATATAGAGTCTTTTCCTATACCTATGTCTTGTAAGTTGCTGTTAAATTTTTCTTCTATTACTTTCAGAGTTTTGGGTTTCACATTGAGGTCTTTGATACATTTGGAGTTTGTTTTTGTACAGAGCGAGAGGTAGGTGATTAATTTTATTTTTCTACTAGTAGTGATCCAGTTTTGCCAAAAACATTTGCTGAAGATGCTGTCTTACCCCATTGAGTCTTTGTGAAGATGCTCTCTTTGTGGCCCCCTTGTCAAATATTTCTTTACCACTGTATAGAACTCCATTGTGTAGATGCACCACATTTTCATTATCCATTTATTAGCTGAGGTACATTTGGGTGGACTCCAGCTCTTAATTCTTGTGAATATAGCTACAAAAAACATGACTGTGCATGTATCTCTGCAATAGGATGAATCTGCTGGGTATACACACAGGAGTGGTATGACTGGGCCAATGGTAAATTCATTTTAACTATTTATGAGTTCTCCACACTGCTTTCCATAGGGCTTACACGAGTTTGCATTCCCACTAGCAGTGAATGAGTGTTCCCCTTTCTCCACATTTGGTATCATTTGTTTCCTTGATTATAGCCAGTGTTAGCAGGGTAAAATGAAATCATAAAGTGTTTTCAATTTTCATTTACTTAATTACTAGTGATCCTGAACACTTTTAAGATGTTTCTCATCCACCATTACTTATTCATTTGTGAAGACTCTGTTTAGCTCATAACTATTTTTTGAGTGAGCCATTTGCTTTCTCACCCTTTCTTTGATTGTTTCTTTTACCGTACAGAAGCTTTTTGGCTGAATGAGGTCCCAGTTGTTAATTGTTGATCTTATTTTCTGCTCAACTGCTGTCTGATTTTTAAAAAGTCTTTTTCTGCACCTATATCTTATACATTACTGCCAATATTTTCTTCTATAATTGTCAGAGTTTCAGGTTTCACATTGAGGTTTTGCCCAATTTGTAGCTGATTTTTGTAGAGGGTGAGGGTAGGGGTTTAATTTTATTCTTTTACATGTGACGATCCAATTTTGCCAGCACCATTTGGTGAAGATGCTGTCATTCCTCCTCTGAGTCTTCTTGGTCCTTTTGTAATGAGAAGTGACTGAAATTGCATGTGCTCAAGTTTGGATTTTAGTTTTGTTAAATTGATGGGTGGGTCTGTATTTGTGCCAGCACCATGCTGTTTTTATGACTATAGCCCTGTAATGTTGTTTGAAGTCTGGTATAGTAATACAATTCTGCAATATTCTTTTTGCTCAGGGTTGCTTTGGTTTTTCAGCGTCTTTTGTTTTTACATATGCATTTTCAGATTTTTTTCTAAATCAGTGAAGAAAGTCATGGGAATTTTAATTGGGTTTGTATTGAATCTATTTTACTGTGGGTAGGATGGTCATTGTTACTATCTTGATTCTTCCAATCCATGAGCATATGAGGGAAGTCATTCATCTTCTGGTGTCTTCTTCAATCTCCTATTTCCAGGATTTACTATTTTCATTCTAAAGATCTTTAACATCTGTTTAATTAGATAATGAATATATATGCACCAAACTCTGAAGCACTGAACGTCCTAAACAAAATTCTATAGGACTTTCAGGCACAAATTAATCCCAACACACTAACAATAGTGGACTTCAATACCCCACTGTGCCTCTTAGAGAGGTCAACCTGAACAAATAATAAACAGAGACAGCTGAAAGGAACAGTATGATACACCAAATGGACCCAAGAGACATCTACCAAATATTCCTCCAAAACAAAACACCCCATGAAAAGTTTTCCAAAATCAACCACATACTTGGACATAGAACAAATCTCAAAAAATACATAAAAGTGAAATAAGTCCATGCATTCTCTCAGACCAAAATGCAACAAAAATTAATATCAACAAAAGAAGTCCTACTTTGTACAAGAACTCATGGAGACTAAACAATGCATTCCTGAATAATGAATTGTTCAAGGGAGATAAATTAAAAAAAAAAATAAACTATTCCTGGAATTAAATAAAAAGTACATTACAACACAAAAAATCCTATGGGACACTTTAAAAGCAGTCCTAAAAGAGAATTTTATAGCTCTAAGTGTCTACATTTAAAAAAAGCACAGGTAAGCTGGGCGTGGTGGCACACACCTTTAATCCTAGCACTTGGAGGCAGAGGCAGGCAGGTCTTTGTGAGTTCAAGGCCAGCCTCGTCTACAGCCTCGTCTACAGAACAGCTGGGGCTACAGGGAGACCTTGTCTCGAAAAAAAAAAAAAAAAAAAAAAAAAAGCACAGATAAACGACCTTACACTTCAACTAAAATCATTTGAGAGGTAACAACAAATGAATCCTAAACCTAACAGAGAAGGAGAAATTACTAAAATCAGAGAGGACCTTGAGAGCTTGTTTGGAGATTCTAGAAGGGGAGCACAGCTACTCATATACCCTTGACTGAGCACTGGTCAGAAACCAATGCACAGCTTCTAGAAGTACTCACATGGAGCATTGAAGGAGAAAGTCGACACCATCCTGGCCAGCCAGATCAAATGAATAAACCCTGGACATCAGTGGGGTGAGAGATGTTGAAGCCAGATCACCCTCACATCCTAAACTCAAAAGTTTCTGTACAGGGAAAGAAACAATCAGGGGAGTGAAAAGAAAACCCACAGGGTTGGAGGAAACCTTCACCACTGATACATGTGAGAGAGCTGTAAACTCCATTTTATATAAACTAGTCAAGAAACAAAGAAGTAAATAAAACAAAGCAAAACAAAACAAAAACTAAACAGAACAACAAAAAAAAGCAACTCACTCAAAAGATGGAGTAAAGAGCTGACAGAGACTTCAAGAGTGAGGGAATAATGATCGCTGAGACACATCTTAAAAAGTGTCCAACATCACTAATAATTAAGGAAATGCAAATGGTACATACCTTTAATCCTAGCACTTGGGAGGCAGAGCCAGGCAGATCTTTGTGAGTTCAAGACCAGCCTGGTCTACAGAGTGAGTTCCAGGACAGCTGGAGCTAAAGGGAGACCCTGTCTCAAAAAGACCAAAAAAAAAAAAAAAAAAAAAAAAAAAAAAAAAAAAAAAAAAAAAAAAAAAAAAAAAAAAAAAAAAACACTTTAACATATCATCTCACTCCAATAAGACTGGCTAAGTTCAGGAAAGCAAAAGATACCGAATGCTGGAGAGGTTGTAGGGAAAGGGGAACACTCATACACTGCTGGTGGGGATGTAACTCTTACAACCACCATGGAAAGCAGTGTGCAGAACTCTTAAAAGAGCCAAAATGAGCCTAGCACCTGACCTAGTCATAGCACTCCTGGGTACATAGCCACAAAACTCATCTTACTGCAGAGATTAAATGCACATCCATGTTTTTTCAACTCTCTTCACAATAGGGAAGAGCTGGAACCACCCAAGTGCCCCTCAAAAATAAGTGAACAAAGAAAATGTGGCGCATCTACACAATGAATTCTATACAGCAGTAAAGAAAGATGACATCACAAACTTTGCAGGTAAATGGATAGAACTAGAAGATATTATGCTAAATGAAGTAACAGTCCCAGAAAAAGAAAGAATAGTGTCCTTCATTTGTGGATGCTAGCACCAAGTACCTAGTTGCAAGGAACATTGAACAACATTAATGTTATATTTCTTTTTATCTGAAAACAACTGTGCTCTTACAATGTGAATCCCTTAATGGGCTCTAGAATTAACCTATCACTTATTTACAGACACTGTAATTTTGGCATATGTGTGGAGAGTATGTTTTCATAATTTTTAAAAAATTATTGTTTGCATATTTTAGAATAATAAAAAATTAAAAGTGTAAAATGTGAATCCTGAAATGCGCTTTGGAAATAACATACAGTTTATTTTCCGATGACATAATGGTAGTATAGGTGATATAGATAGATAGATAGATAGATAGATAGATAGATAGATAGATAGATATAGATATAGATATATATTACAGTACAAGTTGGAGGGAATAGCAACAACAAAGGAAGTGGGACTAAGAACTGACCAAAACAGTAAATTTCTCCCAAAACAATAATCTTCTCCTTTGAGAAACTTTTAAAAAGACTCAAGCAAAGATACAAGACATGTATGGCAGAATGCATGAACTTGGGTGTGGTGGGGGGAAATGGCAAGGGAAATGAGTCTAAATTGGAATGAGAAATGTTTGAAATGCAAAAAATTCAATAAAAATATTTTAAAAATTGGATCTGGGATCAATGGAATAGAAACAACAACAAGAAAATCAAAGAATCAATGTATCCAAGATTTGCTTCTTTGAAAGGATAAACAAAATAGATATACCTCTATCCCAGTTAACCAAAAGAAGAAAAAAGTGCAACTCCAAAATCATCAGAATTAGAGATGAAAATTGAAACATCAGAAGAGATAGAAAAGGTCCAGACAATTATATGAGAATAATTTAAAAACCTATATTTTATTTAATTTGAAAATCTAAGAGAAATGGATGAATATCTGAAATCATGGAAAGCACCAAAGCTTAACCAGGAAGAGACCCCCAGCATAAACAGAAACATAACATTTGAGGAAATTGAAATAGTAATACAAAACATCACACGTAAAAATAGCCTAGGCCCAGATGGATATAGGCAGAATTCTATTAAATATTTAAAGAAGAACTACAACCATTATTACTCAAATAATTCAAAAGGATAGAAACAGAGGGAAATCTCTCAAATTCCTTCTATGAAGCCAGCATCACTCTAATACCAAAACCAGGCAAAACTACAACCAAAAAATTAAACTATAAACTCATTTTTAATGAATATAGAGGCATGTAACCCTGAATTAGATAGATGTTGTGGGTATATAGCCAGGAGTGGTATGACTCGGTCAGATGGTAGGCTCATTTTGAGTTTTTAAGTGTTCTCCACACTACTTTCCATAATGGCTGTACAAGTTTACAGTCCCACAAGCAGTGGATGAGTGTTCCCCTTTCCCCACAACCTCTCCAGCATTTGGTGTCTTTTGTTTTCTTGATCTTAGTCAGTCCTATCAGAGTTAGATGGTATCTGAGAGTGGTTTTAATTTGCATTTCCTTAATTGTTAATGATGTTGAACAGTTTTTAAGATGTTTCTCTGCCATCTTTACTTCCTCACTGGTCAACTATTTGTTCAGCTCTTTACTCTATGTTTTGAGTAGGTCATTAGTTTTCTTGCTTCTTTGTTTTCTAAGTAGTCTATATATTCTTGACATTAATGCTCTGTGAGATTGTTACTGGTGAAGATTTCCTCCTGTGGGTTTTCTCTTCACTTCTTTGTTTCTTTTGCTGTACAGAAGCTTTTGAGTTTGATGATTTCCCATTTGTCAACTCTTGACCTTATTTTCTGTGTAGCTGCTGCTGTCTGAATTAGAAAGTCTTTTCCTACCCCTATGTCTTGTGGGTTGTTGCAGCTCTTTCTTCTAGCACCTTTAGGGTTTTGGTTTTCATGTTGAGATCTTTGATCCACTTGGAGTTGACTTTTGTACAGGGTGAGAATAACGGGTGAGAGGAATTGTGTTATTCTATAAATGGTGATCTAGTTTTGCCAGCAACATTTTCTGAAGATACTATCCTTCCTCCATTGAGCTTTTCTTGCCCCTTTGTCAAATATGAGGTGGCTGAAATTGTATGAGCTCAATTTTGGAACTTCAGTTTTGTTCCATTGGCCAATGGGTCTGTTTCTATGCCAGTACCAGGCTTTCTTTATGAGTATAGCTCTGTAATGCAGCTTGAATTCTGGTAAAGCAATCCTCTGTATTTCACTTTTCACTCAGGGTTGCTTTAGCAATTCAGGGTCTTTTGTTTTTACATATGAGTTTATGGATTTTTTTCCAAGTCTGTGAAGAAATTTATGAGGATTTTGATTGGGATTGCATTGAATCTGTATATCAATTTGGGTAAAATGGACATTTTTACTGCGTTAATTTTTTTCCAATCCATGAGCATGGGAAGTCTTTCCATCTTTTGATGCCATTTTTAATCTCCTTCTTCATGGGTTTAAAAATTTTGTTGTAGAGTTCTTTGTTATCATTGGTTATGTTTGTTCCCAGGTATTTTATTTATTTATTTTTTGAAGCTATTGTGAGTGGGAAGTTTTTCTTAAACCTCTTCTCCACTTGTTTATTATTAATGTAAAGGAAGGCTACTTATTTTTATAGTTTAATTTTGTATACCACCACTTTACTGAAACTCTTAATCATTTATAAGAGTTTTCTGATAGAGTATTTAGCTTACCTTAGATAAACTGTCATTCATCCTCAAAAAGTGATCGTGTAACTTCCTCTTTCCCAATTATTACTCCTTTAATTTCCTTCTCTTTTCTTTTGGCTCCTAGAAAGCATTTTAAGCACTATGTTGAAGGATTCTGGCCTTTTAAGGTGAATGCTTTCAGTTTTTATCCATCCAGGATGATGTTGGCAGTGGGTTTGCTATATATGGCTTTGATTATGGTGAGGAATGTTCCCTTCAGTCCAATTCCCTCTAGAACTTTATTTTATTTTATTTTATTTTATTTCATTTTTTTGTATGTGTATGAATGTACTGTCTGCATGTAAGTTTGTGCACCCGTGTTGTGCAATGCTGCGGAGGTCAAAAGAGGGTCTTAGATTCCCCTGCAACTGGAGTTAAAGACGGTTCTTAGCCACCATGTGGGTGCTAGGGATCGAACCCGGGTCCTCTGCAAGAGCAGTCGGTGCTCTTAACCACTAGGCTATCTCTCCAGCCCCTAGCCTCTAGAACTTTAAACATGAATGGATGCTCAATCTTGTCAAAGGCTTTTCCTGCATCAGTTGAGATGATCATGTGGTTTTTGTCTTTCAGTCCATTTATGTGTTTTATGAGATTTATTGATTTACCTATGATGAGCCATCCCTGCATCTCTGGCATGAATCCAACGTGATCAAAATGGATGATCTTTTTTAATGTGTGTCTGGGTATGATTTGCAAGTATTTTGTTGAGAATTTTTGCATCTATGTTCATTAATTAGATGGGTCTATAGCTTTCTTTTTTGGTTGTATCTTTGCCTGCTTTTGGTATTAAAGTGATGCTGGCTTCATAGAAGGAATTTTGGAGAATTTCCTCTATTTGAATCTTTCTGAACATTTGAGTAGTAATGGTTGTAAGACTTCTTTAAATGTTTTATAGAATTTTGCTGTGAAACCATCTGGGCCAGGTTTTTTTAGTTGGGAGTTTTTTTTATTACAACTTCAATTTCAGCAAGTATTATTGTTTCTGTTTAAACTGTCACTGTCTTCTTGGTTAAGCTTTGTTGGCTCCCAGGATTTCAGATATTCATGCATTTCTCTTAGGTTTTCAAATTTAGTAGAGTATAGGTTTTTGAATTATTCTTTTTTTTATTGATGCTTTGTGTATTTCATACATCATTTTCCAATTCAGTTCAGGCATATACCCCTTTCCCTTCCCCCCACCCCACCCCTACCCATCCCAGATCATGCATTCTGCCGTAACTTTTCTGCATCTTTCTCTGTTTTTTTGTTTTGTTTTGTTTTGTTTTCATTTTTTAAACAATAAGTGATAATTTGTGAGTACAAGCATCCTTCATGTAAAACCAATTTGCAAGCAGTTGTGCCCAAACCAACACAGCTCATGGGTTTTGACTGAACATACAAGCCCCCCCCCACCATCCAGCAAGGGGAGCTTGTATGTTCAATCAAGTTGATCAAATGAGTGACCAGTCTATATTGTTGTAGTTTCACCATTCACCCCAATCGCAGCCCTTACATTCTACCGTGCCCCCTCTTCAGCAGATTGTTCCCTAGGCTTAGAAAAGGGGCACAGGTGGATGAGAAGCAAAACAGTCTACTTTCTCTGGAGCTGTTGTCTTGGTCTCTAGTCAATTCTGGCTGTTTTCTTTCATGGGCTGGCAGCTCGTCCAGGCATAACCTTTCGATCCTACTAATGAAGCACACATAATTAGATATATAGGTATTTAAACAGTATAATATATAGCCTTTCAATTCTACTAATGAAGCACACGCAATTAGATATGTAGGTATTTAAACAGTACTAATTGTTATGGTAGGTTACTTTGATATAGACGCAGATGTTTGACAGGGTCTTCCTGTGGTTTATAACATCTCCTAACCATTAGAGGATGCAAGCTTGTGGCATCAGCCGTGGGTTATTCCTCCAAGGAGAGAGCTAATAGCCAATTATTCTTATATGATTGTCTGGATCTTTTCATTGGCTGTTGTGATGTTTCTCTTTTCATCACAAATACTATTAATTTGGAGTTGTTCTTTCTTTGTTTTGTTTAACTGGACTAGAAGTCTGTCTATCTTGTTTAGATTTCAAAGAAGCAGCTTTTGGATTCATTAAATTTTTGTATTGCTTTCTTTGTTTCTATTTCATTAATTTCTGCTCTGATTTTTGTTATTTCTTCCTGTTGGGTTTGGATTCATTGATTGTGGTCTCTCAAGTGTTTGTAGCTACAGTGTTAGATTGTTTACTTGTTCCCTTTCTGTGTTTTTTTTTTTAATGTGGGCACTTCAGGCTATAAATTTCCCTCTTAAGACTGATTTTAAAGTACCCCAGAGTTTTTGTTGTGTTGTATTGTCTTTTTCAGTTCCATGAATCTTTTTATTTCACTCTTTATTTCTTCCCTGACCCTTTCATTATTCAGGATTGTGTTGTTTTCTCTCCGTGTATTCTTCTAACTAGTAGGACTTATTAAAATAATAACAATAATAATAATAATAATAATAATAATAATAATGAGGCTTATTACACTGTGATCTGATAGAATGCAATGAAATATTTTCAATCCTTTTGCATTTGTTAAGAATTCTTTTGTATCCCAGTATGTGGTCGATTTTGGAGAATGTTCTGTGAGGTGCCACGTAGAAAGTATATTCTATTTTGTTTGGGTGGAATATTCTGTAGATGTCTGTGAGGTCCATTTGTTTTTTGTTTTGTTTTGTTTTGTTTTTTTGTTTGTTTAGTTCAGATGTCTCTCTGTTAATTGTTTGTCCTGTTGATCTATCCAAGGGGCTCAGTGAGGTATTGAAATCCCCCACTATTAGTATGTTGGGATTAATCTGTGTCTTGATGTCCTGCAGAGTAGCGTTTATAAAGTTAGGTGCACCAGAGTTTGGTGCATAACAATTTAGGATTGTGAAATCTTCATGGTTAATTGTTTCTTTCATCAGGATGTAATGGTCCTCTTTGTCTCTTCTGATTAATTTTACTTTGAGGTCTATTTTGTCTGAAATTTGAATAGCCACCCCTGCTTGCTTCTTGGTACCAAATTGCTTGGAATATTTTTTTCAGTCCTTTCAATTTAAGGTAGTCTCTGTCTTTGAGTGTGAGATGGGTTTATTTTAGACAGCATATAGAAGGATGCTGTTTCTTAATCCATTCTTCCAGTTTACGTCTTTTGATTGGGGAGTTAAGACCATTAATATTTAAGGTTATTAGTGAGAGATGTATGTTGTTTCCTTTCATCTTATTTTTTGTTTGCCTTCTTAGTCTAGGTTTGTATTTACTCTGATATGATTTGTTAATTTCTCTCTTTAATTGCTTACAGATAGTTGCTCATTTCCTCTGTTCTTTGGATTATTTCGAGGATTTTCTGAAGTTTTTTTTTTTTTTTTCCTGATGCTTCAGCTTTTTTTTTTTTCTTGTATTATATTTTAAGGGATTCACAATGTAAGAGCACAGTCGTTTTCAGATCACATTGATGAAGTGTTGGTTTTTCTAAGGCATGCATTCTTTCATCTTGTCTATGTCATGAAAGATTTTTCTTTCTCTTTCAACTATAATTGACATTTTTGCTGGGTATAGTAGTCTGGGTTGGCATCTCAAGTAGTTTAGCACAGGGAATATTTTGTTCCATGTTCTGGTTTCATAGTTTGCACTGAGACATCAGCTATGATTCTGATGGATTTCCCCTTATATGTAAATTGTTGTTTTTCTCTTGTAGCTCTCAGTATTTTGTCTTTGTTTTGAGCATCTAGCATTTTAACAATTGTATGGTGTGGGGGATTTCTTTCCTTGTCTTTTATATTTGGTGTTCTATGTATTTCTTGTATTTGTATGGGTTTGTGGTTTTTCAGTTTGGACAAATTTTCTTCTATTATTCTGTTGAGTGTCTGGTCAATAGTGTTGTCTTGGGATTCTTCTCTTTCCTCTACCCTATGATGCAGAGATTTGTTCTTTTCTTGGTGTCCCACATTTCCTGGTTGTTCCACTCTTGTGTCATTTCGTTGTTGTTGTTTTATTATTTTATTTTATTTTTAATTTAATTTTTAAAATGTGTATGAGTGTACTGGCTGCATGTAGGTTGGTGCACCCGTGTCATGCAATGCCATGGAGGTCAGAAGAGGGCGTCGGATTCCCCTGGAACTGGAGTTAAAGACGGTTCTTACCTGCCATGTGGGTGCTGGGAATCGATCCCAGGTCCTCTGCAAGAGCAGTCAATGCTCTTAACTGCTAAGCCGTCTCTCCAGCCCCTGTTTTGTTTTGTTTTGTTTTTATTTTTCATAATCTTTACTTGAGCATTGTAGCTGCGACATGTTATCCTGCATGTCTGATATTCTTTTTTTCTGCTTCTTCCATTCTGCTTCTGAGGCTTTTTTACATCCTTTCCTGTTGATTGGATAAATTTTCAATTTCTTTTTTCATTTCATCCTGTGATTTCTTTAATATTTCCACTTCCGTCTGGAGCCTGTCATTCTCATCTTGTTGCTCTTTGGTTCCTTGGTCAGTTTTTTTTATCATTTCAGCCTGGGATCTTTTCAGGGTTTCCTCTTCATTCCAGACTTTGTCCTATCTTCCTTTATTTTTTTTTTTCCGCCATTTGTCATTATCTCCCTTTAGTTTCTTTCCAAAGTTTGTCATTATCTCCCTCTAGGTCTTTCTTGAGTTTTTCATTTTCTTCCTTTAGTTCTCTGATTTTTTTTTTTTTACATTCTTTGATTTCTTTGAATGTGTCTACAATTGTTCTTCTAAGGTCTGTGTCTTGGTTTCCTTCCAAGGAGATCTTGTTGTAGGAGTCTTCTGTTGGGTTGATAGAACTTGGTGTGGAATTATTATAAGCTTTTCCCATGTTGATTTTTCTTTGTGTCTTTGGCGTGTGTGTTTTTGTTTGTTTGTTAATTTGCTTCATTCTTTGTTTGGATTCTGGTGCCTCAACATTGCCTGCACAGACTAGAATCATTAATCCTGCGCCTGCTAGATTCTCCCCACCACAGCTCCACCAGCTTGAGTTGGGGAAGGACGGTGTGTTGTGTTGCTACTTTGGCCTGTGCACCAGTACCTCACACAAACCTTGCACTGGAACTTGAAACTGGGAGGTTTCCAGGTGGTACCACGCCTCCATGAGTGGGGAAGGGGTTTGCACAAAGCATCAAGGCAGGTGGGCGTCACCTGGACACACACTGGTATTGTGCTGGCCATGAGTCTATGTCCACACATGCTGTGTGCTGTGTGGATGCTCAATAGTCATCTTTATAGGAATATTAAATATGCCAGGCAGTGCATTGCATGCATTTAATCCTAGCAATTGGGATGCAGAGGTTGCAGAGGCAGGCGGATCTCTGTGAGTTCAAGGCCAGCCTGGTCAACATAGTGAGTCCAAGCCAGCTGGGGCTAGAAGGAGATCCTGTCTCAAAAGTCCCCCCAAAAAAGAATATCAAATGATATTTAAATTTTTGATAGAGTGTTGATTCCTTAAACATATTTTATTAATCTCTTTATTCATATAATCATCAATTATTTTGTTTTAATAATACTACGTTTATAGAAAATTTTATCAAGGTCGAATAAATAAAATTCAGAATTTAATATGTGGGCTAATTTTTCATTTATAGATAATAGTGTTTAACAAATCATTGTACATAAAATCTTTGACCATTCATTGAACTGTAATATTAGAGTGGTATTAGAAGTGACAGAATATATGTTATGTGTGATATAGATGGCACTAACATTTCTACAATTCATGTTTAAGGTATGAAAGCAAAATTAAGGTTGCAAAATCAATTTTTATGATAAAAACATTTTAAGTTGTATATTAATGATATTACATCATTTGAAGTCAAATGTGGTACCACTTATTTATCCAAGTACTTGAGTGTTTAAACGATCAAGAATTGGAACTCAGGCTGAGCACCATAGAGGAAACCAGGCCGACATGTGAGATTATTGTCCCTAAAAACAAAAAAAATCTGAAACATACAAAACATGTAAATTTATATTCATTCTTATTTAATACAGACAGCATTATACATTTTAAAATTTTTAATTGATTTTTTGTGATTTTCATACAATATGATGTAAAGTTACTTAGATTTCCCTGATCTGCAACTCCCGTTATATCCTGCAGTCCAATTTAATGGACTTTGTTAAATATATTATATATAAAATACATACATAATTATTAATATAAGGACAACATTGAGTTGAATTTTTTTTAATTTTATTTATTTCTGTATGTGTAGGAATGTACTGTCTGCATGCAGGTTTGTGCACCTGTGCTATGCAATGCTGTGGAGGTCAGAAGAGGGTCTAAGATTCCCCTGGAACTGGAGTTCTCCTGGAATTGGAGTTTCAGATGGTTCTCGGCCTCCATGTGGGTGCTGGGGTTTGAACCCAGGTCCTCTGTAAGAGCGGTCGGTGCTCTTAACCGCTAGGCCATCTCTCCAGCCCTGAGTTGAATTTTTACAGAAATCATGTACTCAGAAATCTGCAACCAATCAAATAACCTATAATGTTAATGTGTATATTGGTTTTTCTGTGAACTTACTATCTCTCATTTCAGAGAAGACTACATTTCATTTATTTTGAGGCTTGTTGAAGAGTGTTGCAAATTATTGTGAACACTTTGCATACTATGAAAATTAAAAGAATATATCCACCAAATTTCCCTTGTCCACCCAGCCCCCAGTTCTGACTGGTAAGGACTCCCCAGGCTCTCACTACTGGGTCCAGAATTTGGGGATCTGCACAATGCCTTAGACTGAAGGAAAGGAGTCCCCAAGTCCCCTCCATGCACTTCCTAATCTCAGTTCTCTTCGTCCACCAACCAAGAAACAGTCCTGGACTAGTACCTCCAACCTGATTCTCCCACTCACTAAATCTAAATTTTAAAATCCCAGTACAAAAACGAAATAAAAGAAAAAAAAAGCCAGTAGTAGAAACAGAAACCCCACAAAGTCCATGAAAATCCACAGTCCCACACACTGGATTTCATGTATTCTGTCATATATGTAGTATCCCATCTGGTCAAGCTTTTGTGTCCAGATGTCCCTTGTTGCAAGCTCATCCACTGGGCTCTATTCAAACCATACAGTTACTGTTTTAAAGAAGATCAACTCTCCTTCACCCCACAGAAATCAGTTGCCAATGCTCTTTGGATAGCATTGAGGCCTCCTGCCCATTTCCATCATTCTGTGTTGGATTGATAGAGTTGGTATAGGTCTTGTGCATTCTGTCAAAACTGTTGGAAGTTTATATGTGCAAGTTCCTAGTGGACTGAATACCTTTGTTTCCTCAAGTTCATATATAACCCTAGGTCATACACTCTTTCTGCTTCCTCTTCCACAATGTTGCCTGCACCATGGGTGAGGTTTGACATAGGCAATTTATCCAGGACCATGCAGTCTGAAGTCCCTAGTTCTCTAAAACATAGCCAGTTGTGGCCTTCTGGGTGCACCAGAATCTTGTATGAGGAAGCTTCTTTGGTGAGACTTAAGCTATGTATTAGTAATCTGTCTACTCCGTATTATGCTCTGTTCTTTAAGCCCTTGCTGTAGATGTTCTATTGAATATGTGTCACATAGATCAGTGTATCTGTTAGAAATGTAATCTCTCTGTGCAACCAATTAGGTAACTATGTGATAGCCTACATCTGTTGCAAAAAGAAGCTTTTTGGTTGATTGATGTACAGTATGCTTGTCTGTAAATATAAGGATACATATTTATTGTAAAGTGAGAAATTAAATTTATATAAAGGTATGAAAGAGTTATGTTTTTTTTCTCACTGTGTTCCTGCTACTCAGCCACCACGATGTACCACTGGCACACTAATGTTCAGAGAGTGTATATGAATTTCTCATGTGGTCTGGCAGGGAAATGGAAGACTGCAATGAATGAGAGCCTCCATAGTGTTTTTCTCTGGATAGGGCCCATATATTAAACCTCACCTAACAATGCTCAGAGATGTTTGCAGAAGAGGGGGTTGAAAATTGCAATAGTCTTGGCTGATGCATGAACATATGGAAGCAATGACTTAAAATCTACTGAAAGCTTTTATATGTGAACTTGTGACAATGTTGGCATCAGGCAAGGGACCCACGGGAACCATGAAAAGGTCTCAAAATGGTGCAAGAGAAATGAATATGGGACTAACCTGAGAACTATAAGAAACAATACTTTTGGGTGAGGAAGAGTATGCCTTGCCTAGGATTCCTAGATATGCTGACTAGACTGCAGCAGATCTGTTTTCACAGAAGGATGTCTGGGTTTGGGAGCTTGACTGCATAGGGCTTAGCTTCGATGTTGTAATGCATGAGTGGGTGTGGATGTAGATGTGGATGTGTGAGTGCCCTGGTACATATTTCCAGTAAACAGTTCATGAAATTCAGAGGGCAGTGTTAGATGTTTTGTTCCATCACTACCTACATTTTTCAAAAAGTTAATTTATTTGTATTTTGTCCGTGTGAATGTTTTGCTGCATTTATGTAAGTGAACCATGAGAATGCAATGCCTAAGGAAGCAATAAGAGGAACCTGATCCCCTGGAACTGGAGTTGCTGATGTTTGTTACACACCGTATGTGCTGGAACCAAATCAGAGTCCTACTCAAGCAAAGTCAGTATACTATAGAATTGAGCTAAAGTACACTTCCTCTCTTTTACTTTTCAAAACAAAAATGTCTCATTCAACTTGCAAATCATTATATGTACTAGGCTTGCTGGCCAGTGGGTTACTGGAGTCTACTTTCACTAGCTCCTGTTCTGAGGTAAAGTAGAGTACCACACTTGGCTTTTTTGACAGTGAAAGAGATCCAAACATAGGTTCTAATGGTTCCACAATCAACACTTTATTCTTTGAGCCACACTTAAGCTTATTTTAACATATTAAATGCTTACTTATTTACATCATATTTAAAAAATGCTTTTTTGCTTCATTCACTTAAATACGTTTGTGGGCTCCAAAGATAGCTCAGTCTGTTAGTCCTTGTCAAGCAAGAAACAAGACTCAAATTCAGTCCTTAGGATGCACTGAAATAGCCCGTGTAGTCCATGTACTTTTAATCCCAAAACTGAGGAGGCAAAGAGAGGCAGATACCTGGGTCTCTGTTGTCAGCAGGTATAGTCAAATCTGCAAACCCTCAAAGACTCAGGGATCCTTCTCTAAAAGCAAAATTCATGGTGCCTAAAGAGGAATAGCAGTTTATATTGGCCTCTAGTCTTCACATGCATATGCACACATGTGTACACACTGATATATATGCAAACACATGCCAAACAAGTAGAAGCATACAAGTGCAGAGTTATACATGCATATGCATGCAGGCACGTGTGCAGGCGTGCATGTGTGTATACGTGCGTGTATTTGTAAAGAAGAAATTGTACTTGTTTCAAAGTTAAGACTATTAAGACTAGGGATCGTGTATCATTTTTCTCATTTTTCTAAGGATGTTTCTTTTTCTTTCTCTGAAATACTTAAAAATAAGACCTGCTAATTAACCACCCTTAAACTCTGTATTAGAAAGTCCTATTCAAATAGAAGATTGGTAGTTGGCATAGATTTCTTAGTGACCAGCAACTACAAATCTTATTCCTCCATGAAGCTTATTACCTTGAAATGTTTCCCAAGACATTTTACGTTAATCCCATTATAAATGATAACAATCAAGCAATTAAAATGGCAGTAATGTTCACCAATTTTTTTAGAAACTGTGGATGGATGGGACAGAATCCAAAACCGAGTCCAAATAAAATAGTTATCAACTTTTATGTTCTTGGTAACAGTAAATGTTAAACTATAAGCCATAAATGGCTTACATAATGTTATTGCACATGTTCACACTAAAAGTTACATTTTTTCTGTTTTTCATAAGATATTCTATGTACAAATATAATTTTAACATGGGAGATTTCAAAGAAATTCAAATTCCTATGTTGAGTTTTCCTACAAATATAATCACTGTATATATTTTTCTCTACAAGTAAGCATACATTTATAAAGTATTAATTAATTTGTAAAGTATTAATTATGTAGAATAAATTCATAGTTTTCTGTTTCTATAAGGATGCTTTTAAGAATAAAATATTCTTCCATGTGTAAAATATTAAAATAAAGTTGATTTAAAACTTTAACATACCTTCTGGGTATAGAGTAATGGGTATAGTTTTAGTGTTAGCTCTATCTTTTCAGTTCTGACAATAATAGTAATATTCTCATGATTCTTTAAAAGATAATTTCTGAGGTTCACATTAAATGCCTGGAACCAACAGTGGTACCAAAATGTAAATTCAATTGTTTTCCCTTCTTTTTTTTAATTTTTTTTTATTTCTGTATGTGTATGAATGTACTGTCTGCATGCAGGTCTGTGCACCCGTGTCGTGCAATGCCGCGGAGGTCAGAAGAGGACGTTGGATTCCCCTAGAACTGGAGTTCTCCTGGAATTGGAGTTTCAGACGGTTCTCGGCCGCCATGTGGGTGCTGGGGATCAAACCCAGGTCCTCTGTAAGAGCGGTCGGTGCTCTTAACCGCTAGGCCATCTCTCCACCCCATTTTCTCTTCTTATATAAGCAATGTGTCCTTAGCATTTATACTTTGATGCTTTACCAAATGCCAACTTAGTGTGATTAATTTTAGCTTCCCCAATTTCAAAAATGAAAAATTGATTCTTACCAGAAATCTTACAATTTTCAGTGTACAGGTTTTTCCTTATAAATTATATACTTGCATTATACACTAAAGTCAAGCATTTTAAGACTCCTCCGACAACTTAAATTTCCACAAACGGGCTGGAGAAATGGTTCAGGGATTAAGAGCAGTGACTGCTCTTGCAGAGGACTTGGGTTCGATTCCCAGCACTGACATGGCTGCTAATAACCATCTTTAACTCCAGTTCCAGGGGAACCTGACATCCTCTTCTGACTTCCACAGCATTGTACCACATGGGTGCCCCTACCTACATGTAGACAGTACACTCATACATATAAAATAATAAATAAAAACTTAAAAAAATTTCCACAAACTTTAATCATGAAATCCAAGACTTAATTATTAAATACACAAACTTATTTACAGAAAAGCACTATGAATCAGATAATATAAAAATCTACGAATGAGGTGAGCTGCATTATGCATCAGAGATCTGTTAGAGTAATAATATTCATGCTCTAGGCAGGACTGGCAGGGTAGACTCAGGATTTCTTTACAACACATATATGGCACCAGTAAAAATTTGTCTGCCAGGTGTGGTGGTGCACGTCTTTAATCCCAACACTCAAGAGGCAGAGGCAGGCGGATCTCTGTGAGTTCAAGGCCAGCCCGGGTCTACAGCGTAAGCTGCAGCATGAGCTGGCACCAAAGGGAAACCCTGTCTCAAAAATACAAAAAAAAAAAAAAATACAAAAAAATTTTGTGAGATATCTGAGTTTTTCTATTTAATGTTTCATGCATGAATAACAGCAATATCTGAATTTACAGAAAAAATCCATCAAGATCCTTCTTTTACAGGAGATTTGCTATATGTCATGTCCAGTGCTAGGTCTAAGAGTGGCAGTTACACACAAGCTAAATATGATCATTATTTAAGAATGTGATAAGCCAAGGTAGATAACAATCAAATTGGAGGTGCATGTGTGTATGTAAACACAAGTATTAACATTATGCATATTTAGTAAATACTTTATATATTTTTTAATATTATGATCATATCTATGCAAGTTATTGCTACTGCACTTCCTCTCTATATTTGTTCCAATAGACTAAACTCCAAACCCCGTTACTCTTTGGGGGTTTTAATTTTATTTTATGTGTATGTGTGTATTGCATGCACATATGCAACTACAGTTATATCATGCAATCCCTGGTCCCCTAGATCTGGATTTTCATGTGTTTGTTTGTTGGTATGTGAGAGCTGGGATTCCAACCCAGGTCTTCTATAAGAACAACCAAGGTTCATAACCACTGAATCATCTCTCCAGCCTCCATGGTTTTTTTTTTTTTTTTCTTTTTTTTTTTTTTGATAAACCATTAAAAATAGGAAGCGCTGTTGATTTGCACATTGCCCTGGGGCCATCCAATGGATCATGGGATACATATGAGTGTTCAAATTCAACAAAGAATCATTATCCCTTCCCTAGTTACTATTCTCTCAACAAAGCTTCTCAGTAGGGGAAAGAGCCAAGAGACCATCTACAACCTCTGTGCCAGAAATTTTACTGGCTAATTCTTTTATATAGCTATGGTAGATAATCATAGCTGCTGTGAGATCATGAATGCAAATAGCCATACAATGTCCAGATGAAGGTATTTCACAGCACTTCTTTCCAACCTCTGACTCTTATGTTCTTCCCATCTCCTTGTACGTGATGTTCCATGAGCCTTGATGGACAATGGATGCATTGAGAAGTCCAGTTTATGGCTGTGCTCTCAGCTTCTCATTTTCATCATTTTGACGAGCAAAGTATCTCTCAACTTCTTGCTCTCTACTGAAAAAAGAAGGTTCTGTGACCAAGACCAAGTGCAGCCCAGGTTTATGGGCACAGTTTGACATCATGAGTATTTAGAAAAATAATAACAAAAAATAACAAAAAAAATTGGGGCTGGAGAAATGGCTCAGTGGTTAAGAGCACCAACTGCTCTTGCAGAGGATGCAGGTTCAATTCCCAGCACCCACATGGCAGAAGAACCATCCTTAAGCCTGGTGTGGTGGCACATGCCTTTAATCCTAGCACTAAGGAGTCAGAGGCAGGTGGATCTCTGTGAGTTCAAGGCCAGCCTGGTCTACAGAGTGAGTTTCATGCCAGCTGGGCTATAGTGAGACCCTGTCTAAAATAATAATAAAGTAATAATAATAATAATAATAATAATATTAATAGCAGTTTTACCCTAGAACCTAAGACCTCCCTACCCATGAACTTATGCCTAGGTTTAGACTTGTAGGTATAAAATTCCCATCTGAGTAACAGGTCTCAAGTCAAATCAGAAATGGATTGGTCATATTCTGATACTCAAACCACTATTGCACCAATAGGTACGCCATGACTGATAGGTTAATATTATAGCATATGTGTTCCAATGTTGGGTAAGACAATTTATGACCTCTATGTCCCAACAGCCTATATACTGTGTGTGTTCCAGCACTATGAAATTTAGTGAGTAGGGACAAGGTTTTTGCTAGGTTTAGTATTGATTTCCCTGTACACATTAGCCAAAATGTGTTATGTCTTCACCAATAGGGTCATATCCTGAGGTCATTGGTGAGCAATAAAGGGCAATGAATCCTTAGCTATATTGAAAATCTTTGAATTCACCAGGTCCAATAACACATATGGATGCATCCCACACAACAAATCACGAATTTTCTTGAATAATCCATGTATTGTGATCTAAATATAGATTCATACTTTTACCATTTAAAAGTTGTCCTTTGAAATTTGCTTACTAGAGGATTTCTATAGTGTCTCATCCCTAATTTTGACTAATCCATCTTTTATATCTCTTGTACCCAATTTTTCTGTCCCTCTCAGTGATTAATACTTCAACTCACTTTATTCTGATTTTTAGATTTCTCTTGTGTTCTATTATCCATGTGAGGTGGATAATACATACTATTACATTGTGCCAATGCCTGAATAAAGAAAGAACAATCTTTAGCATCTGTTTTAGCCAAGAGCTGACAGAAACTGGCTTAAGAAATTTCTTACTGATTTTCCTCAGTATTTCTCAATAGGAAATGTGGGACACCAAGGAAAGACCAAGCCTATGCATCATAGGCATATGGGATGGCGAAGAAAGTCAGGCCAATGGCATCACCAGACATTCAACTAGGGTTAAAAGAAACTTCCCTAAGTTAAGGAAAGATATACCTATACAGATATAATTAATACATAGAACACCAACTTGAGAGGACCACAATGGCATACCATAGTAAAAACAGTGTATACACAAGAAAGAGAGGTACAAAAGCTGCTAGATATGTGTGTCTGTATGTTGTGCTTGAGCATTTATTCAACATCTTTAAGCATCCTTAAGAGCAGCATTAAGAATAAGGGCCAATAAACCTTTCTATATTTTTACAGGATTTTTTGGTGTTACACTGATACTGACTTCATAGGAGTTTGGGAGTTCTCCCTCTGTCTCTAGCCTTTGGAATAAAGAAGTATTTGTTTTAGATCTTTTTTGAATGTCATGTAGAATTTTGCTGTGAATCCACCACAGATCACAGCCTGGGGTTTTTTATTTATTTGTTTTGGGGTGTTTTGTTTTGTTTTGTTTTCACCGAGGAGTTTTGTTATTACTGTTTCAATTTCTATATTTGTTATGGGTCTGTTTAAGATGTTGATCTATTCTTGGTTTAACTTTGGTGGTTTTCATGATTTCACAAATGAATCTATTTCTTGTCTTTTTTAAAATTTATTGAAGTATAGAATTTTAAATTATTCCCTTACAGAGTTTTTGATTTTGGGTGAGATATCTGTTGTTTTGTTTCCCGTTTCGTCTGATTTTTTTTTAAATTTTCTCTTTCTTTCAGTTAACTGGGCTAAAATTGTATTTGTTTTTAACTTTTCAAAAATCCAGCTCCTAGATTCATTGATTTTTTAAATTTTGTTTGTTTGTTGTTTCTATTTCATTAATTTCTGCTCAGATTTTTGTTGTTTTTCTTGTCTACTAGACTTAGGGTTGGTTTCTTTTTGACTTTGCAGGATCTCCAGTTCTACTGTTAAATTGTTTACATGTGCTCTTTCTGATTTTTTTAAATGTAGGCCTAAGAAATAAAAACTTCCCTGTTAGGAATTCTTTTAAGATGAAAAGGATACATGGAGTTCAAGGAAAAGTAGGAATCCAAAATAGGGGCATGGTAGGGAACAGATATTACCACAGTGGAGTTGGGGAAATTGGGAGAGTTTGGCTGGGGGAAAAGGAAACAGGTACATTCATGAGGATGGTGGGAGTTGGGTTTTATTGGGTGAAGGGAAAGGGAGCACTGGGACAGGGGAGAGAGGAAGGAAGTAGTATGGGAAGAAAAAGACTAGAGATGAATGAATCTTGGGAAGTTTGGGAATCAAAATTGAAATGTCATGAGAAATACATACATAGTTTCTTAACATTAATGCAGTAATATATAACTGTGGGGAATTTGACAAGTAACCCAGTGCCAGACAAAAGAAATCCTCCCTCTGAGTGTTACCTAACACTCAAAGAGTGGTCCAGGAGACTCCTGAAACAAGTCAATGCATTATAAAAGCTCTTGGTTATCTCCCAGAACATAAGAGATAAGATCCTACTGCTGAAGACAGGACATTCTTCAAATACAGGACTTGGAACATTGCAATAGAAACTGATCTAGAAGCCTTCTATGTGAAGTTTAGCTCTGAGAATCCTAGATGATAATATGCAAGCAGCTAAGGGATATCAATTATCGGTCCATCCAAGTCCTAAAGTCTAATAACCATAAAAAGCAGCACAGCAAGCTACCCCTATTGGTGCATAACGGGTACTGTTATTTGTGTGTGTGTGGGGGGTGGGTAATCAGAAGCTAACTAATTGGTCTTCAGTTAAATTTACTCATATTCCTATTTCCTTTCCCCCCACTCCACCCCAGAGCAGGCATTCTCCCATAAATGTGTTGCATCTTTCTCTCAGTCTCTTTTTCTAATTTAGGAATTCACATTTTACTCACTAAAATTTTTATTAGTCTAAACTGTGGTGTCGCTACTGAGATTTGTGGCGGGGCCCACTTAATCCTAGGATGACCCATGTGGAAAATACGCGTAGGAAAGCACACCACGTATAGACAGGCTGAGGTTCAAATGCAAAGAGAGATTTTATTCCAACATGTCTGCTTAAATACCCATCATGACTAAATTCTCAAGGCCGAATCCTTTCGTCACAACACCCCACCCCATGGGTGTGGCCAAGGAGGTCCCATTGGCTTAGAATCCCATCCATCTTAACTAAGTTTTCCCACACTAAACTATGAATACATATCTTCCACCCATATATAGTAATTCCAAGTTCTGAAAATAAGTGGTGGGTTGATTCTAGAGCCTAAGAAATTTACATTATAACAACATAGCAGCTTTCAGATAAAAAGAAATATAACAATAATGTTGTGCAGCTTGCCTTTCAACTGGGGATTTGGTGTTAGCAACCACAAATAAGGGAGACCATTCGCCATTTGTTTTACTGGGACAGTGTTACTTCCCTTAGCATAACCCTTAGCATAATAGCTTCCTGTTCCATTCATTTACCTCCAAAGTTCATGATATCATATTTCTTTACTGCTTTCAATGAGAGTCAATTGATAGGCAACACTGTAACAGTAGCCAAATAAACATGCCTGGAAAGGACAAAAATACTATTGACTATGCTAGCTCTATCATATCTCTAGACCAATGATATTTGTTACTGTAATCGAAATATGGATCCTTAAATTTATAGACAAGCATACAGTGCACCACTCATCAATGAAGTTTCTTGCTGCAACAGATCAAGGCTACTACAGAGTTCCACAACTGGTCAGAATACATGTCTGATTGATTCCCAGTCCTGGGTGAGACATCTACAGTTGAACCTCTGAACTTCAGACTCATGCAACATACTAGAGTGAGGGGGAGAGAGAAAACTAATGCATCCCTCAACCATCGCCAACAAAGCTTCCAGTACACAGAGCACTGCACACATAGAAGGCCACATCTGACAAACTTTAAAGAGTAAGAGTGTGTGTCCCTGTATCCCTGGGTAGGATTTCTATATTGAAACCTTCCCTACCTACTGCTCAGAGACCATTGCTAAAGATGGGGAGCAAAGATTTTAAGTGCCAAGGCTGATTCATGCATACAGAGGAGAAGAGCATTTCAGGCTTCCAGAATCTTGCACATGCTAACTTGTGGCAATGGTGGTATTGGCCACAGGATCCATGCCAAGTCAATTAAAGAATGGTCAAAAGGGAGAGGAGAGAAATGTGTGGTGAGCCATCCTGAGACTGAGAATTATTGGAGACATTGCTACTGGGTGAGAGAGACTATGCCTTACTTAGGACCTCTAGGTGGCATGACTAGAATCCAGTGGATGAATTTGCAGTTAAGAACATCTGGGTACAAGTGCTTGACTGGATAGGATTTACTATGTATGGTGAAATACATGAGATCTGGTACGGGTTTGGAGGAGCATGGATGGGGGAGGGGGCCCAAACTTGATTAAGAACTAGTGTATGTCCTGTGCAGCTGCTGTCTGATTTAGAAAGTCTGGTCCGAAGCCAATGTTTTGGATGTTGCTGCCAACTTTTTCTTCTATCACCTTCAGGGTTTCAGGTTTCTAATTGAGACCTTTGATCCACTTGGAGTTGATTTTTGTACAGGGTGAGATATAGGGGTTGAATTTTGTTCTTCTACAAATGGTGATCTAGTTTTTCCAACTCCATTTGCTACAGATGCCGTCTTCATTGTCCTTATTCAGGGTTTTAAATTTTTTGTTGTAGAGATCTTTGGTGTCTTTGGTTACGTTTGCTCCCAGGTATTTTTTTTTTTTTTGAGGCTATTGTAGGTGTGAAGGTCTTCTTATATTCTTTCTCCAATTGTTTATTGTCTGTGTAAAAAAAGGCTATGGATTTTTCTACATTAGTTTTGTATGCTGCCACTTTACTGAAACGCTTAATCAATCATTCCTAGGAGTTTTTAGCATCCCTCGGGTAACCTATCATATCATCTGCAAAAGGGATAATTTAACTTTCTCTTTCCCCATTAGTACTCCTTTAATTTCCTTCTCTTGTCTTATTGCCCTTAGCAAGCCTTTCAAGCACTATGTTGAAGAGGAGTGGCAATAAAGGGCAGGCTTGCCAGGTTCCAGTCTTAAGGGGAATGCTTCCTATTTTTCTCCATTTAGGATGTTGTTGGTAGTGGGTTTGCTATATATGGCTTTGATTGTGTTGAGGAAATTTCCCTTCAGTTCAATTCCCTCTAGAATTTTAAAAATGAAAATGGGACTTCATCAAACTCAAAAGATTCTGTACAGCAAAAGAAGCAATGAAGGAAGTGAACACCAAAACCAGAGTGGGAGGAAATTTTCACCAGTGATACATCTGACAGAGCATTAACATGCAGAATATATAGATTACAAAAAATAATAAGAAAAAAAATGACCTACTCAAAAGTGGAGTAGAGAGCTGAACAGAGACTTCAGCATTGAGGAAGTAAAGCTGACTGAGAAAACATTTTTAAAAAATGTTCAACATTGCTAACAATTAAGGAAATGCAAATTAATTCCCACTCTCAGATATCATCTCAATCCAATAAAACTGGCTAAGATCAAGAAAACAAAAAACACTAAATGCTGGAGAGGTTGTGGGGAAGGGAATACTCATCCACTTCTGGTGGGAATGCAAACTCATATAATCATATGGAAAGCAGAGGGGAGAACCATTAAAAGAATCAAAATGAGCCTACCATCTGACCCAGTCATACCACGCCTGAGTATATACCCTCAAGACTCATCCTACTGCAAAGATAGCACACATCTATGTTTATTGCAGCACTCTTCACAATAGTGAAGAGCTGGAACCACCCCAAATGCCCCTCAACAGGTGAGTGGATAACAAAAATATGCTACATCGACATAATGGAGTTCTATTCAGTGGTAAAGAAAGATGACATCATGAACTTTGCAGGCAAATGGATGGAACTTGAAGCCATTATGCTAAGTGAAGTAACACAGTCCCAAAAAAACAAATGACAATTATTTCCCTCGTTTGTGGATGCTGACACCAAATCCCCAGTTGAAAGGCAAGCTAAGGGCCTGGAGAGATGGCTCAGCAGTTAAGAGCACAGACTGCTTTTGCAGAGGACCCAGATTAGATTCCCAGCACCCACATGGAAGCTAAGAACAATCCTTAACTCCAGTTCCAGGGGAATCTGACACCCTCTTCTGACCTCCGCAGCATTGCACAACACAGGTGCACCAACCTACATGCAGACAGTACATTCATACACATAAAAAAATAATAAATTAATTAAACAAAATATTTTTAAAAAGCAAGCTGAACAACATTATTGTTATACTTCTTTTTATCTGAAAGCAACTGTGTTGTTATAATGTAAATCTCTTAAGGGGATCTAGAGCAAACCTACCACATTTTCAGACTCTGTAATTATGTATATCCCTGGAAGGTACATATTTCTATTGTAGAGTAATATAAAATTGAAGAGGTAAATGTTAACTCCTAAACATATTTTGGAATTAACAGTGTATTCTCAGAGGTCATAATTTTGATACATATATGATGGTTGTATAGACATGTTGGAGCAATACAAAGGGGAGGGAAAGACAACAATATAAATACTGGGTCAAAGAACTGACTGATACAGTTAAACTGTGCTGAAAACAACAAGCCTCTGCAGTGGAAAACTTTGAAAAGATTGACAGAAAGCTGCAAGCCATATATGGCAGAAGGCATGAACAGGGGTTGGGTCGGGCAGGGAAAGGGAAATGAGTCTAAATTGGACTGAAAGTTGTAGGCATTCTTTTGGCAGAAGCACTTAAAGGAAGTCAGCAAGCAGCCTCCAAGCCTTGACCCCTGCTGTTATCTGCCAAACCTGTGAGGCCTAGACTGTCTTAATCCGTTAGAGAAAAGCTTTGATCTGGAGCAAATGGCCTGGGATTCCATTTGCCCCAATTGCCTGCCCCAGTCCTCAGTTGTGTGTGTGTGTGTGTGTGTGTGTGTGTGTGTGTGTGTGTGTCTGAGCCCATGCAGGGATCTGCATAAAAAGCCTTGAGTGGCAACATTAAAATTGAGTCTTCCCTCTGGTCTCTCTCTGAGTTCGTTTTCCTTTTCACTCCAAGTGACTTCTCATGGTTCCCTCCCCCTCCTTGCCAGAGCTCAGCCTGGAATTGTCAGCCTACTGGCCAGGGACAATTCCGAGGCTTGCAGCCTTGCAGAGCTGCAAACCTGGTCCAGGGAGGAAGAACATCTAGTGGACTGCAGGACATGCATAATGAACATTTACATATATATATATATATATATATAATTTTATTTATTTCTTTTATGTGTATGAATGTACTATCTGTATGCAGGTCTCTGCACCCATGTCATGCAATGTGGTGGAGGTCAGAAGAGCTTGTCAGATTCCTCTGGAACTGGAGTCAAAGACAGTTCTCAGCTGCCATGTAGGTGCTGGGAATTGAACCCTGGTCTTCTGCATGAGCAGTTGGCACTCTTAACTGCTAGGCCATCTCTCCAGTTCTGCATAATGAGTATGTAAAGGACCACTGGATGATAATATTTTAGACAGCAACTGGCAACAAGACGTGGGGCTTGACTTTCCACAGGAAAAAAGAAGGAAAAAAGGTATTTTCTCAGGCTGGCTCTCTCACCTCTCTTTCTCCCATGAGGGAAATCTCAGAGGGTTCAATGTAGGGAAAAGTAAATTCCCCCTGAAAGGAAGATTCAGGGTAGATGTAGATGACCAGGGAATTGAATTGGTCCATCCCCGTAAGACCCCTTTTTCACACGGGATTAGTCTTTTAATCTATCTTTCAACATTCCTTCTCTAAGGGCCAGACTGTAGGCCCATCTTCGTGAAAATCTTTTTCGTATGGAATACGTCTTTGATATGTCTTCTAGATAAATTCAGTTCCCAGAGATGAGAAGTTGTTCCATCTGAAGAGCCATCAAACCCTCTGCTCCTAAATGTTTCTCTAACCAATTAGCATTAACAACTTTCTTTGCTATGGGAAACAAACAGGCAGGCAAAAAAAAAAAAAAAAACCCACAAGCTAAGATCTTGGACCCATGTGCAGAAGGCTAGGCAGCGAGAAGGTGCACCATTATCTCTCAAGTTTTTGCCACACTTAGCTGCAGTGAGACAATGTTTAGGCAACTCTCACCAGGCCGAGGAAGGAAAGGAAACTAACAAAATTAAATCACAAACCCTCTCCTCCCAAGTCCCTGCTAAAACTCTCCCAAAAAAGCCCAACAATCTTCCCTCTGGAATTCACCCAGCTCTAGACCCAGCAACAAGAGAACAGGCTAAACAAAAACATCCAAGCTTTTTCTTAAAGGGTCAGAAGCAGCTTTCCCTTCAGCCATTTCTCTCTCCACCACAGAAAAACTGTGCCAGATCAGGGATAACCAAGACCTTCATTTACATACATTCTCGTTAATGTAGCCCCAACTTGGAGCTGCAAAAATTATGAGAAAAATAATTTCTCCGGAAAGAAAGACACCTCGCACATGCCAGGATCCAGTGCATGAAACTACAAACCCCAGAATTCCTTGGGCCTTGGGCTTGTCATGGCCATATTAACTTCCTGTCCTGGCCATGTTCCAGGCCAACAAATTACATTTCCCAGAATACTTCAGGCCTGTCATCAGACAAAATAATTCAGAATGTTCCTGGGAGTTTTTTTAAAACAGGTTTTCCCAAAAAAGCACAGAGAAAACGTACCTTTAAACTTCATTGTGTTTTTTTCTCATGATATTTGTTCAAAATTATGGTAATTGTACTGTTCCTTGTGTGTCAGTCTTTATCTCGAGTTAATGTTTTTATGATATGGCCATTCAAAATCTGCTAAGTTAAGTTTCATCTTAAGCATGCTTTTCTAATCTGATACATGTATACCCTAAAACGTCTTTAAACAATTTGTTAAGTTAATCTATTAATAATTCCTAGGCATTTCAAAGTCAAATAATCAATTAAGGATCCTAAACAATCCTAAGGTTAATTCATTAAAAAAGAGTCCTGAACAATTTTGGAGTCTTTTAGATTTGTTTTCACCTTTTTTAAAAATTTTTTTTTAAATTTTATTTTATTTATTTTTGTATGTGTATAAATATACTGTCTGCATGCAAGTTTGTGCACCCGTGTCATGCAATGCCATGGAGGTCAGAAGAGGGTGTTGGATTCCCCTGGAACTGGAGTTCTCCTGGAATTGGAGTTTCAGACAGTTCTTGACCGCCATGTGGGTGCTAGGGATCGAACCCAGGTCCTCTGTAAGAGCGGTCGGTGCTCTTAACCGCTAGGCCATCTCTCCAGCCCTGTTTTCAACATTTAAAATTCATAGGCCCCTGGACCATGAGGTTTCTAACCTACCACAGAGTGGAAATAACAAGTCATCCTAATTCATGTCTGTCTTTCCTTACCTAAATTTAATACCATTTTATTTCAGCAAAGCAGATTTGTATGGAGATTTTCAAGCCAGCTTGGTCTAACAAAAAGCTAAATCTAATAAATGTTCTTGATCAACTATTTGTCATTTTCAGGTTTTGGTTAAAAACATTAACTTGTGTAATTCTATTTACATAAATTTAGTAAAGGCTAACACTAAGACCAAGATTGATTTTTTTCCTTAACTCAGGTATGCCAGTATATTTAAACAGTGTATAAATTAATTGATTTATTAAGGGTAAATGTATGTATTGTCATCTACTGGATATGACCCACCAGTACCCAGTAGGATCTGCAAAACCCATTCTATAAAATTTATACCTTAAAGTCATACACCTAAGGATTTTATTGTATAAAGGTTAAAATTATATGTATATATATATATATATATATATATATATACAAACTTTATTTCTGCAGGATCCACTCTTAATCATGTAACTTACAGATCACAATATATGTTTAATCAAGGTTTCTCTAACTTATTTTTACTTGTATCCAAAATCTATTCAAATATTACATAATGGTAAACTAAATTACTTATGTTGTTTAAAAATTAGTCTAATACTGTCATCATAAAAGATTGCTCACACTTAAATGTATGTAAACTACAAGTTACTATTACTTTTACTTCTAAACTATACTAAATTTCCAGGTAACAGCCTTGACATTAATGTATATCCAATATCTTTCTGTAATGTTATCAGTAACATCCCCTTTTTATTTACAAGTTCACTTAGTGTTAAAAGACTGTATTTCATCTTTTCATCAACAATGAACTTCAGAACATCTGTTCCCATATGGCTATGAATGTAGTACTATAGTTTTCAAAAAGGGTATAAATAAGATAAAATTAATGTAATGCCCTCCAAATGACACATTAACTTCTTTCTTACATTAAGAGACATAAAATCTCTTAGAAGGATATTCTATTTCTCAAAAACATCTATTAAATATGTATCAAGGCCAGGTATTATGCTGGCTGGGATTTCTCCCAACAGCCAATTATATCAGTAAAAAAAAAATATTACATCGGTCTTTTATCAAGATAAAAATCAGGCCCAATAAATCCATCAAGGCTAAAAGGGGCAATGAGTACCATCAAGTACAAAACTGATATATTATTTTGTTTTTCAAACTTGATAATTAAAGGGCTAATATATGTCATTTTTAAAATACTTTAATAAGCCTTCATCTGCTTATTTACTGGAATGATAGATGAGTTATTTTCTACCCATAGTAATATAAAATAATGGAATCTCTTACCACTTCTGCTATACCAACAGCAAAACCTAGTATAATAAATAATGTTTACCTAACTGCCTATGCTCTTACTATTCATATTTCATCAGTAAAAGGGCATCTCTGAGAGCCAAGACTCCAGCTCAGCGGGAGGCCATCTGCAGCCACTTTTGCTTCACCTCTAGGCCCACATTCCATGCCTCAGGAGAAACTAAAGCCAGAACTGAGTCACCGGCCTCCTGCTGGGAAAAGGGTGAGACAACCTAAGTGCTATCTTCAACAATAAAAAATGGTTTAGCCCCTTTTCTCATCTGCCCTTCCCCCCAAAAAAGCCTAGAAACTATTGGCTAAAGAAAAAAGGTACAGGAAACAATTGTAAGTGGACTTTATTCCATCAATACAGTTGCAAGTACAAATCTTTCCAGCCAAACTTAAGACTTTGGAGATACAAGTAAAATCATCCATTTATATTAAAAGTGATATCAAGTGATACCTGTATGTCTTTATGTATAGGACAAGTCATGCTACTCTTAGAGGTGATGTCATTCACATAACTGCATGCCTTTGTATGTCTTTACGTGTATGACAAGCAATGTTATTTTTAGAGATACTGTCTCTATCATATCTGTATGTCTTGATAGGAGAAAAGGCATTACTTTTGTCATTTTTTTAGAGTTCGACCACTTGAGGGAAAAGTTGCATGGTTGCATACTCATTATTAGGTCTCTTTGCATCTTTTATGGTCAGCTTGTGATGCACTGGCCTCAGTTTCTGTGTTTAAATTGATAGGTGTGTAAACATTTGAGATTCTGCACAACTGGCTTGTGGCCTTTTGCTGCCTCTGTGTTCAAAGGACGATCAAATTATGCCTGCAAGCCTTTATGTTTGGGAGAAAAAAAATGTTATCTTTTTAACAAAGCCATGTTACCTGCAACCTAAGTTTCTCTAGGCCACCTGGATAATCCCTTTTGTTAAAACTAATTTCCCCCTCATGAGGTCGGCTTTCTGGGTTGTCAAAAACCAGTTTGGGGTTACAGCCCAAAATTTCTTTAGTCTCTATCATGCCATCCCAAAAAATCCTGTGGTAGACAGTGACTACTCTACTCCATTTTAATTAATATTGTAGGAGCTAGTTGTGAGACTTTGTCTGGCTTGAGGTAGGAACCTGCAATAAACTTTGTCCTGGTTGCTTCTGTGAGTTATCTAATATCTCCATGGCCACTTAAGTTGTCTCTGTGAGTTATCTAATAGCTCCATGAAGTCGGGATTTTATGCAGTATTTCTGCCTCACCTACTTTAGCAAAGTCCCAGACTCTGTAGGCTTTTCCTTTGATGTATCAAGCAAATGTCGTACCTCCAGTATTGCTGACCCTGGTAGAAGCCAGGATGCCTACTATACACACACCCAGCTCTGTTGTCCCCAGTGGGAGTCATGTTGGGCTGCACTATTCCAGAGTATCCCAAATAGATAAAATATTAACAGTTTGTGACAACTGACCTTTTTTTCATAAGTAAAAATGGGGAGATGTAGGCATTCTTTTGGCAGAAGCACTTAAAGGAAGTCAACAAGTAGCCTCCAATCCTCTACCCCTGCTGTTATCCGGCCAAACCTGTGAGGCCTGGATTGTCTTTGGGCCCTTAGGGAAAAGCTTTGATCTGAAGCAAATGGCCTGGGGTTTGGCTTGCCCCAACTTCCTACCCCAGCCCTCCATTGTGTATTTGTGTCCCAGCCCATGCAAGAATCTGTATAAAAAGCCTTGAGTTACAAAATTAAAATTGAGTCTTTTCTCCCCGTCTCCTTCTGAGTCAGATTTCCTTTTCTCTCTGGGTGACTTCTCACAATTCCCTCCCCCTCCTTGCCAGAGTTCAGCCTAGAATTTTCAGCCTGCTGGCCAGGGACAATTCCAAGGCTTGCAGCCTTGCAGAACTTGCAATGGTGGGAGGATTACCATACTAGTTCACAATTATATAACTGTGCTATAGTCATAAAATCATCATGGTACTTGCACAAAAACAGACATGTAGATTAATAGAACAGAAGAGAAATCCCAAACATGGCATATAATTTCAGCCACCTGACATTTGACAAAGGTGTCAAGGATACATAATGGAGCTGTCTTAGCATCTTCAACAAGTGGTTCTGGCAAAACTTCATCTCCACCTAGAGTAGAATGAATCATATATCACCATGCACAAAAGTCAATTTTCACTGGATCACAGACTTTAGCATGAAACCTAAAACTCTGAAACTTCTAGAAGAAAACACAGTTCATACCTTATAAAAATAGTTGAAGGAGTCAGGCACAGTGGCACACACCTTTAATCCTAGCACTTGGGAGGCAGAGGCAAGTGGATCTTTGTTCAAGTCCAGCCTGGTCTACAGAGTGAGATCCAAGGCAGCAGGGGCTACAGGGAGACCCTGTTTCATAAAGACAAAATAAACAAACAAATAAATAAATAAATAAATAAATAAATAAATAAATAAAAATAGTTGAAGCAAATGTCTGTCTGAATTGGATATCAGTTGCTCAGGCACTAAGGTAAAAAAATGACAAGCATGTGCTCATTACACTAAAATCTTCTGTACATGAAACGAAAAAGAAAAAAAAAAAAAACAAGAAGTCAAGATGAAACCCACTGATTGGATGAATATCGTCACCTGCTACACATTTGGCAGATGGTCATTAACCAGAATATGCAAATAATTACAAAAACAAAGAACTAAGAAAATAAATGACCCTGAGCCAGTGTTACTGAGACAAGACAAATATTACTAAAATCTTATAGGTTTATGAAATGTCTCTCCTAGTCCTACACATCTGTAACTGCTTTTAGGAATGCCAATTTTAATTATTTTCTGTTTCTACATTGAATATGAAAGATACTGCTATATGAGTGATTCAAAATAATATATTTTGATTTAAACTGAATTGCTTTAATTGAACGTAAAGTGTTAATTTGAAAACAAAATCACACTACCAGCAATAGACAGTTTTGTTGAATACTGTAATAAGGAAGAGTAGCCAGTTATACAAATAACTTTCAAATTCTAAAGGTATTGGTACATTAGAAATCACAAATTTGGTTCTTTTAATACTTTTTTTAATCCTGTAAAAAGTTTTTAAGACATCCTTTTTATTGATTAGTCATAATATGGCAAATGTGTACTTGAGTTTTTGAAATGTGATCCAAACTTGACACCCAGAGATGATAAAGTTTTTATAATGTTTCCTATATTGGGGCAAGGAGGTATTGTAGTTGTTGATGTGTAATTCAAATCACTGCAATCCAGATTGCTGTAGTTTACACTTGCTCTGTATGTTTCAAATCAGGTGTGTACATGTCATTTGTACTGAGAACATTACAGAATGAACTATCCAAAGTCCATTGATTTTAATGTGTTTTGGATTTGTAAATGAATTGTAGTAATTTCTTGCACATTTTTGGAAATTGATTGTATAAAATTTATGTATCTTTGTCTAGATACATTGTATAAATAAAAATTTCCTACACACACAGAAAATGAAAATAAATGACCCAATAAATGTTTGGCTAAGGACCTGTAAAGAGAGTTATTAAATGAATGAATAAAAATCACTATAAGACACCTTAAAATGTTCCCAGCATCCTTAGTAATTAGAGAAATGAAGATCAAAACCACATTAACTTCATCTTACCCCAGTCAGACTAGCTAAGATCAAGAGAACTAGAAGCTGGTGAGAATGTGGAGAGAGGGAAACACTTATTCATTACTGGTGTGATTGTAAAGTCATGCAACTAGTATGGACATCAGTGTGGATAACTCTTAAAAAGCTGAAATTAAGTCTATCATATGATCCAGAAGACTATTCCTTCACATATATTCAAATCCACATCTTACTGTGACATAATTTTACATCTATGTTGGTTGTTGGTCTTTCCACAACAGCAAAAATATAGGAAAAAAAAACTGTATGTCCCTCAACTGCTTAATGGAAATTAAAATGGGTTATAGTTACACAATGGAGTTCTACTCAGGTGTTAGGAGAGAGGAAATCACAAACTAATTCACAGATCAATGGATGGAAGTAGAAACTTGTATTCTAAATGAAAATGATATAGACTCAGAAAACTGACATATATCCCCCCTCATTTTTCGATCTTAGCAACAAACTACAACTATATATGAATATATTTCTCTACTAACAGCAAGAGGCAGGAAAATGTAAAAAGAAAAAACATGCAGGTAAAGGAGTGGAAAGTGCCTGAACTATGGGGAAAATAGGAAATAGATTTTACCAATGGGAAAGTGGAGGTTTCAACATCAAAGAAATCAAACGACAGACACAGAGACATGGGGATAAAGGGAAGGATGAACTCAAGTGTGTCTGGGTAACTGGATGAAGCAATTATCAAAGGGAATATGTGAATACTTCAACTGGTGGTGAAGGAGGATGTTATTTAGGTAGATAGATAGAGAGAGTGCGTGTAAGAGAGAGAGAGAGAGAGAGAGAGAGAGAGAGAGAGAGAGAGAAGAGAATAAAAGTAACTAAAGCTTAGGTTCTGTGAAAACTTAGAGAGAAACTTTTTAACTCAAAAACCCCACAAAATACACATAAAATACTGGATTATTTGTGTACATATAGCCCTGAAGGTTGTATAATAAGAAACACAGTGCCACAGAGGAGAAACCTCCTTCTGAGTTGTTGGTCAGAATAGTAGAAGAGAACTTCAGAATAATAATACTATTGCTACACCCTTAGATTACCCCACAGAACTTGAAGGAAAGACCCTTTTGCTAAAGGCAGGATACATTCCAGATACAGGACTTGCAGCAATAAAGCTTGAAGCCTTCTCCCTGAAAAATATCTCTCATTGTTCTAGAGGACAGAATGCCAAAAGGTAAAAGAGAAAAATCAATCAATGGTCTAACGCAGCTCTAAAGCCTTATAACCAGAATGATGCACACAGCAAACTGCCTCAATTTGTTCAGTTGTGGTGCTTTTGTCTAGGGGGAATAATCAACAGCTATATATTTGGACTTAAAGTCCTAACAATGGGAGAAAAGTTATGATTAGCATTTTAAGTATTGCCAAGTACATTTGGCTGGATGAGTCATAGATCTTAGAGAAAATCCAATTATAGCCTATCTCTAGACAAGTTAACTCTATTACTGTGTGCAAATGTGGATCTTTAAATTTAGAGAGGGTTATGTACCATTTATGAAAGTGGCTTCTTTGTGCCACATAGCTAGGCTGTTACAGACTTCCACAACTTTTCACACACAGAGAATTGATGTGTTAATCATGCCTAGCCTTAAGTAGCACATCTACAGTGGAACATCTACACCACAGGTTCGTGGAACTTACTGGGACCAGGGGTAAAGAGAATGATAATATATCACTCATATTCACACCACAAACACTTCCTTATACAACAGAGAGTAATGCATGCAGAATGTCTTAACTAGCCACATTGTATAGACAAAAAGTCTGCAGAACTGCATGTCCCGAGATAGGACTCCTGTATTATAACTCACCCACCCATGACTCAGTGACCATTGTAGAAGTGTAGGCATAAAGACTGTAGGAGTCAAGGTTGATGCATGAACATAAGGAAAGGCTTTCGGGCCTCTGGAAACTTGGTCTCATCGACTTGCAACAATGGTGATAGCATGTACAAGCTCCATGCTGATTCAGTCGGGCAAAACCCCAGAACCGAACTAGAGAATTCTGCAGCAAGCCCCACCTTGGCCAAGTAAGTATTGCAAACTGATTACTTTGGGATTGAGGAGAATTTACTTTCTTTATGGGAGTGACACTAGATAGCGTCACTAGAATCCAGTGGATGAACTTGCGTGTAGGGGCATCTGGGAACAAATGCTTGACCAAGTAGGATTTAACATATATGACAAAATTCATGAGAGCAATTTGGTCACTCTATGGGGGTGGGGAGTATGCCTGAGAGAGTGGCTCTAAATTTGATTAAGACCTATTATATGCAATACACAAAAACTAAATTAAATATACATTTAAAAAACAAACCAGAAACAAACAAAACTTTACTGTGAACAAATCTGTTCCTGGTAAAAATGTTAGAAACCGAAAAAAAAAATTAAGATGTTAATATGTGGAAGCAAAATGAAAGAAAGTTAACATATATTCTGAATCCTACAAACCAAGCCCAAGGTATTGTCTTTTCCAACCCAACTAAGTAAAGAAATCTGGTCAAATTTTACTAAAGTTTCTGAAAATATGAGTGATCTTTAAAAATCAGCATGTGTACTTGCTGCATTTATAGTGCAATGCATGGATTTCCTCCTATTGAGAAGACATAAAAGCTAATTAAAAAGTTGTGATTACATCTAAGATAAAATTGCCACTACTGCATCTAGAAGGGCATTTTCCTAGCCCAGTGGTAATTGTGCTTCATATGGTTTCCACATGGATAAGACCATTGTGGGGTTTTGTTTTGTTTTGTTTTGTTTTGTTTGTTTTTCTCACTTTGATGGATTGTATAGCATCTTCTGTTAGTACAGTAACTAGTGATTGGGAAGTTTTCCAAGTTAGTTCCCAGCTCAATTTTTCCATATCTTTTGTCTGATTTATGCAGTATACTTAGCAATGAGGTCTTATCTTTATGTTCTAAGGTACAATGAAGAATTGTAGCAACAGGTTATATTATTTTTTTAATCTCTTGGAATGTTCTCACCAATAACACAAAGGGAGGTTTAACCTAGATGGCATGGCACTGTGACTATTGTTTAGCTGTGTGTACATACACTCACATACCTGTGTGTACATGCACTCGCATACTTATATGTATTTCAGTGGACTTATGAAATTAATAGTGTTCCCTATGCTTTTTCAAACCACCTAAGTACTTTCTCCCCTCAAATAGACCTCCCTTCCCCTCCCAGTTAGAGTCCCTTTCCACTGTTCATATTTCCCTCTTGATAATGCCTAAATGCCTGTGTTCTACCATTTCTCCTCTGGAGCTTTTTTCCCTTACTTTCCATGATTCCTTCATATTTTCCTGCATCCTGGACATCATTCAGGATATATACTCATTTTTAAATATTTGGAGTTAGGATCTTCACATAAAGGAGAACACACAATTTTTTTTTATTCTGAATCAGATTTATCTCACTCAATATAACATTTTCCAATTTTATCCTTTTAAGTGCAAATTTCATTAATTCATTTTTCTTACAGCTGAATATATTTCTGTTGTGTGAGGGTGCTCTATTTTCATATCCATTCATACCTGAGGGAGATTTACTTCGTTTCCATTTCCTAGCTATTATGAAATGTCCAGAAATAAATGTTGCCTAGCAAGTATCTCTGTAGTAGGATACTGAGGAACAGGGGATAGAATGATTATGAGATCCAGAGTAACAGGGTACCTGCTGTTAGAAAACACATTCTATTCATGATAGAAAAAAGAAAAAAAAGGAATTTCTATGTTATGGTACCCTAATAAGATCTACATAAGGAGAAATCCAGTTGACATGCTGATGCAGATGGGAAAATGGCATGGTGTCCCACCTCTATATTAAGAGTCACAAACAAAGAACAGATGCTGAGGAAGGGAAAAAAAGATTTCTCTAGTGACTACATCCCTGGTAGTTTATCTAATTACAATTGATCAACCCTAAAAACATATACATTAGAGCACCATTAAGTGGAAACTGCAATATATATATATATATATATATATATATATATACATATATGTGTGTGTGTGTTGTAAATATATGTATGCACATGTAACAATAATACTCTAACCAAAGGAAAATACATTGAGAGAGATAATGAGGGGGCATGAGATGAGATGTTGGAGACAAGAGAACAGAAGGGTTAGAAATGAGGAAAACACAATATTCATGTAGGAAATTAAAAAAATAAAAACAATTTAAAAATCCATATTGTACAATTATCATAAAATCACTTTTATTATTTTGAAAAATGCAAGATCAATGAGATTTCACAAGAGGGTTGAATACAGTCATTGGGTTTTGCAAAATTTTAAATAATAATTTTTATTTCTTTGAGCATTTTATAAGTTAGGAGATGGTGTTTTTTCAACCCGAAATGGGACACTTATATCATACTACTAAGCCTCATGGATCATTTCAAAAGAGAAGATAGAAACATGTAAGAGCCATAAGTGTTGAGTGAATGTATGGAAGTCTTTTCTTTAGACAAAATAAGAGAGTTGCATACAAAATCCCATAGTGGTTATGACAGCTGGAAAATACTTGAGCAAGCCAAAGCCAGAAAGTAAACGAACAAGCAAACAAAAATCCCATCAGCATGGGGTGGGGAATTGTTCAAGTTTTTAAATCATTTTAATAATAAAAATATTTAAAAG
This sequence comes from Rhizomys pruinosus, assembly GCA_009823505.1. Taxonomy (NCBI): domain Eukaryota; kingdom Metazoa; phylum Chordata; class Mammalia; order Rodentia; family Spalacidae; genus Rhizomys; species Rhizomys pruinosus. Next base: position 5,558,503 of record VZQC01006876.1, read on the forward strand.
ATAAAACGTCAGGTTCAAACAATTTTTTAGATATGGATAAGAATTAGTTTACTCTAGACAGAACATGAAGTGAATCCTTTGTTTTACTGGGACAATTGATGCTGGTTAGCTGGGGCTGAAAAATCAACTGTAAGTAACAAGAGACCAGAATCACTGTGGTGAAATTTTCTGGGAAGAATTTCTTCAGGGTCAGCACACAGAAGCTGTGATCCAGAAGGGGCCTGAGCCTCCATCTCAAGCCAGAAGCAGGACTTGGTAGTGTGTAAGAGTCTCCTATATGGTTATGTTGTTGAAATTTGAGGGGGTTAGAGAGAGCAGCCGAGGCTTGGCACAGTGAGAGGTCAGTAAAGACCATTAGTGGAAGTGTACCTCGGTTGCAGTGAAGACCCCAGGATTGCAGGGGTCATGGAGAGAAGCTGAGGCTTTGCACCAGGAGAGGTCAGGAGAGAGCATTGGTGAAGGTGCTGCCTCAGTTTCAGTGGCACCCCCAGGATTTTGGAGATGCCGGGACCATGGCATGACCACCAAGAGCAGCAGCAGGTGTGGAATGGAGTTGGCCTGGGCCTGTGAGATGAGCTGTGTGTGCCACGGACAGCAGAGTCAGAGGAGAGCTGCCAAAACCCTTTGCAGCCCAGAAGATCATGAGTGAATCCCAGGTGTCCAGCCTTGAGCTACTTTGCTGGACTCAGGTTTTGTTTGACTGTGCCTGATTCTTCCCTTTGAAATAAGACAGTACTTGTTTTGGATTTTACAGCAGCCCACAGTTAAGAGACTTTTAATAGACTGAACTTTTATGCATTTGGACATTTTAAGGACTGTGGGGCTTTTAAAGTTGTACTGTCTTAGGTTGTGATTAATGTTAACAACATAATTTGGGGATAAGAACTGTAAAGGTGGTGGTTTAATAGTGATGTGTTTTGTGTGTCAAGTTGACAAGGGGTCAATTGTGCTTGATAGCTTTAGTGTCAACTTGACACACCTGGGTTGAGGGAGCCTCAATTGGGGAATTGGCTCCAATGGATTGGCCTGTGGCCACATCTGTGAGTATTGTCTTGATGGTCGAGCAGTGTGGGAGGGCCCAGCCCACAATGAGTGGTACCACCTTGGGCAGGTTGTTGTGTACCATATAAGAAGGTAGGCTGGGAATGAGCCAGAGGAACAAGCCAGTGAACAGCATTCCTCCATGACCTATGCCTCAGCTCCTGCCTCCAGGTTCCTGCCCTGAGTTCTTGCCTTGGGCTCCCTGAGAACTGTGACCCAGGAGATGTAAGCTGAATAAACCCTTTCCTCCCCAAGTTGGTATTGGTCAGAGTGTTTTGTCACGCAATGGAAGACAAACCAGAACAGATGGAAAGAATATCTTTCCAAAACTGTTTAAAATAACCTTGTGAAAATAAAGCAAAATAAAACAAAAACAAACAAACAAACAAACAGGCAGACAATCAGAAAACCCTTCCTTAATCTGGGCTAACTGTGTGGCTTTAAACATTCAAAGGGAAAGTATAACCAAAAATAAAAAATAAGTAAAGCCTAAGAAATTATACTTCAAGCATAAAACTTCACATCTTAGTAAAAGAAAAGGAGTAGCCAGTTTCTTAGGTTTCTTAGCAGCCTGGTCTGTGTCAAAGGCTGGAAACACCAAAAACTCTTCCCCAGGCCTCAGAGTGGGGAATTGTGGACAGCATAACCTCCACATATACACAATTGGGGACTGGGGCAGGCAATTGGGACAAGGGAACCTCAGGCTATATTCCAGATCAAAGTTCTTTCCTAAGAGAACAAAGACAGCCCAGGCTTCACAGGTCTCTGAGGATAACAGCAGGGGTAAAGGCTTGGGCTGTTTGTTAACTGCTTTCAAGTGCTCCTGACAAAAGAATGCCTATAACGTCTGGCCTGCTATGTCCAGAAAACATTGCTTCTTTGGAAATCACCATGCTGATAATTATAATTTCTTCCTCTTCCTCTTCCTCTTCTTCTTCTTCTTCTTCTTCTTCTTCTTCTTCTTCTTCTTCTTCTTCTTCTTCTTTTTCTATAATGTTTTCTGAGCCTTGGGAAGAAGGTGTATGGAAAGCAGTCCCTTTTATAGCTTAGCATTCCTTATTCTCTCTTTTTATATATTTTTTACATTTATTCATTTATTTGTTTAGGAGATGAATAGCTGTCTCATGCCACTCACATGGAGATCAGACAACAATTTTTAGGACTACATTATCTTCTTTACCAGTTAGTTCCCAGGGATCCAATTCAGGTTGTCAGCCTTATCTGCAATTACATTTGCCTCCATCCCACCAGCCACATCTTCAGGCTCTTATTCTCTGCAAAATGACCAATTGTGAGTCTCTAAGTTATTCAGTATTTACTGCCAAAAGAAGCTCTGTTATGAATACTGAGAAATGCACTGATGGGTATAATATTAAGTCAGAATGAGTTGTTTTAATACTATGAGAATTTAAGAGAATGATATTTGTAAATTTCCCTCTGGGACCTATATAACCTGTCTAGCCACAAGTTTTTGGCACTAGTAAAATGGTGAGGTATGTGTTTCGTCATGTGGAATGGGCCTTAATTCCAATTAGAAAGTGGTTATTTACTTCCACATTCTACTATTTGTGTCATTATTGAACCAATGGGCATGTCTTGGCAGGCAGTTCATTGTTTTAGCTTGCAAGGTTCACAGCTGGCTAAGATTTATCAGGATGTTTCTCATCTGGTAAAATGCACTATAAAAACTAGACAGTAGTGATGAAGCTTCCAGATCTGCACAAGATTAATTTCTCCATGTTTTGTGACTTGAATTTTTTGTGTCTTCAGCAAGATTTACCATCAAGTTCTGAAGGGGAAACCACGAAAATTTGCAATAGCCATTAATATTTGTGTATGCATAGGACATCACTGGCCAACAAATCCAAAGTTGGTAAACCATAACTGCTACTGGGCATTTTATTTGTTAGTCTGTAGTTTCTAGGAGGGACAAGTTAGCACTGTTTTAGGAAACTTCATTGAAAGTATTTTTCTCTTTCTGTATGTATAAATGTCAGGAACTTTAGCAATAGGTTTCCATATGGAGTTTTCAAAGGCTCATTAATGTTAGTTATTCCTCTATATATACCTCCTCAAACTTTTCCTCCTCTCTTCCATCTCTATCCCTTTTATCTATTGCATTCCATTTCCCTTCCTTTACTCTTCCATGATTTCTTAGTAATTTTCTGACCTCTATGGACATTCCAAATTAAAAAGACAAGTCTAAAGATTCAAAACATCCACAGTAGAACAGAAAATAAGATATTTGTATTTTTTGTTTCTGGGTTACCTGACTCAAAATGATTTTGTCCATGTCTATGCATTTATCCAGGAGCTTCATTATTTTATTGTTCTTAAGAAATGATTAATAATCCATTTTATATATACATCATAGTTATGCTATCATTCATCAAATGATGAACACATAGGCTGCTTCCACTTCTTGGCTACAGTGAATAGAGAAGCAGCGAACATGACTGATCATATATCACTATACCAGGATATGAAACATTGTGGTATGTGCTAAAGAGTTAGTATCTGGGTCTTAGAGTAGATATATTTCTGGCTTTCTGATGATACTGTGCACTAATTTCCATAGATGCTTGTGGTGGTTTAAATGAGAGTGTCCTCCATAGGCTTTAAGTATTCAGACATTTTGTCCCCAGTTAGTGGCACTGTTGTGGGAGGTCTTAGAAATTGTGGCCATGCTGGAGGAAGTAAATCATTGGGAGTGGGCTTGGTGAGTTTAAAAAACCTTGCAGTCTCCAGTCTCTCTCTCTCTCTCTCTCTCTCTCTCTCTCTCTCTCTCTCTCTCTCTCTCTCTTCTTCCTGTACTCATTGTGAGATGTGAACCTTGGCTTTCTGTTACAGCCCCAGCCACCATGCCTCCCACCACAATGGACTCTAATTCCCTGGAACCGTCAATAGTTAGCTCAAATAAACTCTTCCTTTTATAAGTTCCCTTGGTCATGGTGGTTTTATCGCAGCAACAGAAAAGTAACTAATGCAATGCTATACCAACGTGGACACCAACTTCCCACATATCCTTGTCAATATTTGTAGTGATTTAATTTTTTTATCTTAGCAACTCTGACTTGGGTAAGATGAAATTTCAAATAGTCTTAGTTGGCATTTCCTTGATAGATAAGATTTTTGAACTTGAAATATATTGGGCACTATATTTCATCTTTTGAAAACTCTCTGTTCAGTTGCATATTAACACATTTTAATTCGTTTGGCTGTTTTCTTGATATTTAGTTTTGTGAGTTCTTTCTGTATTCTACATTCTGACCTGCTGTTAGATATATAGTTTAGTGAAGAGATTATTTTTGCTGCCTTTTCACTCAGATTATGTTGTTCCCAGCTGGAGAGAAGACTTGTATTTCCTTCCTGAACCATTTATCAATTGCTAGCCTTAGTATCTATGCTATTTGGGTCCTGAGTAGAAAGCCATGTCTTGTGCCTATAAGTTCAAGTTTATTTGCTACTCTCTACTCTTACAAATTAATGGTATTAGGCCTTACAACAAGGTCTTGATCCATTCATCATTGAATTTTGTACATGGCAAGATATAGGGATGGACATTTATTTTACTCTATGTAGCTATCCAGTGTGGCCATCAACATTTGTTGAAGATGGTGAGTTTTTTTCCTCCGGTATTTGTTATTGGCCAATTTGTCAAAAATTAGGTAGTTCTTTGAAGCTGTGCCTATATGTGGGTTTGTAATTCTATTCAATTGATCAACGAATCTGTTTCATTCTAATATCATACAATTTTATTACTATAACTCTATAACTTTATTTCCCCCTTGGGAAATATTTATTATGTGACTAACATTATATAGTTGAGTATACAGTGCAGAAATACAGAGGGACCTGGAATTAAAACACAATGCAGGACACTTCCACCATATCAGAGAAAGTGTATTTATTGATCTTTCATAACATAAAGATTAATAAATACATGTATAGATCATGTTCTCTCCTTCTTCCCCCAATTAGGACCAGGCATTGAAGATGGAATTGAGAAATCTGAGATTGCTGAACATCGTTTTAATCCTGGTTCTTAGGAGTCTCAGGCAGAATGATGGTGTGTAGGAAGATCCAGTTTGAACTGTGGGCTAGTTCTCAGCTAACACGCCAAAGGAGGAGCAAACAACATGACCTGGGCGAGTGATGCTGCTGGTGGGTGGGGGGGATGGTGTGCAGTGGTGTGAACCTATGTCTGAACAATGGAAAGGTCCAGATCTATTATTAACAATGGGGAGAAGCTTTGATTGTTTGTTCCTGCAGAGAGAGCCTCAACCAATATGCTTGCCTGCAAAGAATGTACACACTTGGACTGCACAGGATGGACCCAGAGAAAGGTGAATCTCAAGAAGAGGAAAGACTTCAGGCTACTTCAGTCATGGGTGACAAGCATCTCTCTATTTTCATTAAAACAAATGGTTATAGTGTATCCTAATGAATCTTGTTTTCATGTGCTGTTAAGTTCTAATATGAGAAACCTTCCTACCTCTGTTTCATAAAAAAGGAAAAAACATGATGATAACTGTAAATTAGAACCAACTGTTATAGTAGTAATTTCTTATAAAACAAGTATAACTATTTTCTTTAATTGGCTGATTGACATAAGAACTGTGAAAAGATAATTCTCTATTTAAAGCCAAATATAATAGTACAGTCTTCGTAAGCTGTGTAATTTTGCAAAACATATTAATACAGGAGAGCTTTAATATCAGCAGTGGATTATTATGCCAAGGAGATGTTGGCTAGAGGATCCAAGCCCCTAAAAGGTAAAGGCTTTTTGCCTAAAACTGGGATACCTGCAAGAAGACTGATGGTAAGGCCTTGCTGCTGAAGACCTGGTATAAGTATGGGAAAGATGTATTAAGACCACACTTGCAAGTATACAGTTGGCCTCTGGAATACCAGAGAGCATTACAATATTTGCTTCCTTGAAGCATTGCTTCAAGGAAGCAAATATTGGTCTCCTTGAGTCAAGCAAGTCTCCTCCATCAGCATCAGCTACACCTCACCTGCCTGGAGATATTGTGCAGCCAGTGGCAGCCATAATTCTGTATACCTCAAATAGAATTGGCTAGCTCTCTTCTTGGAGGAATTATTCATGGGTGATGCCACAAGCTTATGTCCTGTAGTGGTTAGGAGATGTTATAAGCCACAATAATACCTTGTCATCTTTTACAGAAAATCTATAGTTCATGGATTAGCCTACCATTCAAACATCATTTGTGACTAGTGTTTAAATGCCTTTATTTCTAATTACTTGTGCTTTGTTAGTAGGATTAAAAAGATATTCCTGGATAGACTGCCAACCCATGAAAGGAAACAGCCTGAACTGCTCAGAGTCAAAAATGACATCTCCAGAGAATGTAGACAATTTTGCTTCTCACCCACCTGTGCACCTTTCCCAAAGCCTAAGGCAAAATCTGCAGAAGAGGGGGCATGATAGAATGTAAGGGTTGCAGAGATTGGAGTGAATTGTGAAATTACAGCAATATAGACTGGACTCTTATTTGATCAAAATGCTTGTAAATGCAAGCCCCTCCAGCTGGGCAATGGGATCTGTGTTAGTCAGGGTTCTCTAAAGAAGCAGAAGCAACAGGATGGATATATAACTATGTACAATTTATTGATTTGCTCACATGATGGAGCTCCAGTAGTCCAACAGTAGCTGCACTGAACTGGAGAGGCTGAGAATCCAGGGAACTGCTCAGTCCTCAAGGATGGATGTCTCAATAGTCCCAATCTGCTGCTGAAGGTCCAGTGGATTTCGGGAGATCTGCTGGTCTCAGTACATGCTGGGATCCAAAGGGTTGATCACAGCAGCAAGACAAACTCACCAGTGAGAGAGAGGCAAGCTGCAGGAAAAAAAAAGGGACCAGCTCCCTCTGCCGTGGCCATTTATACAGCCTGCCGGCAGAAGGTAATGCCCACATTTGGGGTGGACCATCCGGGTTGAGGTGGTCCAATACGAAGATCCTTTTCTCTTATTTGTTCCTTATTCTAGTCAAGTTGACACCCAGGATTAACCATCACAAGTCCACCCCTTGTCAACTTGACACCCAATAAATAGCCTCTCCTTATGTTATGCTTAAATGTCAATTGCAAACAATGGCAAGGACATAATTCCACCTAACATGTTATAAGTGTCTCATGTGCAATAGCAAAGCATTATATCTTAGAGTAGGTAGTAATGTCCTTGAGGAACACTTAGTCCTGCAGTATCAAATAACCTAAATATGACAGCACTTAACACTTATCTCAGTTGCACATTCAAAAGGGAACAACACAATTTTCTGCTTAATGTACGTATATATATGAACAAGCACATTCTTAACCAAATAGGACAAAAGTTAATATCTATCATAATCCACGTTTCTGCAACTGGTCCCATGGCCTCAGCTGATATTTATGACTACCTTCTTCTACTACCCATTCTGTATTTCCTCCACCATCAGCAAGTACCTCTACAGGTCTTGGCTCTTTCCCTGGAGGAGTGACCCATACCTTCATCCCTGAAGGGTCTGGGCCATTTGTTGTCCTGTCTGGTTTGGGTTATGGGAGTTTCCCATTGACCTTAATCATAGGACATGGTAGCACCAGAAGGCGCCCTACAGCATCTCCTGCCTTCCAGATATAATCTTCCTTGCCCCCATTGTGGAGAAAAAGTCCAATTTCCTCCTGGTAGTTTGGACAAATCACTCCTCCTCCTACTGTTATTCCTTCCTTAGCCTGTTGGCTTAAGGGTAGTTGAAGCCCAAAGTGGCCAGGGGGAAGTCTTATCTTCCAGTTCAATGGAATGTTTGCTGTATCTCCTGGCAAAAGCACTCCCCCCTTTGGAGCCAAAACATCTAGACCAGCAGAACACAAGGTTGTGGGTACAGGAAGCAAAAATTTTCCTACCGGGTCACTAGGGGTGATAGTGAGTGGAATCATTCCCACTTCCACCCCTTGGTCACTGGACCCATGAATTCTGGCTATAGGAGTAACAGTACCATATAGTGGGCACTGATTCAAAGCACATACTGCCTGCTGGAGAACCTTGAGCTAGCCCTCCAGGGTATTGCTACATAATTGATGCTGTAACTGTGTCTTCAAGAGGTCATTCCATCGTTCTATCAAGCCAGCTGCTTCTGGATGGTGGGGTACATGGTAAGACCAGTGGATACCATGACCATTGGCCCACTGTCACACTTCTTTGGCTGTGAATTGAGTTCCTTGGTCAGAAGCGATGCTGTGAGGAATACCATGATGGTGGATAAGGCATTCTGTAAGTCCCTGGATGGTAGTTTTGGCAGAAGCATTACGTGCAGGAAAGGCAAATCCATAACCAGAATATTATCTATTCCTGTAAGGAAAAAACGCAGTCCCCTCCATGGTGGAAGTGGTCCAATGCAGTCAACCTGCCACCAGGTTGCTGGCTGGTCACCCCAGGGAATAGCACCATATCGGGGGCTCAAAGTTGGTCTCTGCTGTTGGCAAATCTGGCACTTGGCAGCAGCTGTAGCCAGATCAGCCTTGGTGAGTGGAAGTCCATGCTGTCGAGCCCATGCATAACCTCCATCTCTGCCACCATGACCACTTTGTTCATAGGCCCATTGAGCAACAACAGGGGCAGTAACTCATCCTCTGCTGAGATCACCTTTTGATGAACATTTACATGAGACACAAGTATCTTCACATCCTTTGACCATTCAGAGAGCTCTATCCACATACTTCTTCCCCAAATGTCTTTCTCAACAATTTTCCAGTCATGCTCCTTCCAAGTCCCTGACCATTCAGCCAAACTATTGGCTACAGCCCATGAATCAGTATATAATTGAACCTCTGGGCATTTCTCCTTCCAGGCAAAATGCACAACTATGTTCACTGCCCGAAGTTCTGCCCACTGTGAAGAATTTCCTTCACCAGTGTCCTTTAGGGTTGTTTCAGAAATAGGCTGTAATGCTGCAGCTGTCCACCTCTGGGTGGTGCCTGCATAGTGTGCAGAACCATCAGTAAACCAGGCCCTAGTCTTCTCTTCCTCAGTCAACTGATCATAGGGCAAACCCCATGAAGCCATAGGTGCATGCTTAAGCACAGGAGGCATTGTAACAGCAGTGGAAACCATAGGCATTTGGGCAACTTCTTCATGTAACTTGCTTGTGCCCTTAGGGCCTGCCTGGGCCCTGTCACGTATGTACCACTTCCATTTGATAATGGACTGTTGCTGCACACGACCTACTTTATGGTCTGGTGGGTCAGATAACACCCAGCTCATGATGGGCAGCTCAGGTTGCATGGTGACTTGGTGGCCCATTGTCTAACGTTCAGTTTCCACTAAGGCACAATAGCAGGCTAAGAGCTGTCTCTCAAAAGGATAATAGATATTTGCAGGTGAAGGTAGAGCCTTACTCCAAAATCCCAAGACCTCTGCTGTCTGCTGGATCATATGACCCTAGGGGCAGAGCAGTCTGCACTGCAACCTGGACCTGTTGAAGAGCCTTTTCCTGTTCCAAGCCCCACTCAAAGTTTGCTGCCTTCTGAGTCACCTGATATATGGGTCATAGTAACACACCCAGATGAGGAATGTGCTGCCTACAGAATCCAAAAAGGTCCACTAAACGTTGTGCTTCTTTCTTGGTGGAGGGAAGGGCCAGCTGCAACAACTTATTCTTTACCTTAGAAGGAATGTCTCTGCATGCTCCACACCACTGAACTCCTAGAAACTTCACTGAGGTAGATGGCCCTTGAATTTTAGTTGGATTTATTTCCCATCCTCTCATGCGCATATGCTTTACCAACAAGCCTAGACTAGCTGCTACCTCCTGTTCACTGGGTCCAATCAGCATAACATCATCAATATAGTGGACCAGTGTGATATTTTGTGGAAGAGTCAGGCGATCAACATCACTTCTAACTAAGTTATGGCACAAGGCTGGAGAGTTAACATACCCTTGAGTTAAGAAAGTAAAGGTATACTGTTGGCCTTGCCAGCTGAAAGTAAATTGCTTCTAGTAGTCCTTATGAACCAGTATTGAGAAGAAAGCACTGGCCAGATCAATAGCTGCATACCAGGTACCAGGAGACATTAATCTGCTCAAATAAGGACACCACATCTGGTACAGCGGCTGCAATTGGCGTCACTACTTGGCTGAGTTTTCGAGAGTCAACTGTCATTCTCCATGATCCATCTGTCTTTTGCACAGGCCAAATTGGAGAGTTAAATGGAGATGTGGTAGGAATCACCACCCCTGCATCTTTCAAATCCTTGATGGTGGCACTAATCTCTGCAATCCCTCCAGGGATATGATACTGTTTTTGGTTCACTATTTTCCCTGGTAGAGGCAACACCAATGGTTTCCATTTGGCCTTTTCCAATCATAATAGCCCTTACTCCACAGGTCAGGGAACCAATGTGGGGATTCTGCCAATTTCTAATTATACCTATCCCAATTATACATTCTGGGACTGGGGAAATAACCACAGGATGAGTTCTGGGACCCACTGGGCCCACTGTGAGTCAGACTTCAGCCAAAACTCCATTTATTACCTGACCTCCATAGGCCCGTACTTTAACTGGAGGGCCATAATGCTTTTTACGGTCTCCTGGGATCAGTGGCCATTCAGAACCAGTATCCATTAGGCCTTGAAAAGTCTGATTATTTCCTTTTCCCCAGTGTATAGTTACCCTAGTAAAATGCCTCAGGTCCCTCTGGGGAAGGATAGGAGGAAGGCAAACAGCATAACTCTTTGGTATTGTGACAAGGTCCTTCCTCATTGGAACCCGGCCACCCCTTCATTCAAGGGGTTCTGGGTCTGTGAACTGTCTCAAGTCTGGAAAATGGTTAACTGGATGGGATTTGCTACTGCTGAAATCCAATGTTGACTTCCTGTCATTTGTTCTAGAGCTTTTCCACTTATACAGATTAAATAAAAACCTACTAGGCTTCTTATGTATTTGGTTCCTGGGAATGCCATGATTAATTAGCCAGTTCCAAAGATCATTTCAAGTCATGCCATTACAGGCATTGTTTTGCCTTTGCCTCCTGTATTAATCACTTTTCTGTTACTGTGATAAAGAACTATGACTAAGGAACCTATAAAAGGAAGAGTTTATTCGAGCTTACAATTAGCGGTTCCAGAGAATTAGAGTCCATTGTGGTGGGAGGGGTGGCGGCTGGATCTGGAGCAGCAAACCGAGGGACACATCTCGCAAAGAGCACAGAAAGCAGAGAGGAAGCAACTGTAGACCACAGGCTTGTTAAAACTCACTAAGCCTGCCCCCAACAATGCACTTCCTCTAGGATGGCCACACCCTCCAAGACCTCCAAAAACAGCGCCACCAACTGGATACAAATGTCTGAATACCTAGAGCCTATGGGGGACACTCATTCAAACCACCACATTCCACTTCCTGGCCCCCATAGGCTCCTGACCATATAAAATGCAAAATGCATTTAATCCAACCTTAAAAGTCCCCACAGTCTTTACCAGTCTCAATGCCATTCAAAAGTCCACAGTCCAAGTCTCCTCTGAGACTCAAGCCAATCTCCCAAACTGTAAACTCCTGTAAAATCAAAAGACAAATTACATACTCCCAACATACAGTGGAACCGAATACACATTCCCATCCCAAAAGTGAGGAATAGAGGCATAGTGAGGAAACACTGGACCAAAACAAGACCGAAAACCAGCAGGGCAAAAACCAAGTCCAGGAGCTCCACATGCAACTTCTGGGACTTGACTTCCAAAGGGCTTAGATGGCTCAGCTCTTCCAGCTTTGCTTGCAACATACATCTCTTTCTTAGGCTGGTACCACTCCTTGTATGCAGCTCTCCTTGGCAAATATCTCACAGATCTGGCATCTCAAAAGTCTTCTTGGGGTCTCCACTGCCAACCAGGCTTCACATTCACAGCTTCATGCAATGGCCTATCAGGGCCTAATTTATGCAGGGACACCCATGCTGCACTCTGCCTGACCTTGGCAACTCTCTGAAACCATGGAGGAAGAACTGATGACCCCTTCACTCTTGCAAACTTCATGGCTCTAAAGCCAGCACCACGTGAATGAAACTGCAGAGTTTGGCTACAATTTTGGGATGGACCCTGGCCTGTTTCAACCACATTTGCAACTTTTCTCTTCCCTGGACTTGCTGGAGTATTAGCTGGGTGTGGTCATTCCCTGAAGGCACTGATTCTTTTGTTTGCTTGTAAATCTCGAGGCCCTTCCTTAATCAATTTAATCTCCTTATCAAAAGGAACCTCTCCTTCACAAGCCTTGGCCCCACCTTTAATCTTCCTAGTGCAGTTATCAGATCCAAACTGTACATTCTGCATTTCTTTCTGCCCCATATGCTATTCTTCACTGTAGATCTGCACAATATTCACCATTAAAAACCATGCCACCATTTCTACGTTAGGCTGTCTTGAAATATCCTCCACCAAAGACATCAATCTATTACTTTTCAACTTAGCATCAGGCAAGCATTTGGGCTGCAGGCAAACTGCTTGCAGACTCTTTATCAAAATATCCCAGTTGCTGCCTAAGTCTTTATTTTCCTCTGGAACCACATCTTTTGCAGCCATGCTTTCTTCCAGGCCTCCACTGGAATGGCCCTTTAAGCTCTGCTTACAGTAGTCAACAGTTTTTCTAGCCCAAAGTTCCAAAGTCTTCCACATTTCTTCAAACATCCACATGGTCAGGTTCTTCACAGCCAACAGCCCACTCTCTGGTACCAAATTACTCTATTAGTCACTTTTCTGTTACTGTGATAAAGCACCATGACCAAGGAACTTATAAAAGGAAGAGTTTATTTTAGCTTATGATTGGCGGTTCCAGGGAATTAGAGTCCATTGAGGTGGGAGGCATGGTGGCTGGATCTGGAGCAGCAAACTGAGGGTCACATCCTTGCAAAGAGCACAGGAACCAGAGAGGAAGCAACTGTAGACCACGAGGCTTGTTAAAACTCACCAAGCCTGCACCCAGCAACGCACTTCCTCTACGACGTCCACACCCTCCAAGACCTCCAAAAACAGCGCCAACAACTGGAGACAAATGTCTGAATACCTAGAGCCTATGGGGGACACTCATTCAAACCACCACACCTCCCATTATGATAATTACGGTAACTATGCTCATCTGGCCTTCGGAGATTCAGTGCTGCCACCTGACGCCTACCCTGAGGTCCTGTTAAACCTATTACGTGTACATTTAATTCATGCAAGCGAGCAACAACTTCTCTAACTGTAAGATCTGGCATAAGAAATAGAGCAAAGACAAAGCTCTTCAAATTTTCTGGTGTCTCTATCAGTACTTTCCATCTTATAAATTCAGTGAATGGCATGTCCTCTGGGTCCTCATATTGTGGAGAATGTGGTTTTACACTTGGAATCCACTCGAGCATGCCCATCTGCCTGACCCTCACAATACCTTCATCAATACTAAGCCAAGGAATATCAGGCATCTCTAACTCGCTGTTAGTAGTCTATGTTTTAATAAATACATCAGCCAACCATTCAAATAAACTTTTAACACCTTTTTTAACTGTTCCAGCTTCCATGTTAAACCTAGAATCTCTACTCAGTGGACTCATATCAATAAACTCAGTATGATCCAATTTTATATTCCTTCCACCATTATCCCACACCCTTAAAATCCATTCCCACACATATTCCTTAGGCTTCTGCTGGAAAGAATCGCCAAACTCATTAATTTCTTTAGTGGTGTAGAGCACCTCCTCGTGGACCACACTTTCTATCTCACCTTGACAGGCTTGCTTAGACTTCAATCTGGTTATAGGTCTAGAGGCAACAATTGTTGGGCCCTGAGGGACATTAGCTCCCACTAGGAGGGGGGGGATTAGTTTCCTCAGGCAAGGGTGGGGCGGACTGATCTGCAGGGTGTGGATTCTCTGCTGAGGGTGGGGAGATTAATTCCTCAGATAAAGAAAATCCCTCAGAATCCCAGTTTTCAAAATCCTCTCCCACACATCTCCATCCCAGTTTTCAGGTTTCCACCCTTTCCACACCAGTGCTCTCACTTTAACTGCTGACACTCTTCATGGCTGGGAATTAAATTTTGTTGTAAATCAGCCAAACATATGGGCTCCAGCTTGATTTTCTGCCACTTTAGCTCTTTGGCTGCTGGAGAGAAGATTCTCTTCTAGAGCACACTTGGAAACCTTTAAACGGTTGTTTTGAATCCAGAGCTGGTCATTTTTATCACTGAGCTCCTTATTTTCCTCTATCACTTTTTCCAGAGATGCTAGGAGCAACAAGGCAAATCATTATTTTCCTTATTTTTCTTCAATTTCTCGAATGTTTTATATATAGAGTCAGTAAATTCCTTGCTTCTCACAAGAGGCAAGTTAGGTGAGTCAAATGGGTCTATCTTCATAATTACATCAAATAGTCTGCACCAAGGATTATCATTCCTCTTCATGCCACCAGGAAAGCCTTCAGTAACTCTAGGCTTCATTGGGTTGGAGAGCTGGCTCCAGAGACCAAGCCCACTAAAGAAATTCATCCTTTCAAATCTGTTTCTCTAGAACCACTTCTGGTATCAAAATCTGTGTTAGTCATGGTTCTCTAAAGAAACAGAAGCAACACAATGAATATATAACTATATACAATTTATTGATTTGCTCACGTGACAGAGCTCAAGTATTCCAACAGTAGCCGTGCTGAACTGGAGGGGCTGAGAATCCAAGGAACTGCTCAGTCCACAAGGCTGGATGTCTCAGTAGTCCCAATCTGGTGCTGAAGGCCAAGTGGATTTCAGAAGATCTGCCAGTCTCAGTACACGCTGGGATCTGAAGGGTTGATCACAGCAGCAAGACAAACTCACCCGTGAGAGAAAGGCAAGCTGCAGGGGGAAAAAAAGGGACCAGCTCCCTCTGCCTTGGCACTTTATCCTGCCTGCCAGCAGAAGGTAACACCCACATTTGGGGTGGGCCATCCTGGATGAGGTGGTCCAATCTGAAGATCCTTTTCTTTTATGTGTTCCTTAATCCAATCAAGTTGACACCCAGGATTAACCATCACAGGATCCTTGGGCTGTGTAAGTTTAGACATAGCTACTTGCAAATTGATTTTACATGAAGGTTGCTTGTATTCATTACTTATGTTTTAAAGTTTACCTCATGGTTGGCATTTGGGGCACCAATTGGTTTTAGTGTAAAAAATAAAATCTTGGGTCTGGCCTGCCTCCACTGTGCACTCAAGATGGGTTTAAGTAATCAGCCTCTCCCATGGGCTCGTCTGCCTCTCAAAAAATAAAAAAGGGGAGGGAGATGTAGGAAGATCTAGTTTGAATTGGGGGCTAGTTCTCAGCTAGCACTCCTCAGGGCACAGAGTGGCTGAGAGTCAGGGGATTTCCCTGCCCCTGCCCCAAGGAGGAGGAAACAAGTGGAGTGAGTGCATGATGCTGGGTGGGGCAACAGTGTGCACTGACACAGAATTGGGGGGGGGGCTGTGATTGGCTTTGGGAACTGACATCATTTGGTTTATAAAAGCAGGTTGTAGGGCTGGAGAGATGGCCTAGTAAAGAGTGCTGACCACTCTTGCAGAGGACCCGGGTTCGATCCCTAGCCCCTAGCACCCACATGGTGGCTGAGAACCATCTGAAACTCCAATTCCAGGAGAATTCTAGTTCAAGGGGAATCCAACACCCTCTTCTGACCTCTGCAGCATTGCATGACACGGGTACACAAACCTACATGTAGACAGTACACATACAGAAATAAATAAAAAATTAAAAAGAAGAAAGTTACATATTTAAAAAAAAATCAGGTTGTAGCAAGCAATAAATTGACTTTCCCATTAATATCATTATGGAATTCCTGGCCGTCATTTTTTTTTTTAAATTTTTGTGGGCATACAAGCCAAAGGAGGCCTGCATTTCATTCAGTTGGCCAGAGGAGGGTTGGAAAGAGGTCCCAGACCCTCAATCTGGGTAGCTGGTGTTATGAGTGGACATAGGCTGAAGATAGGCCAACAACCATCAGCTTGAAATTCCTGTCCAGGTTTCATCAGTCTCTGGGAAGGTGGGAAGTCATAGCCAAGAGTGGAAAATATGTCTCACTTTTCCAGTCTAAAGGCCTGAGTTGGAAGTACCACTCAGGCTGGGCTATGGGAAGTAGCACCAAGAGGTCTGCACCAAGAGGCCAGCTCCCTACAGCAGCTGCAGGCAGGTGCTCTGTTCCCCTTCCCTTAGCAGGGTCACATGGTACCTGTTCGGTACTAAAGAAAGCTTCCTACAATGGTGAACTCATGGCCAGCCTGAGGTACAAGAAACACCTCCCTGAAGCCCCCCTTAAAATGAGTAAATAGGAGATATAATAACAGGATGGGGTAAAATGCAAAGAGAATCCTCGTCTTGCATCCCAATAGCATAGAACAAAGTGGAATAATAATCCAGATCTTTTACTGCAGGCCTCTGATCACAGATATTCAGGAGCCTGAGGCAATATATCTAGACTTGAAGGTCATCTTGGATTAAATAATGACAGTCTGTCTCCAAACTAAGTAGCAAATTCTACTGGGATTACAGCCATTTGCCTAGAAGTGAGTCCTTAGGACTGATAATAATTATATAAATTCAATATTATCATGTCCACATGGCTAGTTTGAGGGCAGCCTGAACTACAGGAAACCCTGTATGAACAAAGAAGGAATGTCAGGCTACAGAGATGGCTTAGTGGGCAAGACCCATTGCAGCTAATCTGATGTTCTTATGTAGGACATCAGGTCTCACATGGTGAACAGAAATGAGTGACAGTTTGATCCATATGCTTCATACCCCAAACTGCATATTAATAGTTATGAACAGATGGGTGGAGATTGTGATTGCACCATGCAATCACAAGAGGTTACCTCCCAAATCCAGGTTAGTGACCCATGAAAACACAGCTCACGGTGTTCCTTAAAGACATTGTTTATTACTGATTTAACCTGGCAGGGGATGGTTGGAGATGATATTTCTCTATATACTATCGGCTGGCCTTGAACTTAAGATATTTCTTTCTACTCATATGGCAGATAAAGGAACCATCCCTAAGGACTCCCAAGAATTAACAGATCACTGAATTCATTTATTAGTTTCCAGTGACCAACTTTAAAATATAATATTCCAAGTAAATAAATTCAAGAACTTTGGAGAGCTGGGTCAGACCTTATGCTTTAGTCCTTTAGCTCCATCACTAACTGCCTCAACTTTGAAGATAAATCTACATAGAGACATTTCTTTTCTTCCAACTTAAGAGATGATTCTACCTTAAAAGTGGAAGGGATAGCTTGTGCTTTGTTAATATGACTAAAAAGGGTATCACTGGGAAAGCTGTCAATTCATGAAGGGAAACAACCCGAACAGACTGGAGTCCAAAATGACAATTCCAAAGAAATTAGACTGTTTTCTTCTCACCCACTTGTGCCCCTTTTCCAAAGCCCAGGGAACAAACTGCGGAAGAGGAGGCATGGTAGATTGTAAGGGCTGTGGAGAGATAGGGGTGAATCATGAGACTACAGGAATATAGTCTGGACTCCTGATTGATCAACATGTCTGTGCATACAAGCTTCTCCAACTGGTCTAGGGAACCTAGGATTGTTCAAAATTTGGACATAGATACTTGCAAAATGCACCAGTTACCTGATTGTATGACATAATGAGTGACATCAATGCTATCTGCAAACAACTGTGTCATTGTATTGTAGAATCCCTTAAAAAAAGTGGAAGGGAAAGGGTGGAATGCTTCGCTTAACTGGATCTCTTTGGCTGTGTGGCACAGTAGGTTTTCCAGAAAAAAACATGGACATGTGTTTCCCATAACAACTGAGAATGGTGACATGGAAGCAGCCGCCCAAGGTAGGTAAAATTTAAGTAATGTGGGAATCATTGATGTTATATAGCCATAAAACCAAGATCTTAAAGAGTGCCTGTTATCTTCTCTACCAGAGCTCAGGAGCTCTGAGTGGCAAAGTATCTCATGTGTATGTTGCTCAGAATCAGGTGCTTCAGCTGAAGGGTTCTTGGACACTCAGAAAGATGCGTGAAGTCTGATTCCATAAGTGGGCTGGACTTCAAGCAGAGAGTGTCCAAGGGAATATGAGTCATTGGGAACTTATGCAATTTTCATTTAAGGAAGAAGTTTCTATGTAAACCTCCCACAGATCGTCAAGCTTTTGGAGACGAGCAGCATACATGCAGGGATGCCATCTGTTTTTGCATACAGAGAATATGTTCCTGGACTCATATATTTGAAGAAAATGTCTGGTTTTAATTTATATTGACTTAACTATTAATGATGTTGAACACTTTTTAAGATGTTTCTCAAACATTTTTATTTCCTCACTTGTGAAGTCTATGTTCAGCTCTTTACTCCATCTCTTGAGTGGGGCATTTGATTTCTTACCTCTTTGTTTTTCAAGTAGTTTATATGTTCTGGGTGTTAATTCACTGTCAGATGTATCGCTGATGAAGGTTTCCTCCACTCTGTGTGTTTTCTCTTCACTTCATTGTTTCTTTTGCTGTACAGAAGATTTGAGTTTAATGAGAACCCACTTGTCAATTGTTGACCTTATTTTCTGTGCAGCTGCTATTTGATTTTGAAGATCTTTTCCTATGCCTATGTCTTGTAGGTTGCTGCCAACATTTTCTTGTATCATCTCACTCTGATAAAACTGGCTAAGATCATGAAAACAAAAGGCACCAAATACTGGAGAGGATGTGGGGAAAGGGGAACCCTCATCTACTGCTGGTGAGAATGTAAACCACTATGGAAGGCAGTGTGGAGAACCCTTAAAAGACTCAAAATGAATATATCACCTGGCCCAGTCATACCACTCCTGGGTATTTGTCCAGAAGACATATTCCTACTGCAAAGATACATGCACATCTGTGTTTATTGCAGCTCTCTTCACAATAGCAAAGAGCTGGAACCAACCCAAATGCCCCTCAGCCAATGAGTGGATAGAGAACATGTGGTATATCTACACAATGGAGTTCTATGCAGCAGTAAAGAAACATGACATCATGAACTTTGCAGGTAAATGGATGGAACTAGAAGACATTATGCTAAGTGAAGTAACACAGTCACAGAGAAACAAATGACAAATGGTATCTCTCATCTGTGGATGCTAGCACCAAATACCTAGCAGTAAGGCAAACTGAGCAAAGTGAGTGTGTGTGTGTGTGTGTGTGTGTGTGTATTTTTCTTTCACATGAAAGCAACTGTACCATTATAATGTGAATACCTTAATGGGATCTAGTATTGACCTACCACTTATTTTCAGGCTTTGTAATTATGGTATATGGGGGTGGGTATGTATGCATACTTTAGAGTAATATATAATTAAAGGAGAAAAATATGAATTCCGTAAAAAAAAGAAAGACATGTATGGCAGAATGCATGATCTCTGATGGGGAGGAGGCAAGGAAGGAGAATTAGGTCTAATGATTAAGGAATGTTGTATGAAATACAAAACTTCAATAAAAAAGTGAAAAAAAGGAAAATGTTTGAAGGTTACTCATCCAGCCCAGGTAGGGAGCAAATATATTCATGTCATCTCAAAAATACTAGCCATATCTAACTCCGCTATGCTGTGTGGGCATACAACATGGATAAATTTCTGAATTTTGCATGTGAAATCAGACAATATCTGCACCCTCTTGTAGTACAACTCAACAACAGTTCTCCTCATGTTCACCAGGGTGTTATAACTTGAAATCAGGGATGGTGATACCACCAGCACTTTTTCAATTGTTAGGATTGTTTCGCCTATCCAGGGTCCTTGGTGTTTACATATGATATTTAGCATTATTGTTTCTATATGTATGAAGAATTGCATGGACATTTTGATGAGCATTTTACTGAATTTGTGAAGATAATCAGGATATAATCTACCAATTTTTTTTAACATCTGGGGTCTTTCCAACTTCTGCTATCTTCTTCAATTTCTTTCCTGGGGTCTGAAAGTTTTTGTTATAAAATCCAGTCATTTATTCCCCTGGTTAGAATTATTCCAATATTATTTTTGAGGCTGTTGTAAATGGTTGTGTTTCCCTTACATTTTTCTCCACATATTTTTCCTTTGTATCCAGGAAAGCTAATGAGTTTTATTTGTTATTTTTTCATTTTGACTACTTTGTTAAATGCATTTATCAGCCTCAGAGGTTTTCTGAAGGACTATTAATATAGAATCACATCATCTCTATATAAGGATATTTTGACTACTTCCTTGACAATTTACATCCTTTTCATCTTCTTCCCTTGTCTCATTGCTTTAGCTAAGATTTCAAGAGTAGTAATAAACAGAATGGTTATCCTTGTCTTGTTCTTGATTTTAGGGGAAATGCTTTAACTTTTTCTGAGGTTAGCATAATGTAGGCTTTGAGCTTAATGGAAGTAAAGGAAATGGGCAAAGTAAAAAATATTTTAATGTCACAGCCATATTTTCAGGACATTGATAAAAGAGTGTGAAAATTAGACTAAATTCAAGAGAAATGACGTATCACAAGAATGGAGAACTCTCATACTTTTGATATATTTTCTCAGTCAACTATGAGGATGGTATAGATTGTCTATATTTCTTATCTAATCTTGGGACCTTAAAGTTCTAGTAAGTTCTAGGCAGCCCAAATTTTTACTTGTATATTTGTGGTCAAAAGGAGTTTTTGAAGATAGTTCCCCTACTTGCATATGAAGCAGACCAGAAATATAAAGTAACTAACCACACTTTTAAAGTACCCTTATAAATGTGTATGAGGGATGTTAAAATATATTCTATAGCTCCCTTGAGCTTCAAGGGGTATACTTCTATTTTCTATACCCTTATCCACACTAATTCAGTTAGGTTTGACTGTAGTTAAGTGTCCATATTCTTCTCAATTAACTGACATATTGGAAGTTGCCAATTTATTTGGGGGGACAAGCTTCACAAACCTGCAGACCATTTCAGTAGTAAAATTGCAACACAACGAAAAACCTGTTCAAAGTCATCTATATTGGCTCTTAAGAATTCTAAGTCAACAAAGCAATGAAGAATCAGCAAAGCCTTATTATAGAAATACTATATTTTCATTGAGAGAAAATATATTATTCATGAAGAAATGTATTTTCTTGCTATTAAGTCTTGGCAAAAAATATGAAAATATATTTTGAGATTGGATATTGTAGTAGCATGTTCTTAGTTAACAAATATTGGGTTAAATAAGAGAGATTTCCCTAATTGTCTTACATGTGATTTGGGCTTTAAATTGTGGCAATTATTTCTAGAGACCAAACTATTGTACTACTACTGGAATGTCTGTGTGATATTTAGAGAAATAATAATCTCGAAAAATGAGGTTTTAAAGATCTGCTATGGAAAAACAAAAGAACATGTCAAAGTATTCTACTTAAACTTTGTTTGAAGGAGAGATTACAACAACAAGGGAAAGATGCTTTATTGGTAAAGCATGTGTTAAAATAAGAAGTTCTCTCACTGGGGATCAAAATACTACCATTTCCTCTCTATGTTTCTAGAATAGGAACTATTAGAATCTAGGACAAAACACCTACACACATGTCTATTTGAATGAAAACAGTTCAAGAGTATCTAGTGGCAGTCTAGTCACTTTGCTCTTGGGGACATAATGGAGATATTTATAAATAATAGCAGTCACCATTTAAAGATGAATTACTTGCCTAGGAAGATGGGAATGCAACAAACTCCTTGGGTAAGATAGTTGGAAACAGAATTGTGGATATTAACTATAGAATATACTACATTGGACTTTATGACTAAGAATTATTATCATTATTATTGCTGTTGTTGTTACATTCATTTAGAATTGGTAAACTTACTAATAACAAGAGCTAATGTTTGCATAGATAAAGAATAAAATTATCATGGGTTATGTACTTTCCTCACTTGGTGAATTCAACTATTAAGTGTGATTTTGAAGATGAAAAATATCTACTATTAGAATTGCACTATAAAAAATGTGGAACAGGTAATTATAAATGTAATGAGTTAATCATAATAGAATATAAAAATGATCAGTCTCTTATTATAACCACTTGGAAACCCATTATTGGTAGCTGACCTAAAAGCTAGCTATTTTTACACACCAGAAGTAGTACAAAAGACAAAAGGGAACCATTGTCTGCAGCTGTACTTTTAAAACTGCATTTTAACTTCTGATAGATCCTTAAAGAAAGCACTATAATGTGATTTTCCCAAATAGACGAGAATAGAAATTTCTACTCTTATATGAGCAATTCATAAAAGTTCTCTGTGTTTTTCATCTTCGGAACATATAGTGCTGGTCATATTCCAAACTGATTATGGGCTTGATGGTCAAAAAGGCTAAAATATGCCCTAAGGTAAATGCCATTTTTAAAAGTAAATTTTGTCCTTTAAAATTAGTTGCTGTTTAAAATATGTATTTTTAAAAAAACACCTTATCACAAAAGAGTCATTTATAAGATAATATAAGTTATCACTTTATACCAGCTGTGATTGTTTGCCTCTTCCTATATTTCTCTTGGAAGAACTACTTGCTCAAATATTCTTTACAGTTTCTGAGGGCCATGCATATTTGAGGAAGCTGAGCCACTACCAGTTCTAGCTGAGGTCCCAGAATTTAATAGAGTGTTTTGTGTTTCATTATATTTGGAAGGAATTGAATTCTGGTTAATTAACACGAGGGACCATCTTCTGGGAACTTGTAGTCAAATATTCTTGCTCTTTAGAGGAAACTACTGTAGGTAGATAACTTATCAAGTCAGAGGCACAAGATTTAATCCCAGAACACACACACACACACACCCACCCACACACACACACACACACACACACACACACACATTCTCACTCATTGAAAATCACATGAAGAGATAACCTGCCACACTCCATCTCACTCAGAAAGGTAATCCTGTAATAGACAAAAATATTGAAAAAGAACCTGAATTATTAGTCAACAGTAAGTATTGACTAGTGGGAGAGATGGACACCCTTATCAGCTATTAATCTTAGCATATTCATTATGTTTGAGGTAATATCACTTTTTGCAATTTTTTTTTATTTTTTATTTCAGTTGTATGATACTATTACTTAATCATAACACATCCAATAATTTCTAAATATTCCACAATTATTTTGGTCTCCTTTCCTATTTTCCAAAATGAAATGGCTTTCATGTACTTAGACACACAGTTCTAAACTACAAGTATCTTGGTACCATTAGAGGTACCAAAATAAAAATTATCACCTGACATATTAGAACTCAATTTTTGCCAGAACTGTTTATCGCTTTGAAAATAGTGGAGTGCAAGTCAGCATTAATAATATTTAATAATTCTTGACCTCACAATATTCCATAAACTGCTAAGGACATTCCATTTTTATGGAAAACTCATAAATTTGTATTTAATCTCCATGCAAATGAAGCAGATGCTCAAACATCTGAAAAACTGTAATGCTGAGTACACTGTTAGATGGAAGAAGCAAGATTTGATCAGCAGGGTCATCTACTAATTTTAAACCTCTCATAACTGCCTTGATGTGATTATTTTAATTAAATTTAGAATTACATATTATTTTAACATTAGTTGCCATCTGAAATCTCTACTAATGATTTTGGGGTTAATTTTTTTTCTGCTGACATGTTGAGAAAAATAAAGTGCACACATACTGTGACAAAATGAAACATGAGTATATGATGTAATAGTAGAGCAAACAATATTTAACCAAGTCAATGGTTTATAGTTACAAACATCTATTTTATTTCTCATCTCATGTTCTCGACAATTTTTTGAATGTGAAATGTGTGATTGGCTGAGGCAATTCTGCTGTTTGGTGCATGTCAAAGTCAGATATATACTTTTATGTACCTTGCTTCCTAGACTTAGCAGATACCTGGAACATGCATGGTCCTCACTTGGAAAATGTCAAAGCTAAGAATACAATCTGTTTCTTAATGTATCCACCAAGCAGTACCATATGATGCATTTAATTGGCCAATGGAAGTCACAAGAAATGATCAGCATTGTCCAGGAACCTGTAACAGACTTATAGTAGTAGTAGAAGTGAACAGATATATAATTTAGCATGAATACCATCATAGTACATATATAGCTACAAATATATATATGTGCATGTATATATATATATATATATTTATATATATATATATATATGTATGTATATATTTGCATATATGGGTTAGATAAAATGTCAAATCCACAGTAACTCATTTGTATTTAATTCATTTTATAATTTTTTATAATTGAAACATGTTTTCACAAAAAGTTTAAAATACTAGTTATTGCACAAAAATTCAAATCTCCATTTTTTGAAGATAATGTTGAATTTTTCATATTGCCTAGTCTCATGAAGTTTGCCAAACATGACAAATTTCTAGAAAAAAACTAATCTGTATGTACTGATTACTGGATATGAAATACAAGACACAAGGACATTTATCAACTTCCTCTATTTCATCTATTATGAATTAAAAATAACCACAGAAAACAATTTAATTCTTTTCACAATTGTCTGCCCCTAATAACTTGAAATTATGTTAATTTTAATTTTAATTTTAAGTATTTTATTATTTTTATTTTGCTTTACATATGAGTGTATTTATTGCCTGCAGGCAATGTGCATTCTGGGACTCGAACCCTGTTCTTCCCCAAGAGCAGCCAGTGTTCTTAATCACTGAGCCATCTCTCCAGCCCTCTTAATTATGTTATTGATATTTACTTTTAAATAAAATAAATCAGTTTTTTTCACATATAAGAATAATATCAGGGTGGCCATGCTGGTTCATGGTTATAGTCCAGGTAATCAAAAATAATGCCTAATGTTTAGGTTCAATATGAGTTCAAGACATCATACATACTGAGTGACTCACTGTCTACAGCGGCATGAACAGACCTGTCCAAGACAACAAAAGTTCCAGCAGTAATAAGGGAGGAACACTAAGCTTATGGTTACTGGAGAAAAGTCATGCCCCCTTGCCCCCCCACTCAGGGATATCTCCTTGATATGTTGCCCATGATCTAGAAATGGTTCTACAAAGATGTATGTACTAACAGTACTAAGTGAAATCAATTGATTTAAAATAGCATACATTAAATTGGAAAGAAGATGTGGGATATATGTGAAGAGTTGAAGGGAAAGGGGTATGAGATGGAATATATTAAAAAACCTTGTATAGAATTATGAAATTCTCAATAAATGTTTTAGAAATTGTAAGAACATTTTTTTTTTTGTGGTTCTTAGCCTCAGCCTTTAACGGCTGCGCTATCCCCACAGCCCATTGCATTAGTAAGTTTATTTATAAAATAAATGTATTAGATAAATAATATTTTTAATTTTTAATTATTTATGTGTATTAGTGTTTTGCTTGAGTATATAAAAGTGCATCTATGCATGCAATGCTCATGGAATACAGGAAAAAGCATTTAATACATTTGATTTGGAATTTTATTTATTTATTTTTAATTAATTTATTTATTTAATTATATATTTTTTATCAAATCTAGATCCGTGTCCCCCCCATTCCCCCACCCCACCAGAGCTCTTGCATTCTGCCAAACATGCTTTTCATCTCTTTCTCAATCTTTCTCAATATTCTCCATGTGTATAATTGACTGATTTGAGCAGAAGTTCACTGTTTCAATCACTTCTTTGATGCAGTCCTTTCGGTTGTTGTTGTTATTGTTGTTGTTGTTTCCAATATGCATCACTCCCAGCTGCTTTGGACAAAAGCTCAAGGGGCCATGCACAATAAATACTTTCAACTAGGTAATTGGCACTAGCATACACAGATGAGGGATACCATTCGTCATTTGTTTTTCTGGGACTGTGTTACTTCACTCAGCATGTTGTCCTCTAGCTCCAGCCATTTTCCTGCAAAGCTCATGATGTCGACTTTCTTTACTGCTGCATAGAAATCCATTGTGTAGATGTACCACATTGTCTCTATCCACTCATCAGTTGAGAAGCATTTGGGTTGGTTCCAGCTCCTTGCTATTGTGAAGAGAGCTGAAATAAACATGGACATGCATGTATCTCTGCAGTGGAGTGAGTCTTGAGGGTACATGCCCAGGAGCCGTATGGCTGGGTCGGGTGGCAATTTCATTCCAAGTCTTCCAAGGGTTCTCCACACTGCTTTCCATAGTGGCTGCATGAGTTTACATTCCCACCAACAGTGGATGAGTGTTCCCCTTTCCCCACAACCTCTCCAGCACTTGGTATCATTTGTTTTCTTGATCCTAGCCAGTCTTATTGGAGTAAGATGATATCTTAAAGTGGTTTTGATTTGTATTTCCTTAATGATTAGTGATGTTGAACACTTCTTAAGGTGTTTCTCAGCCATCTCTAATTCTTTACTTGTGAAGTATCTGTCTAGGTTGTTGTCTACATCATGAGTGGGTCATTTGTTTTCTTTCTTCTTTGTTTTATGAGTAGTTTATATATTCTGGAAATCAATGCTTTGTCAGATGTTTCTGCAGTGAAGATGCTTCCCACTCTGTGGGATTCCTCACTTCCTTGAGTGTTTCTTTTGATGTACAGAAGCTTTTGATTTAATGAGGTCCCATTTTCAATTGTGACACTTAGTTCTTGCACAGCTGCTGTCGATTTAGGAAGTATTTTCTTACGACTATGTCTGAGTCTGTGCTAAATTTTCTTCTATAACCTCCAGATTGGTTTGGGGTGTGTCAATAGAGGTCTGAATCCATCTGGAGTGACTTGATGACAGGGTGAGAGGTGGGGGTTTAGTTCATTCTCCTACAAGTAGTGATCCATTTTGCCAACACCACTTGCTGAAGATGTTGTCTTTTCTCCATTGTGTCTTCTTGGCCCTCTGCTGAATATCCACCCAATACCAGGAATACACTTTCTACTCAGCACCCCACAGAACTTCTCCAAAATCTACCACATACTTGGACACAGAAGAACCTCAAAAATATAAAAAGATTGAAATGCTGCATTAGCCTGGTGGTGGTGGCACATGCCTTTAATCCTCAGCACTTGGGATGCAAAGGCGAGGCAGATCTTTGTGAGTTGAAGGCCAGCCTGTTCCTACAGAGCTAGTTCCGGACAGTTGGGGCTACAGGGAGACCCGGTCTCAAAAGACCAAAAAAAAAAAAAAAAAAAAAAAAAGAAATAATTTCATGCATTATATCAGACCAAAGTGCAATAAAGCTCAACATCAACACCAGGATAAGCCCTACTGCCTACAAGAACACATGGAGACTAAACAACACATTATTAGGCTTTGTTTTTTTTTTTTTTTTTTGGTATTTTTGAGACAAGATCTCCCTTTTAATACCAGGTGTCCTGGAGCTCGCTCTGTAGACCAGGCTGGCCTTGAACCCACAGAGATCCACCTACCTCTGCCTCCCAAATGCTGGATTAAAGGCATGTGCCACCACGCCTGGCTAAACAGCACACTCTTAAATAATGAATGGGTCAAGGAAGAGATAAATAAAGAAATGAAAGCATTCCTGGAACTGAATAACAATGACAATGCAGCACAACAAAACCTATGGGATACCTTAAAAGCAGTCCTAAGAGGGAAGTTTATAGCCCTGGGTGCCTGCATTAGAAAAACAGAAAGAGCACAAGTGAATAATCTAACACTACAGCTAAAAGCATTTGAGAGGAAACAACAGATGAACCCTAAATTCAACAGACAGGAAGAAATAACAAAAATCAGAGCAGAAATCAATGAAATAGAAACAAAGAAAGCAATACAAAAAATTAATGAATCTAAAAGTTGGTTCTTTGAAAGAATAAACAAGTTAGACAGACCTCTAGCCCAGTTAACCAAAAGAAAGGAGGAACAACTCCAAATCAATATAATCCATGATGAAAAGGGAAATATCACAACATACAAGGAAAAGATCCAGAAAATCATATGGGAATAGTTACAAAAACCTATACTCTACCAAGTTTGAAAACCTAGAAGAAATTGATGAATATCTGAAATCCTGGGAATCACCACTGTGCAACCAAGAAGAGATCAACAGCTTAAACAGACCCATAATACATGAAGCAATTGAAAATATAATAAGAAACTTCCCAACTAAAAAAATCACAGGCCCAGATGGTTTCACGGCAGAATTCTATAAAACATTTCAAAAAGAACTACAACCATTATTAATGAAACTGTTTAGAGGGATATAATCAGAGGGAATTTTCCCAAATTCCTTCTATGAAGCCAGCATCACTATATTACCAAAACTAGGCAAAGATACAATTAAAAGGGAGAATTATAGACCCATCTCCCTAATGAACACAGATGCCAAAATTCTAAACAGGATACTGGAAAATCCATACAGACCCACATCAAGAACATCATCCATCACGACCAAGTTGGATTCATATCAGAGATGCAGGGATGGTTCAACATATGAAAATCAATATACATCATCAAACACATAAATGGAATGAAAGACAAAAACCACACCATCATCTCAATTGATGCTGAAAAAGCCTTTGACAAAATCCAGCATCCCTTCATGCTTAAAGTCCTAGAAGGAATTGGATTGGAGGGATCATTACTCAATGTAATCAAAACCATATACAGGGAACATACAGCCAATATCATCCTAAATGGGGAAATGACAGAAACATTCCCTTTAAAGGTAGGAACCAGGCAAGGCTGCCCCCTGTCACACTCTTCTTCAATATAGTGCTTGAAACACTTGCTAGAGCAATAAGGCAAGAAAAGGAAATTAAATGAGTGCTAATTGGAAAAGAGGAATTCAAGCTATCCCTATTTGCTGATGATATGATTGTTTACTTAAGGTATGCTGAAAACTCCATCAGAAAACTCTGAGAAATGATTAACAGCTTCAGCAAAGTGGCAGGATACAAAATTAACATAAAAAAAATCAAGGGCTTTTCTTTACACCAAGAACTAGCAACTGGAGAAAGAATTCAAAGAGACCTTCCCACTCACAATAGCCTCAAAAACAGTAAAATACCTAGGGACAAACCTAACCAAAGACACCAAAGATCTCTACAACAAAAATTTTAAACCTTTAAAGAAAAAAAATTGAAGAAGACATCAGAAGATGGAAAAGCCTCCCATGCTTATGGATTGGGAAATTTAACATTGTAAAAATGTCCATTCTACTGAAACTCTTGTATAGATTTAGTGCAATCCCAATCAAAATCCCTGAGTTTCTTCACAGGATTGGAAAAAAAGTCCTTAAATTCATTTGGAGAAATAAAAGACCCCGAATAGCCAAAACAACCCTGAGCAAAAAGAGCTACACAGGCGGAATCTCTATACCAGACTTCAAACTATACTACAGGGCTATAGTCATAAAAACAGCCTGGTACTGGCACAAAAACAGACCTGTTGACCAATGGAACAAAACCGAAGATCCAAACCTGAGCACATACAATTTCAACCATCTCATATTTGATTTGGAGTTTTAAATTTTCATTAGCTGCCATGTGGGTGCTGGAAACCAAAGCTGGATCTTCTGCAAGAGCAAACAATGCTTTTTAACTTATCACTTATTTTCCAACCAGAACGGTTTATTTTTGCAGTGATGAATTCACAAATCAGGTGTATTTTGATTCAGTAGAAACTGAAAGTTCTCCCCTACTCACTCAATATCTGCCCTGTAGTAGTGTCCTAGTCACTTTCAGTTGGTGTGATAAAACACTAACCAAAAGCAATTTGGACAAGAAATGGTTCATATGGCTTACATGTCCTAGTCATAGTTAATTATTGAGGGAATCTAGAGCAAGAACATGGATGGAAACTGAAGGCCAAAACAAAACACAGAACAAGGAACAATACTGCTTACTGGCTTGCTCTTTGAGCCTGTGCTCAGTTTGCTTTCCACAACAACCTGGGGACACTTGCCTAGGGTGTTATCATCCACAATGGGCTGGGATCTTCCACATCATTCAACAATGAAGAAAAATTGTTTATAGGCCATCAATGGAGGATATACTTCAGGTGAGTTTCTCTCTTACCAGTTGTGTCAAGTTGAAAGGAAAAGCTATCTAGCAAAAACAGCATACAGACAGAGCTCCATTGTCTATATTTAACCATTTGTCTTATATAGTTATGGTCCAAACTCCTGGAACCCTAACAGTGGTTAAAATGGGTGGAGGGTATGTATTCATATTTTAGAGTAACATAAAATTTAAGGGAAAATGTGAACTCCTAAACATTCTTTGGAATTAATATACAGTTTATTTTCAGAGTTCATAATTTATATATATGGCATATAGTCCTCCAAAATAGGCATATTTTGGAGAAATAAAAGGGGAGGGAACAACAAAAGTACTGGGTCAAAGAAGTGACTGAAACAGTCAACTTCTGCCCAAAACACTAAACCTCTGTAGAGAAAAACTTTAAAAAGACTGAGAAAAGATGGAAGACTTGTATGGCAGAATGCATGAACTGGGATGGAAAGGGGAAAGTGTCTAAATTGGACTGAGAAATGATGTATGAAACACACAAAATATCAATTATATTTAAAAAAATAATTTGGCTGCTGTACTTCATTGAGACTTAGCTATGAGTTAAGGGATAAATTGTTATTTTACACTTGGTTTATATAATTAGATTTTTGCAATCTTTTCAATATAATCATGCAGCATTAGACTAAACATAGTAATATGATAAATTAATTTGATCAATTAACTTTATTTTATTCTATTACATTACCAAGCATGTCCTTTGGCTGATCACAATGAAGAATATGATATTGAGGAAATTTCCTTCCCTTTCCAGAGATACTAGGATCTTTAGTATGTGACCATTTTATCAAGGGAGGTGGGCTGACAATCCATTTCTTTTATTTTCATGTGTGTATGTCTTCTTGTATTGGGTATTTTCTTATTTTTTCACGATTTTTTATGTGAAAAGTTTACATGATTATGAACTTCACAGAATTCCCAATTGTCCCGTGATTCCTCTAATTCCTCGATGCTTTTTCACTCTCTATATTTCTAGTCCTCTTTGATCATTACTGTCACATATTCACCCATTCAGTGGTGCCCCTGTCAATACTTGTGTTTAAAACTTTCCACTTGGAGGTAGATAAGCTCTTAGGGAGCTAGTCAAGGAAAAACAAATGTTTCAACAAAACATGTTGCATTCTACTTAATGTATTCTAATCCATAAGTCAAGGAATTTCCTTGCATAATACCACTAAAATAAGTTTAATTTACTTTCAATTTTTATCAATCCTTAAACTCATATGGAAAAACAAAAGACCCTGAATAGCTAAAGAAATCCTGAGTGAAAAATTCAATACATGTGGAATTGCTCTACCAGACTTCAAGCTATATTACAGGGCCATAGTCATAAAGACAGCCTGGTACTGGCACAAAAACAGACCCACTGACCGATGGAACAAGATTGAAGATCCAAACTTGTGCTCATACAATATCAGCTACCTCATATTTGACAAAGGTGCAAAAAAAAACCTCAATGGAAGAAGGATATCATCTTCAGCAAGTGCTGCTGACAAAACTGGATCACCATTTGTACAAGAACAAAATTAAATCCCTACCTCTTGCCCTGTACAAAATCAAGTCCAAGTAGATCAAAGATCTCAACATAAAACCTGAAATTCTGAGGGTAATAAAAGAAAAAGTTGGTAACAACCTACAAGACATAGGTATAGGAAAACTTTCTAAATCAGACAGCAGCTACACAAGAAATATGGTCAACAGTTGACAAATCGAACCTCATCAAACTTAAGAGCTTTTGCACAGCAAAAGAAACAATTAAGGAAATATAGAGGAAATCCACAGAGTGGGAGGAAATCTTCACCAGTGATTCATCTGACAGAGCATTAACATCAAGAATATATAGAGTACTCAAAAAACAAAGAAGTAAGAAAACAAATGACCTACTCAAAAGATGAAGTAATGAGCTGAACAGAGACTTCCCCTGTGAGGAAAGATTTCTGAGAAACATCTTAAAAAATGTTCCACATCATTAATAATTAAAGAAATGCAAATTAAAACCACTCTCAAATATCCCCTTACTCTGATACAACTGGCTAAGATCAAGAAAACAAAAGACACCAAATGGTGGAGAGGTTGTGGGGAAAGAGATACACTCATCCTCTGCTGGTGGGAGTGTAAACTTGGACAACCATTATAGAAAGCAGTGTGGAGAACCCTTAAAAGACTCCAAATGAGCTTACCACCTGACCCAGACATACCACTCCTGGCTATATACCCACAAGACTCATCCTATAGCAAAGATACATGCACATCTATGTTTATTGCAGCTCTTTTCACAATAGCAAAGAGCTGGAACCAACCCAAATACCCCTCAACTGACGAGTGGATGACAAAAATGTAGTACATCTACACAATGGAGTACTACTCAGTGGTAAAGAAAGATGACATCATGAACTTCGCAGGTAAATGGATGGAACTAAAATTCATTATGCTGAGTGAAGTAACACAGTCCCAGATAAACAATAAGCGAATGGTCTCCCTCATTTATGGATGCTAATACCAAATCCCTAGATGAAAGGCAAGCTGAACAACATTATTGTTATATTTCTTTTTATCTGAGAGCAACTATGTTGTTATAATGTAAATCCCTTAACGGGCTCTGGAATCCATCCTCCACTTGCTCTCAGACTCTGTAATTACTGTATATGAGTGGAAAGTATATATGCATATTCTAGAGTAATATAAAATTAAAGGAAGAAAATGTGAATTCCTAAACATAAAAAAGATTGAAAGAAAGAGACAGGATAGTTAAGGCAGAGTGCAAGATCTGAGGCGGGGTGGGCAGAAGGGAAAGGGAATATGTCTAAACTGAACTGAGAAATGATGTCTGAAATACACTAAACATCAATAAAAGCATAAAAATAAATAATAAATACATAAGTACATAAATCAAAAAAATAAATTACACACCACAAAAAGTGGACATCTTTGTTTATCTGAAGATGTTTATTGAAGCTTTGTGCATTTCATACAAAATTTCTAATCAAATGTAGACCCTAGACCCATTCCCACTTCCTTTCCTCCCCCCACCCCACCAGAGCTCATGCATTCTGCCAAACAGGTTTTTCATCTTTTTCTCAATCTCCTTTAAAATTTTCAATGCAGAAGTTTACTGTTTTGAGCAGAATTTCACCATTTCAGTCAGTTCTTTGACCCAGTCTTTGTTGTTGCTGTTCCTTCCAATCTGCATAGCTCTGAAATATGCATATATTCATGTCACATATATCTTTTAGCATCTTCAGCTTCTGATTTCTTTTTTTTTTTAATTAGGCTGAAAAATGTCATGTTTGAAGGCTCCTCCTTGGCAAACCCAAACAATCATCAGTTCTGCCCTTTTGCTTCACACTGGGGTTTTCCCTTCCCATTTTCACTAAACGAGGTCCAGTACACACCACATCCTGTCTTGATCCTCTTGTACTGGTTTCTGTGATACATCCTGAGTAGTCCAACAATGGCAATCAATACTCTGAAGAGGCTGAAACTCTAGTAGCAGCTCAGTCCACAAGCTGGATGTCTGCAGTCCCCATCTGGCGCTGAAGATTTGGAGGATTCTTGGAGAGACATGAGTCTTCAGTCCATATCAGAAAGTTGCAAAGCTGTGTCTCATGTCTTGGAAGGTTGGCAAAAGCAGTGGCAGCCACAGGGTAGCTGCACTTGACAGTAAAACAGGCAAAACAACTATGGTCTTTTTTTTTTTTTTTTTTCTTTTTGTCTTTTTACTAAGATCTTAAATTTTATACCTGAAGTACAATTTCTCAGGCCTTACTAATTATTGATTTCTGGTTATACTTTCCTTTTGGACACTTAAGGCCACACTGTTAGTCCAGATTAATATGACAAGTTAAAAAAATAAAGCACTCCATTAATATTTTTCTCAACTTTGGATAATCAGTAAATGGGTGGGCACTTGTTCCCATAATTGCTTATGAAATTTAGTAAGGAACTTACTGCTAGTTAATTACTTGTAGTATAATAATTTAATATATAATATATAATAATATAATAATTCCTAAATAAAACAGATTGGCATATCAGAAATATTAGTTAAAATATGCTGTAATTTTATTACACTAAAACAGCAAAACACTGATTTTTTTTTCTCAAAATCATCTATTTACTATAATACACATAAGGAACCTTAAAATTGCAATATGGAGCTTACAACATTGACCAAAGAATTTCTTCCTTACTACACAAAATATGACCTAGCAATTGAAAACAAACCATTTTTCACTTTCCAGAAAAACACATGGTATGGTTTGATAATGAACGAATTTTGAATACAGCCCAACTAAATTTACCTGTATCATCCATCTATTTAATAAGTTTTGTCATAATTTAGTTTTCTGGTTGTTATCTTCCTTAACAAAATATTTAACCCCCAAAGCAGCAGTCACTTATAGCAACTCTGGTACCAACATGAAAGTGAGTTGATAATGTGATGCAAAGGATCGTTATCACCAACTCATTTCTCTATGGTCTGTAATGAAATGTTTTGTATACAGTTAATTCTGTAAACAGATGCATGTTGAAAAGATCTATGATGGTCTTGTAATCTTAATCTAATATATTTTAGATATTTTAATTTTTTTCCCTCTTGGGGAATACATTTAGTATAGTGTAGAAAAATACTTCATGACATTTTCATATAAGGTTATATAACTTTTCATACATGAACATGAAATTTGTTGTAGAAAATTCTTTAAACCAAACATTTTAATCTAGGCCTTCAATTTAATCTGAGTTCCTTGAATCTATTTTTATGTGGCCCTTGAGACTATATCCCAAAAAATATCCATTGCTAATATAGCAATAAAAATACTTTGGGTACTGACAGACTCCTTGGAGTGTGTATATATAAAACCATAAACTTGTATTCATATTCTTTTCTGTGATGTGTTGTACTACAATCCAAACTGGCTTTTGTACCTTTTTTTTTTTTTTTTAGACCATTTTTTTTTTCCTGGTTTTTGTTTGTTTGTCTTTCCTTTCATGTTGGTACCAAAACACTGATTTTTATTCCAATTCTCCTTCCTTGTTACTTTTTACTTGGTTGAAGTATGTATTACTGTTGACAAATTTTGAAGATGGTGTGCACACATTCCTTCTCAGGAGGCGGATGATTTTCCATATGTCATAGACACAAATCTCAGGTACTGAATAAACATGTCTAAGTTGAAAACTCAACATAGAGAAAACATCTCTGGAATGGATGTGGCATAGAAGGAACCAAATGTCTAGTAATCCATACCTCTACATGAGGAGGAGTAAATGCACATGAATTATTTGCTTACAGAAAATTATTCTTAATAGAAATGCTGTTCTTATAATAAAAACTTACTTTTGTCCAAAAATACATATGATCTAAAATTTACAAACACAAATATAAGGGTTATATTTCATGATTTATTATTCAAAACCTAGCTTTCAAAAAATATTTTGATAGATCATCGGTCACCCAGCAGTGAATACAATACCAGCCTCTTAAATTGAGTTGACGATTTGACTTCTTGGTGAACTATTTGAGTTAATGGCTTTGTCTCTCTACCTTACTGACAGAACTATTGAAAAGAGATACTGGTTTCCACCACATACTGCTATTTAGCATAAAATTAAATTATAAAAAAAGAGAAGTAGTGTATATTAAGGGTGATTTTCCAGGAAATAGAGCAATTATACATTTAAATAAGGTAGTCAAAATAAAGTTTGACACAGCACTCCAGTGCTTATGTAAAGATCACTCACACTTATTTCCCTAGATTTCAGAATGTAGATTTAGTGCATTTCACACAGTCTTGTAAGTCATCACTCTATTGCCCATGTGTATTAAAGACTAGTTCTGCTGTCTTTCCCTTTACTTCTCTGATAGTGTTTGTTTCATAGTCATGTCTTGTTCATATATGTCAGGAGTCATTTAATGGTGGTATTACTGGTGTCACGAATGGGTATGATTCCTTCCATTCCAAGGTATTAAGGATGTGTACCAGCCTCTCTGATCCCTACACCCTAGACGTCATTGGCATCCATTGCCATCAGCTTTGATGTGTTTCTAGACCCGATATTTCCAAATATTTTCTTCTTCAGGAAGGGAAACATTTTCATTAAAATTACTACTGTATAGAATTTTCTGGATTGTCCTATTGGCACATTGTTTTCTTCATTTCATTGTAGTTAGAGAATAATTAAGTAAGCTAGTCTCATACACTATGATCATAACACATTAGTTGGAAAAATCCTTGGCTCTGAAGTGACAGGACTTTGTGGATGTTAATCTAATTTGCATTCTTTTTTGCTATTCCTATTAAATTTACTTTTTGCATATTTAAAATAGAAACCTTAAATATCACAAAACTTAATCATGCAAACTTCCAGTGAGATCAAAGTCAAGTCAGTAATTAGTCCACGTCCTTCACAACGGAACTTGAGAAATTGAAGTAGAGAAAATTATTCCAGAATGTTTAGAAAGTTCATAACCTTAGTGGTTGGTACAAAACTTACTTCAGGCATTGCTTCCCATTGATTTCACTGAGTTCCATCCTTACTGTGTAAGGTTTCAGGTTTCATAAGTGCCATTCTATCTTTACAGGTGCTTCTCAAAAGTAATTGCTATTTTTATGGGTAATTACCATTTATATAATTAGAACAGGAACATTGGTAATTTAAAAGATGGCTAGAGTTGAACAGTGACATTCTGAAGAATGACACTGCCATCATGCTTCTGACATTTTCTTAAACACATGACAAAGTGGGGAAAATGGGCGAGTAATTGTTAAAATAGAGTATGATTTCAAAGATTGTCTTCATTAGTTTAGAAGTCCAGTGGAAGTATTATGTTGCAATTTTCTGATATTTAAGCCCTGATATCTGCATATTTTGTGACCGCTATTCAAATTAATGTCTGCTATAGGTTAATGTTGTGGTTTTATTTTTTGAAGGAATTAATTGCTTGGCTCTGAGTACCCTAAATAGCAATCCTGCCCGTTATTGCCAGTGTGCTGGCCCCAGTCTGATGGAGCTCCCCTGTTGTCTCGTCCACCTGTTCTAAATTGACATCCAAATGCTCTTTCCCTGGGGCTTCTTTTATAATATTGGTTGTGAAGAACAGTGATATCTACTCCCAGTTTTGACATTCTACTAAGATCTTTGCTAGGATCTGAGGCCATTATAATGTCCTTTCAGCAGTAATTGAGGTTACTTTATTTAAACTACCTTAAGTTTTCTGTGAATACACCCACTTGGGGTATGTAATATAGCAAAATGCTAACTGAATTCAAACATTAGCACACAAATATGCATATACACATAAATATATATATTACTTATGGAATGAATTGAATGCATCTGTTATATATTTTCCATGTTAAATGAAATAGTATAATAAATCATGCTAATTTAAAAATTGCCAAATCATTGTGTTTTTTTCAAAGACAGTAATTTTCTAGAAACATACAAGTACAATAGCAACCAAATATGAAAGGTCCAAAACAAAGACATTTTAATATGTAAAACACTCATCATTCTAATTAAATTGCTGTCCTGCCTGCAATTTGTACTGAATTTTCCATCTTTCTCATATCTGAAAGGACATATTCCCTTTTTAAATTTAAGAACAAACTTGCCTCAGGATTGGGAGACTATTGAACCAACAATATTCAACATTTCCAGGAGGAAGTGAACTTATACAGAGTGAAGTCTTGGCATGCAGGGGAATTGGTACCTATTTCTCCATCCCATGTATACCAAACTCCCAGAGGCAGAATGACCTTATATAAAATCTCATTGTAATTTCCTGTAGATTATGCACATCCTTTTATAACTTGAAATGATTACTATCTTTTCTTATAATGCCAATTGCAGTTGTTTTATATGAAGAATTATTAAACTATATCATTTAAAGAATAATGAGGGGTCTGGAGAGATGACCTAGCGGTTAGGAGCACAGACTGCTCTTGCAGAGGACCCGGGTTCGATCCCCAGCACCCACATGGCGGCCGAGAACTGTCTGAAACTCCAATTCCAGGAGAACTCCAGCTCCAGGGGAATCCGAGACCCTCTTCTGACCTCCGTGGCATTGCACGACACGGGTGCACAGACTTGCTTGCAGACAGTACATTCATACTCATACAGAAATAAATAAAATTAATAATAAAAATATTAAAAAAAGAATAATGATAAGAAAATAGATCTGTGCATCTTCAATAGAGACGGAAATCACTCTTCTCAAATATTTAAGATCCAGTGTTGGTTGAATCCAAGAATATAGACTATGATGAGAGAGTATGGCAAATACCACTCAAGTACTGACAGCATCTTGCGGGAATAAGTCTGAAGGCAGGTGGAGAGAGCCGTTCTCTGAGGTGAGTGACAGTGGAAGAGACTGGTTCCAGTAGCAAAAAAAGAGAGAAATCTTTAGAAAGCAGAAAGCAAGATATATAGTCCCAAGTCTATTCTAGACAGCTTACACAATTCTCAAGTACAAAATAAATTCAAAAGTAGAATGTTAGAACCAGTGATTAAGACAAGAGAAGAGCCTTCAAAAACACACATTAACAGACAATTTAAAGAAAGGAGAGATTTATAGAGGTAGAGAAAGGGGGCGGAGGTCTGGAAGGAGCTATGTAACTGCCTCAGTGGTGGAAGAATGGGAGAGGACTAAAAGACCAAAGGAGAGAGAACTGAACCAAAAAGATAACTAAGCTGGAGATTCTCAACTAAATTTGAACTCATAATTGAGCAGACTCACAGTACAACCTGATAGAAAGCTTGAGATCTGCTTGCCATTGGCACTTGACCAAAGAAGCCATTGGTTTTACTTGTGTGTGTGTGTGTGTGTGTGTGTGTGTATGTGTGTGTGTGTGTTTGTTAGTGTGGTGTGTGTGCATGTGCGTGTGCATGTGTGTGTGTGTGTGTGTGTGTGTGATTTTTAGCTGGGGTCAATCTGTAGCACACTTTGACCTGAACACATTTATGTTGAGTATATTGTATCAGATGGGCTTGGACACATAACAGTCTACTGCTTTACATATCAAATGAAGAGATTATAGACAATATTTAGAATGCAGGAAAGAATAAACCATTTTGTTATTGTTGGTGTTAATATTTGTATTGATTTTTTTTTTTTTTTTTTTTTTTAATGGTTTTTTTATTATATATAATATAGTATATATATATAATATATATATAATATATATAGTATGTGTGTTGTGTGTGTGTGTGTGTGTGTGGTGTGCGCATGTGTTTATGAGTGTACTGTCTTCATGTAGGTAGGTGCAACCCTGTTGTGCAATGCTGCAGAGGTCAGAAGAAGGTGTTGGATTCCCCTGGAATTGGAGCTAAGGACAGTTATTAGCAGCCATGTGGGTGCTGGAAATCAAACCCCAGTCCTCTGGTGCCCTTAACAACTGAGCCATCTCTCCAGCCCGTCCAGTAAGTCCTAATCACCATTTTACCTGCTTCTTGCTTGGCACTCCCCCACCAGGAGTTCACTCTTCTGTCATTCATGCTCGGGTCAATGTGCAAAATTAC
The DNA here is from genome assembly GCA_009823505.1 of Rhizomys pruinosus. Lineage (NCBI taxonomy): Eukaryota > Metazoa > Chordata > Mammalia > Rodentia > Spalacidae > Rhizomys > Rhizomys pruinosus. The sequence continues at coordinate 5,598,055 of VZQC01006876.1, forward strand.
TCTCTGGGCTCAATCCTTAGTCTCAATGTCATTTACCTGCAAAGCTCATGAGTTCATCTTTCCGTACCGCTGCATAGAAAGCCATTGTGTAGATGTACCACAGTGTTCCTCTCTCACTCATCAATTGAGGGGGCACTTGGATTGGTTCCAACTCCTAATGAAGGTGAAGAGAGCTGGCAATAAAGATGGCTGTGCATGTATCTCTGGGGTAGGATGAGTCTTCTGGGTACAAAAATGCCCAGAAGTGGTATGGCTGGTCAAGTGGGCAAGTTTCATTCCAAGACTTCCAAGGATTCTCCACACTGCGTCCATAGTGGCTGATTACATTCCCACCAGCAGGGGATGAGTGTTTCCCCTTTATCCACAACCTTTCCAGCACTTTGTATGATTTGTTTCCTTGATCCCGAGCCAGTCTTACTGAGTAAGATGATATCTTAAATGGTTTTGATTGCATTTCCTTAATGATAATGACGTTGAACACTTTTTTATGTTGTTTCCAGCCATCTCTAATTCCTCACTTGTGAAGTCCTCTGTTCAGGTCTTTGCTCCATCTATGAGTGGGTCGTTTGTTTTCGTTCTTATTTGTTTTTTTGAGTAGTTTAGATAATTCTAGAATCAGTGCCTATGTCAGCTGTTTAGGTGGTGAAGGTTCCTCCGCACTCGGTGGGATTTCCTCTCAATTCCTTGATTGTTTCTTTGATGTACAGAAGGCTTTTGAGTTTATAATGAGGTCCCATTTGTCAAGGTCCGACCTTAATGCTTGCGCAGCTGCTGTCTGATTTAGAAGTCTTTTCTTACCATGATGTCTCGTTAGTCTGCTGCCACGTTTGGTTTCTTCTATTTGCTTCAGAGTTGGGGTTTCAACAGTGAAGACGTTGACCCCATCTGTAGTTGACTATGTGCAGGGTGAGAGGTAGGGATTTAATTTCATGCTTCTACAAGTGGTGCTCGCCCAGTTTGGCCAACACCACGTGCTGAAGATGCTGTCTTTTCTCCATTGTGGCTTCTCTTGGCCCCTTGTCAATATGAGATGGCTGAAATTGTTTGTACTCAGATTTGTATCTTCAGTATGTTCCTGGGGTCACAGGTCTGTTTCATTGTGCCAGTACCCAAAAAAAAAAAAGAAAAAAGAGACAGGGGGGAAAGAAGAAAGGAGCTGGGAAGGAGATATATTATGAAGCAAAAATATAGCCTGTAGTTTAGTTTGAAGCCTGGTATAGGGATCCCCCCTGTTGGGCTCTTTTCACTCGGGTTTTGTTTTGGCTATTCAGCCTCTTTTGTTTTTCCAAATGAATTAAGAACTTTTGTTTCCAAACCTGTGAAGAAACTCTTGGGGGAGTTGATGGGAATTGCTTAAATCTATACAGGAGGTTTGGTAAAATGGACATTTTTAACAAATGTTCATTTTCCCATCCATGAGCATGGGGAGGTTTTTTTTTTTTTTTTTTTTTTTTTTTTTTTTTTTTTTTTCTTTAAAGGTTTAAAATTTTTTGTTGTAGAGATCCTTGGATGTCTTTGGTTAGGTTTGTTCCTAGATATTTTATTGCTTTTGAGGCTATTGTGAGTGGGAAGGTCTCTTTGAATTCTTTCTCCTGTTGCTTGTTCATGGTGTAAAGAAAGGCCATTGATTTTTTAAGGTTAATTTTGTATCCTGCCACTTTGCTGAAGCTGTTAATCATTTCTAGGAGTTTTCTGGCAGAGTTTTTAGCATCCCTTAAGTAAACAATCATATCATCAGCAAAAAGGGATAGCTTGACTTCCTCTATTCCAATTAGTACTCCTTTAATTTCCTTTTCTTGCCTTATTGCTCTAGCAAGTGTTTCAAGTACTGTATTCCAGAGGAGTGGTGACAGGGGGCAGCCTTGCCAATTTCCTACCTTTAAAGGGAATGTTTCTGTCATTTCCCCGTTTAGGATGATATTGGCTATGTGTTCCCTGTATATGGTTTTGATTACATTGAGGAATTACAACTGACTTCTCAATGCAAACTATGAAAGCAAGAAGAATGTGCAACATACATCTCTTTCTTAGGCCTTTCTTTTTTTTTTTTTTTGAAAAGAAGGGCAATTATTTTACTTTATTTATTTCTGTATGTGTATGAATGTACTGTCTGCATGCAGGTTTGTGCACCCATGTCATGCAATGCCACGGAGGTCAGAAGAGGGTGTCAGATTCCCCTGGAACTGGAGTTCTCCTGGAACTGGAGTTTCAGACGGTTCTCGGCCACTATGTGGGTGCTGGGGATCGAACCCGGGTCCTCTGTAAGAGCAGTCGGTGCTCTTAACCGCTAGGCCATCTCTCCAGCCCCTCTTAGGCCTTTCTTAGACCGGTACCACTCCCTGTATGCAGCTCTCCTTGGCAAATATCTCACATGTCTGGCATCTAGAATGTCTTTTTGGGGTCTCTGCTGCCAACCAGGCTTCACAGTCACAGCTTCATGCAATGGCCTAGCAGGGCCTACTTTATTCAGGGACACCCCTGCTGCACTCTGCCTGACCTTGACAGCTCTCTGAAACCATGGAGGAAGAACTGAAGACCCCTTCACTCTTGCAAACTTCATGCCTCTAAAGCCAGCACCATGTGAATTAAACCGGCAAGTTTGGCTGCAAGTTTGGGGTGGACCCTGGCCTATTTCAACCACATTTGCAACTTTTCTCTGCCCTGAACTTGTTGGAGCAGAAAATCCTTTCAGTATTTTCCTTTCAATAGTTGGAGGATTAGCTGGGTGTGGTCTTTCCCTGAAGGTACCATTTCTGCTGTTTACTTGTAAATCTCGAGGCCCCTGCTTAATCCCTTTAATCTAACTTTTTCCATTGTTTACTTGTAAATAGCTAGGCCTCTCCTTAATCATTTTACTCTCCTTATCAAAAGGAATCTCTCCTTCACATGCCTTGGGCCCACCTTTAATCTTCCTAGTGCGCTTTTCAGATCCAAACTGTACATTCTGCATTTCTTTTGGCCCCATCTGCTCTTCTTCACTGTTCTTCTGCACAATATTCACCATTAATAGCCCCGCCACCATTCCTACATTAGGCTGTCTTGAAATATCCTCAGACAAAGACCTTAGTCCATTGCTTTTCAATTTAGCATCAGGCAAGCATTTGGGCTGTGGGCAAACTGCTGCCAGCTCTTTAACAAAATATCCCAGTTGCTGCCTAAGTGTTTATTTTCCTCTGGAACTACATTTTTGCAGCAATGCTTTCTCCCAGGCTTCTACTAGAATGGCCCATTAAGCTCTGCTTACAGTAGTCAACAGCTTTTCTAGCCCAAAGTTCCAAAGTCTTCCACATTTCTCCAAACATCCACATGGTCAGATTCTTCACAGCCAACACCCCACTCCTGGTACCAAGTAACTGTATTAGTCACTTTTCTGTTGCTGTGATAAAACCACCATGAGCAAGGGAACTTAAAAAAGGAAGAGTTTATTTGAGGTTATGATTGACGGTTCCAGGGAATTAGAGTCCATTGTGGCAGGAAGCATGGTGGCCGGGGCTGGAGCAGCAAGGTGAGGGTCAACATCTCACAATGAGCACAGGAAGCAGAGAGAGGGGGAGGCTGGAGACCACGAGGCTTGTTAAACTCACTAAGCCTGCCCCCAATGACGTACTTCCTCCAGCACAGCCACACCTTCTAATACCTCCAAGAACATTGCCGCCAACTGAAGACAAAATGTCTGAATACTTAAAGCCTGTGGGGGACACTATCATTCAAACCACCACAGGTACCAAGAGTGTTTCTAGAGAAACAAAATTAAATGTTTGAATATCTTTAATTGATTTGGTGGTATGTGAAGCAGGCATTCCAACTCAAGGAAACGTAATTACTAAGGACTCCTCCTCTGGCAGCACACTGAGGACTTAAAATCCATCATGTAGACTGTTTTAGATAAATAATGAAGATAAGCACATTTGACTCTTCCAAATCACCTCTGTGACAAGCAAAGAATTAATGACTCTAAATAAACACATTTGAAAATTTGTAAAATAAGGAAAATAATGATGTTGACTGTTTGCTTCTAGGAACTTTAGAAAAAGTAATGGAGGAAAGGAATGAGTTTGGAAATAAAATTAACCATTTCCAGATTAGTATCAGAAGTCCAAAAATTTCTAAGCCTGCCCTGGAAGAGAATCTTCTTTCAGCTTCCCTTGCAAGTAACAGAAAATCAAGCCAAATCCATCCTTCTATGTTTGGTGTCTTACAATGCAATTTTAATTCCATAATTCTAGGAGTGTCAAAATTAAAAGTGCTTGAGAGAATGCCTAGTGGTTAAGAGTATTGACTCCTCTTGCCAATGACCTTTGACCTTGGTTCTAATCCCAGCACCCACATGACAGCTAACAACCATCTGTAACTCCTGTCCCAGAGGGCCTAATGTCCTCTCCTGCCCTGGAGGGCATTGCACAACATGTAGGCAACATATGTTAAAAATACACATAAAATAACAATAATAAGGAAAATATTTAAAAAGGAGAGGACACTGTTAGAGAAAGAGTAGGATCTTGTAACTTGGTTTGCAGATGTAGTGAAGAATCTAAATGAGACTAAGGACTTGAACCCTTAGACTCTGGGAGAATAATTTCACCTAGTGACTTAATTGACTCGTCCTCCAAGAAGAATTCACATTCACACCCTACAGACCTGCCCTTTCTACCCTTACCTAAGGGAATTAATCCCTTGGGGAAACAAAGCTGATGTTCCTCAGTGCCCAACAATTATTGCCTTTAGACCTATGTCCATGCTCCAGGCTAAACAGGGCCTTAGAAGTGAGATAGAAAGTATACACCACAAGGAGCTGTGCTACACCACTAAAGAACTTAATGAGTTTGATTATTCATTCAAGCAGAATCCTTTGGAATATGTGTAGGAATGGATTTTAAGGGTGTTGGATAATTGTGGAAAGAACAAAAAATTTGATCAGGCTGAATATATATATATATATATATATATATATATATATATATATATATATATCCCTGAGCTGAGATTCTAGGTTTAATGTGGAATCTTGTGCAGTTAAAATGTGCTAAAAGTTTATTTGATTTGTTGAGAGAAGTATTTATATATAAAAAAAAATGGGTGCTGACATTCATGGCGTCAGAAAGCACTATGCAAACCACTGGAAAGATATGCTCTCTGTGCTATAATTTTACATGCCAAAGAAGATGTAGGGCAATAGTGGCAGCCTGGTAAATGTACACATGAAAAGAAATTTTAAAAAAATTAAAAATCCCAATTTGATTTATGGCCTGCTCCCTGGTGAGGTAGGCTGACACTGTAGCCTTGGTGTCCCCTCCTAATGTCAGGAGACTATAGGGACCATATTAGAAAGTTATTGGCATCCCTTTGTCAAAGAGTTATAATGCCCAACCAAGATTTCATCCAAGCATATGTGTCTGTCCCACAGAGAAACTTGTTATAATCTTAAATATTTGTTACTATTTGTTCTTTATTATTAGAATTAAAAGGAGACTGAAAAATGACTGGCCCATCAGTCCAATGGAAACAGAACTTGGACAGTCCCAAGCGTTTCAACGTGCCACTTCAGGGAAAAAAAATGTATGTTCTATCTCTCACTTATCTCATCCTCCCCTCCCAAACCCAGGGACTCCTGCTGAAGAAGTTGGTGCATCAGATTGTAAGGGCCAAGGGGGAGGGGCATGAATTGTGAGATCATAGCAAAAAGAGACTGGATTTTGTGAGATCACAGCAAAAACGGACTGGATTCTTTTTTTTCTCCTCTTGATAAAAATGTTTGTGTAAACAAATCTCTTCAACTGGTCTTGGGGACCCTGGGTTGTACAAACCTGGAATCAGATGCTAACTAATTGAGTTTATATGGACACTCCTTAGGTTTATTGCCTATGTGTACCCCTCCCTGCACTGACTGTGCAGCTCCCTCTATTGAGGCTTCAGCCCAGGTGCCAGAATCTATTCCTTTGATAGATATTAAGGATTCTCAGGACCCTGGTCCTTCTCACAAACCTCTCCCTCCCCTCTTTGACCCACCCCACATGTTGTCTTTCCTCTTTCCTAGGTCCTACTATGGACTTCAGCTCTTTTGTCCAATTAGGAAGGGGAGGGACAGGCTACTTCTTGACTGGCCCAACCTGTTTATGCCTCCAATTGGTGGCCACTAACCACTTATATGCTTATAGCTTTCAAGTCTTTGTTGGACAAGCAATTGGCTGCAGGGTATATTGAGCCTTCCATTAATCTATGAATACTTTGTTAAGGTTATTAAAAAGTAGCAAAGAATATTTAGGTCCAAGAGTAGATTGTTATTCCACATATGTATGAAACTGAGACTTACATGGATGAAGTTAAAAGATAAAACATTGAGTAGGACCCAGAATCTTTTTCTTTTTTTCAGATTCTTATCTGCAATATTCTGCAATTATCAGTATCCTGATATGCTTTTCAAATACAGTTTCAAGATGGCATCAAGTGTTTTATCAACAGTGTGATCAGGCCCCACTATGTTTACCAATTTTCCAAATTAGTCCTCCTGTATAAGAAAACAATGTCTTATTAATATATACATGTCAACATTTACATACTATGTCTCAATGCAATGACAATTCAGAAACAACAAAACTTCTCTGTCTCCAATTTCACTTGATGATCACTTGTTGAAATAATATCAAATTATTATGTAGGGGTATTAAAAACACAGGTGTCAGGTTATTCAGAAGATTTGCTGCAGATACAAATAATATAAATGTTAATAAAATTGTACATCAACTTCTAAAGAGTAGTATAGCTAGATTTGCCTTTTATTCTTTTGAGGAAAGATTCATGTTGGAAATAACTTTATCACTTAAGTGTCTCATTATGTACACTCAAAGCATAGGCAATATCCAGCAGTGAGAACATTTTGGGGTTTTTTGTGTTTTTTTAATTTATTTTAATTTATTTTTGTATGTGTATGAATGTACTGTCTGCATGTAGGTTTGTGCACCCGTGTCGTGCAATGCTGTGAAGGACAGAAGAGGGTGCTGGATTACCCTGGAACTGGAGTTAAATACTGTTCTCAGCCTCCATTTTGGTGCTGGGGATCGAACCTGGGTCCTCTGCAAGAGCAGTTGGCACTCTTAACCACTAGGCCATCTCTCCAGCCAGTGAGAGCATTTTGAAGCAATAACAATTATTTGAATACAATTACTTAAGCGAGTGAGCATCTGTGCTTTTTTTCTAAATGACCAAATACTGGGAATCAAGAGAAGCCAAGATGATTTTCTTAAAAGAAGCAAAACATAAGAAAATACAGAATAATGTTAAAATACAGACACCTGACTTATTTCTATGATAATTCTCAGGTTATTCTTTTCTTTTGGCTTATCTTATACCCACATTTTTGCCTCTAAATCATTTTTGATTATTTAGAAAATAATTTATTTAATTTTTAATATTATATTTTATGTTTCCTAGTGGTATTTCCTGCATACCACTTGGGTTGCAAGGTCTTTCTCATTGGTCCCTCTCTCATATTGCTGTACTCATTTCCCACTTATTACCCTTAGTGGTCTCCTTTGAAGTTTGGGTTTATCTAATTATAATTATGCATATACAAGAGTGAAGATGCCTAAGGAGAACAGTGGCTTTGGATCCCCCTGGTGTTAGAGATATTGGCAGATGTTAGCCAGAAAGCATGGGTGCTGGAAATCAATCTATAGCTCTCTGCAAGCATAGTAAAAGATCTTAACCACTGATCCATCAGCTGCTCTCTGTGACCCCTTCACATTTCAACACCAGAACCATATAGGTGACTCTTACACATTACCAAGTCCTGCTTTCAGCTTGAGGTGGAGGTTTGGCCCCCTCTGAACCATATCTTCTGTGTGCTGACCCTGAGGAAATTCTTGCCAGAAGATTTCACCACAGTGATGCTGGCCTCTTGTTACTTACTGCTGATTTTTCAGTCCCAGCCAACCAGCATCAATTGTCCCAGTAAAACAAACGTTTCACTTTAGATTCTGTTCTCTACAGCTGATTCTTCACCCCCAGCTGACCAGAATCCACAGATTCTTAATTTAAAAAATATTATGCAAACAGCCTTGATGGTCTCTGCTTCCCCTTGAAGCTTCACAAGCCAGACCTCCTTCATCTATAATTCTTTCAGCATAACTATTCAAAGTTCCACACCAAAAAACTGTAGACACACAATGGTTTTTCTAGCCTAATGTTCTAATGCTTCCACAATTCTCCTGCAAAACACCAAGGTCAGGTCTGTCACAGCAATACCCCACTCACACTCGGTACCAATTTCTGTTCTAGTTGCTCTTTGATTGCTGAGACAAAACACTGTGATCAATACCAACTTGGCAAGGAAAGGGTTTATTTGGCTCACATCTGCTGGGCCACAGTTCACCACTTAGGGAGCCCAATGTAGGAACTCAGGGCAGGAAACTGGAGGCAGGAGCTGAGGCAGAGGACATGGAGGAATGCTGATTACTGGCTTGCTTTCCTGGCCCATGCCCAGCCTACATTCTTATACTGTACATAACAACCTGCCCAGGGTGACACCACCCAGAGTGGGCTGGGCCCTCCCACATAACTCAACAATCAAGACAATACTCCACAGATGTGACCACAGGGCAGTCCAATGGAGCCAATTCCCCAGTTGAGGCTCCTTCAACCCAGGTGTGTCAAGTTGACACTAAAGCTATCCACCACACCTTATAATTCAAAGAAAAATGTTCTGCTATAATTCCAATTGCATCACATCACCCTGTTCACAATGTTGTTCATCATTTTGCATAAAGTTATCTTAAATTCTGCTGACTGGCAGAGATCCCAATATGGACTCAAGTTGTAATATGCTTTATTGGAACTTGTTATTGAATTTCAAGAAAATAAATTTTGCTTAAACCTTTATTAGCTGAAGAAAATGTCCCCTTAAGTACATAATTATAATCATTATTTAATCATTGCAGCCCTCCAAGTTAAGTTCACAATGATTTATTCTTACCCTAAATATTTTGATATAACCTATCCTATAATTTCCTAGGATAAGCTCTTAGAAAATACTTCTTACCATATAATATGCCTCCATCGACATTAGAATAAGAAATTTAACTATATTTGATTCTTTTTAAGCTCAAGTGAGATAAAATGTATTGTTTCTTGTGCTGCAAAACGTAATTTTTTAGACTTTATTGATTTCTCAGAAAATTATAGTAATTACACACACCTTGGTACCTAGAATAAGATCTGTGTTATTTAAAGATGCTACGGAGACAGTGAGGTGACTCAGGAGGTAAGGTTACTTGACAGCAAGGCTCAGGTTTTGATTTCCATCCCTTAGTTCCACATAGTGGAAGAAGGAGAGAACTTACTCTCACAATTTGTTCTTTGATTTGTAAATGGGAACCTCAGTGCATGCTTGTGTATGAAATTCCATGCATGCACATTCACATAAAAGCACATGCACATACACACACACACACACACACACACCTACACAGAAACACACAAACACAAAATATGCATGCATGAAGTAAATTCATTAATTTTTAAAATTGTACTGTATAATCTCTGGGGACACTAACTTGACTCAGGGGCCTTGGCCCAAATGACAGAGTGTATGAATTCCAGTCAGGGGTGTGTGGAAGGGTACTAGTCGGGGAGAGAATCTGAAATTGATTATGGTTGATTGAGATGTTTTGCATGAAATATGTATTTGACTATGTTTACAGTGTGACTCATGATTTTCTCCCACTGAGAGGGTTTTAAGTACAATTAGGTGATTATCCCTAGATAAAAGTGCCACTACTGCAGTAATAGATACAGTATTCCTGTGTCACTAATTGTGGTTACTAGGCTTTAGAGCAGGTTAGGGCCATTGATTGAATTTCTCCCTCAACACCTTGCATAGTTTCCTCTAGAACTATTAGAGTTAGGCTTCACGGAGAAGGCTTTCAGGTCAATTACAGCTCCAAGTCCTGTTTTATCAATAGGCTATTACTTTCAATTCTGAAAATTAATCAAAGGTTGTAGAAATACCCTGGTTTACTTTGGGAGTCTCTTGAACGACCCTGACCTGTAGGTAGAGGAAGGTCACCTCTGGCTGCATTGTGCTTAATTGCCTGCCTGTCTTTCACCAGAATCTGCTTATTTAAGGGAGTTACTGCAAACAGTAAACAGGTTCTTCTTTACCATCAGAGTAGACTCCCTGGTATATTAATTTCTACATGTGTATAAGTTAAGCCCATGAGACTTTATGTAAGTAGTTGGAAAGGGGTCTTTCTGTCAGACTACCAACCTCAGAAGTGAGTAACTGGCTGGATCTTGACTGGACAGAGGCTTACAGATAGTCACTAGTCTGTGAAATCTCTCTCAGGGAGTGATCCCCAGCAGGTGAGATGTATTCAGGCATAAAGGGGTAGCAGCCAGTGCCCCAAGGTAAGCGTCTGCATTGGACAAATATGTTGGCCAGACAGGGCTGTGGGGCAGAGGGCCTTAGAGCCAGCTGATGTGCCATGTCTCCCAGGAGAAGCTGCTGATCCTGTTGTTTGCCTCTCCAAGTGTGGGACAGTGCTAACCACACGGATCAACAAATTGAAGGGACATTTTTCCTGTCTGGTACTATGTTTCTTGTTATATAGCTTTCAGTTATACATATGCACTCATGTTGGTAAATTATATGTGCCCTTTTCAGTAGTTTTTGAATTAGTATATTTCACTCATGCTTTTCACACAACCAGAGCTTTATTCATCTCTCCTCTGTCCCTGTATAACTTCCCTCTTCCCTCCCCAGTAAAAGCACCCCCTCCCATTTTACTCTTGATAAGATAATGCTCCTTTCCTATTGCCTACCTTTCTTGAGTGCCTTCTTTCCCTTTGCATCCATGGTATATCATTACCTCTTCCTTTCTTAATTAAATATCCACATTTCCTCCTTTAACCATTGGTAATATCTGTTTCCCAATACCCCTGTCTCTCAGGCTCTTTGCTTAGTGTTTTATATGTTTACTAGCAGTCCTTTTATGCTCACCTGCATGTTTAGTAAATCCTGGATATCCAGAGCCCAACTACAATTACCCTAGGGTCATGTTTCTTCAGAGGGTTTGCCATTTATTAGATTTGAGTATAAAAATAAAATTTAGTAAGTCATAAGTTCTCCAGATTTTAAATGGCCATCTACAAGTTGCTGCTCAATGACTTAGATGTAAGTTTTCCTCTACCTATACTGGATTTTTGTAAGAGAAAGCCAAGAGAAAGGATGGTTTCTGAAAATACTCTCATATTTGTGTTTGTGTGTTGGGGGGTGTCCCAGTTTGTCTTCCATTGCTGTGACAAAACACTCTGACCGACACCAACTTGGGGAGGAAAGGGTTTATTCAGCTTACATCTCCTGGGTCACAGTTGATCACTCAGGGAGCCCAAGGTAAGAACTCAGGGCAGGAACCTGGAGGCAGGAGTTGAAGCACAGGCCATGGAGGAATGCTGTCCACTGGCTTGCTCCTGGCTTGCTCTCTGGCTCATGCCCAGCCTGCCTTCTTATACTGTCACTGCTCAACAATCAAGACAATACACCACAGATGTGGCCACAGGCCAATCCAATGGAGCCAATTCCCCAACCGAGGCTCCCTCAACCCAGGTGTGTCAAGTTGACACCAAAGCTAACCAGCACAGGGGGGTCATGAATACTGATCTTAAAATACTTTGAGAAAGGGAAATCAGTGGCTGGAGAGATTAAGTGTGGGTAAGAACACTGACTGCTGACTGCTCTTAGAGAGGATCCTGGTGTTATTCCCAGAACCTGTAGAGTGGCTAATGACCATCCATAGCTCCATTTCCAGGGGATGCAACACCATTGTCTACCTCATCAGGCACTGCATGAGACTGGTGTACTTGCACACATTCATCCAATGCATTCATATACATGAAATAAAAAATTAAAAAAAAATTCTTAAAAAGAGGGAAATTAATTTGAATTTCATTCCTTAAATGTTCTACTAAAATTTTAGGTATACATTATTTTTATAAATATTGATTCATTTTTGTGTTTGTGTACACAATAATGTTTGTGTGTAAGGGCACAGGACTTACACTGTTCAAATCGATTGTGTTGGTCTTCACATTCTAGCTTGTTTGATGCAGAATCTCTCTGACTTTCTGGTATGATACATAGTACACGTTAGCTGGCCCATACACTTCTGAGGGATATTCTTTTCTGAGTGGAGGATTACAGACATGCATCACTGCACTGATCTTCTACATTGGTATTAGGAATCTAAACCCTGGTAGTAAGGGTTTTGCATCAAACATTTTTAGACTGTTGGCCACCTATCCAGGCCAACTGAACATACTTTTTAAAATGATAGCAAAAATTTCTCAAGTACTTGGAGGTTTTCTTTGAAATATCCTTAACAAAAAAGAAGTTTATTCCTTACAACTAATATCCTTTTGTGTGTTTTCCTGAACACATGGAATCACTATACACAGTGCCAAGTTTATATTGAAACTTTTATGAACATTTGGAAGAAAAGTTGAAGGATGCAGTTCCATTGTTGATAAACTTAGCTTAAAGCAAGGCTCTTGTTTTTCCATCAATCTTAATGAAATTGAAATAAATTGTCTTCCCTACCTCTAACATCTTTCCTGAAAATTATAAGGAAATACTGGATCATCAGTTACTCAAACAAAAACTATGTAAATTTGGTACAGTAAATTGATTATTTTCTTATTATTGCTATAACAAATGACCGTATTTACCAACTTAAAATACATTTTACAAATTTGTATTTCTGAAGATCAATTTTCCAATAAACCTTGGTATGATAAGCCATGTTGCAAGTCCTTTTCCTTTCAGGACTCTGGGTTGAATCTGTTCTCATTCATTGTCCTGGTTGAGCTGCCCAGGGTGAACTCTGGGCCATTATCCTGTGGCCTTCTATTTCTCTTCCTTTTCAGCTCAGGGCATGCTGTATTGTTTGACCCCTTCATTTCCTTTTCTATCTATGACTGTGCTGTACTGACACAGGTAAAAGAAGATGGCACCTTCTGCTCAACATCTTTAATATATAACTACAAAGTCTTTCTTTGCCATATAAAATAGGATATTAGTAGGTCATGGGAGATATTGATATCATTATCCCATGCACTGAGTAATTCAAATTAAGAAGACTTTATTAATTTTTTTAGGTTTACTAAAGGACAGCAAATAGTCTTCTCTAAAACCATATTTATGTTATAGAATATGATCAATTATCTCCACTAACATTCTTTGTGATGGTCTGATTTTCATTCCCAAATCAATGCTCTGGACACTTCTGTTACTGCATTCATTAGATGAGGAGAAATCAGTAATCAGTCAGAAGGGTAGGCTAATTAATGTGAAAATATAGTTTCTCTGTCATGGAATATTCTTAAGGTAGGAATTATATATGTGACTATAAAGCTCTACTTCTTTGAACGTGTAAATATGATTAGACCTGTAAATCACTATTCCAAGAACATGAATCATCTCCTGATTAACTTTGTAAGAGACTTATTTAATCATCTTTTTCTCCTTTTTGCAAATTTTATTCTTTTAACTTAATAAGCATAAAATGGCTTTATTATGATATTGCATACATGGATACCATGTATATATTTATTATGATATTGCACACATGTATACCATGTACACTATTGTGTTTTGCTTACATTTACACACCTATTGATTTTTGTCCTACTCTTCAACAAGCCTTTATTGTCATCATCACTTTCTCTTTCTTCTTAAAAAATATATATCTAGCCAGGTGTGGTGGCACACGCCTTTAATCCTAGCACTTGGGAGGCAGAGGCAGGTTGATTGTTTATATATATATATAATCTATACATATGCACTGGGAGAAAACAATGGAACTTTCATGTTCCAAGATTTTTTAATGCTTTTTTGTTACCACAGTTTCATTTATGTTATTTTGTGCTGATGTTATTATAAAGTTCAACTTAAAATTAAAATAAATAAACAAAACAAAATAAAAAATATTCATAAATGTAGTTTTCAGGAAACTAGCTATGAAATTTTTCCTTTACACAAAAGTTTGAATTTAAATTTGCACTTAAAGCTAGTTTTTTTTTTTTTGTTTTTTTTTTTTTGTCTTTTTGAGTCAGAGTCTTCCTGTAGCCCCAGATGTCCTGGAACTCACTCTGTAGACCAGGGGGCCTTGAACTCATAAAGATCTCTTTATGAGTTCAAGTGCTAGGATTAAAGGCGTGCACCACCACGCCTGGCTAAAGCTAGTTCTTAAACCAAAGAAATATAATCTCAATCAGAAATGGCTAAGATAAGGTTTGGAGAGGGTCACAAAAAGAAGAATTTTATTTTATCTATTTGACCTAGTTTTTGTAATGATAAGATGCAAACTTCTGTACACAATGGTTCTATATAAATTCTATAGGTTGAAATTTATAATGCAAGTGATAGTTGAGGTAAAGCTGGGTGACAAATAGCATAATGAATTTACAAAAGAAATACCTCCCCCAAAATGAAATTATAGTGCATGGATGGTTAAAGGTGGTCATTGTACTAATTAAAATCAATCAAATTTAATGAAACATATATTAAAAATTACTCTTTGGTTAAATATAGATTTTTAAATGAATTTTTATTTAAATAAAAAATGTTTGCATATGTCTAGAGACATTTGGAAATATATATGTATGTGTGTGTATATATATATATATATATATATATATATATATATATGAGTGTGTGTGCATATGTGTGTGTGTGTGTGTGTATTCATGATGTGAAACTAGATGGACGATATGGAAATAAAGGATATAAAATTAGTGAAAAGAGGATGTGAGATTTAGAACAAAGACAAGACAAAAATAAAAAATACATGATTACTCTCACAGGCTGAGTTTTTGTATATATATATGTATAAATATATATATATTTTTGTATTTATACATGTATAAATATATACATACATACATACACTTATCACCCGAGTTGGAGGATTTTCTTCTTGTTTTTTGTTTGTTTGTTTGTTTGTGTTTTGCTAAAAGATGTCATGTTTTTCCCAAGGAAGTGCTTGAAGGTTCCTCCTTGGCAAGCCCAAATCACCATCAATCCTTCCCCCTGTGCTCTACACTGGGGTCCCTCCCCCCATGGTCACCAATTTGAGGTCCAACAAGCATGCGTTCTGTCTTGATCTTCCTGCACTGGCCTCCATGACAAAGCCAGGGTAGTCCAAAAATGGCAGTATATATTCTGAAGAGGCTGAAATACCAGTACATTAATGTTGCAGTTTGCCTTACAACTAGGTATTTGGTGCTAGCATCCACAAATGAGGGATACCATTCATCTTTCATTTTTCTGGGACTGTGTTACTTCACTTAACATGATATCTTCTCATTCCATCCTTCTCATTTACCTTCAAATTTCATGATATCATCTTTCTTTACGACTACATAGAACTCCATTATGTAGATGTACCATATTTTCTCTATCCACTACTCAGTTGAGAGGCATTTGGGTTGAAATGTGTGTTGCTTCCTTTTACCTTATTTTTTTATTTTGCTTGCATTCTTGGTCTATGTTTATATTTAGTCTGTTATGATTTTGTTGCTTTCTCTCTTTAATTGCTTAGGGTTAGTTGCTTCTTTCATCTGTTCTTTTCAAGGATTTTCTGAAGTATTGGTTTCTTAGACATTTATTCTTTCATCTTGTCCATGTCGTGAAAGATTCTTCTTTCTCCTTCAACTAAAATTGACATTTTTCCTGGGTATAGTAGTATGGGTTGGCATCTAAAGTCATTTAATACTGGGGATACTTTGGTTCACATTCTTCTAGCTTTCATAGTTTGCACTGAAAAGTCAGCTGTAATTCTGATGGGTTTCCCCTTATATGTAACTTGTTTTTCTCTTGTGGCTTTCAGTATTTTGTCTTTGTTTGGAGCATCTATTGTTTTAACAATTGTGTAGCATGGGGAGTTTCTTTTCTGGTCCTCTATATTTGGTGTTCTATGTGCTTCTCCTATTTGTATGGGTTTGTCTTTTCTCAGTTTGGGGAAATTTTCCTCTATTATGCTGTTGAAGATCTGGTCAATAGTGTTGTCTTGGGATTCTTCTCCTTCCTCTATCCCTATGATGCATAGAATTGGTCTTTTCATAATGTCCCACATTTCCTGGTTGTTCCACTCTTGTGTTTTTAAATGTTTTTCATAATCTTTACTTGAGCTTTCTAATTGCTCTGTGTTATCCTGCAGGTCTGATTATTTTTTCTGCGTATACCATTCTGCTTCTGAGGCTTTTTCCCACCCCTTCCTGGTGGTTGGATGAATGTTCTATAACCTTTTTTGTTTCATCCTGTGATTTCTTTACATTTTCTACTTCCCTCTGGAACCTATCATTCTCATCTTGTAGCTCCTTGGTTTGTTAGTCATTTTCTTTTTTCATTTCAGCCTGGGATATTTTCAGTGTTTCCACTTCCTTCCAGAGTTTGTCATTATCTCCCTCTAGGTCCTTCTTGAGTTTTTCATTCTCTTCCCTTAGTTCTCTAATTTCTTTGAATATGTCTACAGTTGTTCATCTATGGTTGGTGTCTTGGCTTCTTTCCTTGGAGATCTCATTTTAGGGATCTTCTGCAGGGTTGGTAGTGTGCATTTATTAGGAACTTTTCCCATGTTGTTTTTTCTTTGTGTCTTTGCCATGTAGATTTGTCTCTATATTTGTTTCTTTGAATTCTGGCACCTCAAATTTGGCTGCACAGACTATGATCACCAATGATTAGCCTATTAGATCCTCTACACTAGAGCTCCACCAGGATGTGGGGCAGTGGAGTGCTGGGTTGGGTTGCTACTTTGTCCCATGCATCAGTAGGCCCCCAAGATTCAACGCAGGTCCACCTTGCTTCACTGGCACCTCACTGACTGCCAATGCCTGTCCGGAGTCTGAGCTGGGGCTTCTGGAGGTGGGTGCTGAGCCCCCCAAGGGTCAAGGCAGGTCTGCCTTGCCTCACCAGTACCTCACTGGGGTTTGTCTTTTTTTAGTTTGGGAAAGTTTTTGTCAATTATTCTGTTGAAGATCTGTTCAATACCATTCTCTTGGGCTTCTTTTCCCCTCTATCCCTATGATGCAGAGGTTTGATCTTTTCATAGTGTCCCACATTTCCTGATTGTTCCACTCTTGTGTATTTTTAAATATTTCATAGTTTTTACTTGAGCTTCTTAGTTGTTCTGTGTTATATTCCAGGCCTGATATTATTATTTCTGCTTCATCCATTCTGCTTTTGAGGCTTTTTCCCATTCTTTCCTCTTGATTGGATGAGTATTTGATTTCCTTTTTCGTTTCCCCTTGTGTTTTCTTTCCTATTCCACTTCCTTTTGGAGCTTCATAATCTCTTCTTGTAGCTCCTTGCTTCCTTGGTTGGTTTCATTTTTCTATTTTTTTTGTCTTACTTTTTTTTCATTTTTTTTTTACCATTTTTAAACTTTTTCCATAGGTCACACATCATTTCTTTTTTTTTATTAATTTTATTTATTTCTGTATGTGTATGAATGTACTGTCTGCATGTAGGTTTGTGCACCTGTGTCGTGCAACGCCGCGGAGTTCAGAAGAGGGTCTCAGATTCCCCTGGAACTGGAGTTCTCCTGGAATTGGAGCTTCAGACGGTTCTCAGCCGCCATGTGGGTGCTGGGGATCGAACCCGGGTCCTCTGTAAGAGCGATCAGCACTCTTAACCGCTAGGCCATCTCTCCAGCCCCCACACATCATTTCTTGATTAAATCTAGAGTCACTTCCCCTTCCATGCCCCCTAACCCCCCAAGTCCTTGCACTCTGCCATACATGTCCTGAATCTCTCTCTGAGTCACTACAGAGTTTTTTCTTTTCAGTTCTTGTTGTTGTTCTCTCCAACTTGTATTGGCTACATTGTGTGTGTGTGTGTGTGTTGTGTGCAAGATATATATATATATATAGTATATATATATATATATATATATATATATATATATAATACATACATGCATACACATATCACTGGAATTGGAGGATTTTTTTTTCTTCCTTAAAAGATGTGATGTTTTCCTTAAGGAAGTGCTCGAGGTTCCTCCTTGGCAACCCCAACCATAGATCCTGCACTTTTGCTCCACAATGGAGTATTTCCCTGCCATGGTCCCCCAAAATGAAGCCCAGTAAGCATGCACCCTGTCTTTATCCCCCTGCACTGGCCTCCATGATACAGCCCAGGTAGTCCAACAATGGCAGTCTACACTCTGACGAAGCTGACATCCCCTTAGCTGTTTAATCCACAACCTGGGTATCTCAGTAGTTCCCATCTGGTATTGAAGGATTAGAGGATTCTTGGAGAGACATGAGTCTTCAGTCCATATTGGATGGTTAAAAAGCTGTGGCTCATGTCTTTGAGGAGTGCCAAGAGTGGTGGGAGCTGCAGAGTAGATGTACTTGCCAGTAAAAATTGGAGATAGGCCAAACAACAGTACTCTTTATTCTTTTTGTCTTTTTATTAAGATCTCAAGTTCTATGTCTGCAGTACAGTTTCTCTGGTCTTACTGATTATATCTGGTTGTACTTTCCTTTTGGATGCTTAAGGTCACTCAGTTAGCCCAGATTAACCAAGGTTTTATTTTCTCAAGGTCAGGTGAGGATCTGGTCCTCAGGGGTCTCTCAGGGATTTTTTCTTTGGGGCGGGGAGAAGGATGGGAGCCCCTTGCTCCTTTCAGCTTTTCATTCACCAGTTCCATCCACTCGAGAACAAAAGCAGGTCTTTCTATACTGGGCTTCACTTCCTGAAGCATGTTTAGATTTTCCTCTCTTTAGACTGGACACTGGCTGAAGTCCCAGCAAACAGTGGCTCTCCATGACCTCCCTGAACAGGAAGACTGGTGACCCACATCTGTAGGACATTTCAAGAGGTGCCCCCATGAATAATCCCCTAAGACTCAGTAGACCTCTGAGAGCAAGGAATAAAGTTATCCCTTAGGTCCCTTGGCCAAACGGGTATGGGCCTTAACTATGGTCGTTAAAAACCCAGAAAGGCTAAGTTGCTAAGTTGCACCAGGCTATTACACCTATATTCAGATTGTATCTTTTGGAAACAAACTGTATGTTATTTCCATAGCATAATTCTTGATTTGCATCTTTCCATTTTAATTCCATAATACTCTAAAAGATGCACACATACCCTCCATCATGTATCCAAAACCTTAGGTCTGAATATAAGTGTTAGATCATCTCTAGAACCTGTTTAGGGATACACATTGCAAGAGCATAGTTGTCTTTAGATCATGAGGAATATAACATTTAATGTTGCTCAGTTTGCCTTACAACTAGGTACTTGGTGCTAGCATCCACAGATGAGGGATACCATTCATCTTTTGTTTTTCTGGGACTGTGTTACTTCACTTAACATAATATCTTCTAGTTCCATCCATTTACCTGCAAATTTCATGATGTCATCTTTCTTTACCACTGCATAGAACTCCATTGTGTAGATATACCACATTTTCTCTATCCACTTGTTGGTTGAGGGGCATTTGGGTTGGTTCCAGCTCTTCACTATTGTGAAGAGGGATGAAATAAACATGGAATTACATGTACCTCTGTGGTAGGAAGAGTCTGATGGATATATTCCCGGAAGTGGTATGGCTGGCTCAGTTGGTAGGCTCATTTTGAGTCTGTTAAGTGTTCTCCATACTGCTTTCCATAGTGGTTGTACATGTTTGCATTCCCACCAACAGTGGATGAGTGTTCCCCTTTCCCCCCCGCCCTGTCCAGCATTTAGTATCATTTGTTTTCTTGATCCTTGCCAGCCTTATTAGGGTGAGATGATATCTTAAAGTGTATTTAATTTGCATTTCCTTAATTATTAGCAATGTTGAACACTTTTTAAGATGTTTCTCAGCCATTTCTATTTCCTTATTGTGAAGTCTCTGCTCAGCTCTTTACTCCATTTTTTGAGTGAATCGTTTGTTTCTTACTTCTTTGTTTTTTGAATAGTTTATATATTTTGGAAGTTAATGCTCCCTCTGTCAGATGTATTATTGGTGAAAGTTTCCTCTCACTCTGTGGGGTTTTCTTCACTTCCCTGACTGTTTCTATTGCTGTACAGAAATTTTTGAGTTTAATAAGTTCCTACTTGTCAATTGTCGACCTTATTTCTTGAGCAGCTGCTGTCTGATTTAGAAAGTATTTTCCTACACCTAGGTCTTGTAAGTTGCTGCCAACTTTTTCTTCTATAACCTTCCAAGTTTTCGGTTTCACATTGAGTTCTTTGATCCATTTAGACCTGTTTTTGTACAGGGTGAGAAGTAGGGGTTTAATTTTATTTTTCTAAAAGTGGTGATCCAGTTTTGCCAACACCATTTGCTGAAGATACTGTCTTTCCTCCATTAAGTCATTTTGGACCCCTCGTTAAATATGAGGTGGCTGAAATTGTATGTACTCAAGTTTGGATCTTCAGTTTTGTTCCCTTGGACTACAGGTCTGTTTTTGTGCCAGTACCAGGCTGTTTTTATGTCTATAGCCCTGTAGTACAGTTTGATGTGTGGTATAGAAATCCCCCCTGTATTGCACTTTTCATTCAGGGTTGCTTTGGCTATTCAGGATCTTTTCTTGTTCCATACGAATTTAAGAATTTTTTTCCAAGCCTGTGAAGAGTGAACTTTGGATTTTAACTGAGATTGTGTTGAATCTATATATTAATTTGGGTAGGATGGACATTTTTACTACATTAATTTTTCCAATCCATGAGCATGGGAGGTCTTTCCATCTTCTGATGTCTTCTTCAGCCTCCTTCTTCAGGAGCTTATAATTTTTGTTGTAGAGATCTTTGCTGGTTTTGGTTAGGTTTATTCCTAGGTATTTTATTCTTTTCGAGGCTATTGTGAGTGGGAAGGACTCCTCATATTCCTTCTTCAGTTGCTTGTTGTTGGTGTAAAGAAAAGCTACTGATCTTTCTAGGTTAACTTTGTATCCCAACACTTTGCTGAAACTTTTAATCGTTTCTAGGAGATTTCTGGTGGAGTACCTTAGGTAAACTATCATATCGTCTGCAAAATGGGATAGTTTTACTTTTACTTTTCCAATTAGTATTTCTTCAATTGCCTTTTCTTGCCTTATTACCCTCACCAGTGTTTCTAGTACTATATTGAAGAGGAGTGGTGATAAGGGACAGCCTTGACAGGTTCCTAACTTTATGGGGAATCCTTCTAACTTTTCTCCATTTAGGATGCTGGCTGTGGGTTTCGTAAACATGGCTTTGATTATGTTGAGGAATGATCCTTCTAGTCCAATTCCCTCTAATACTTTAATCATGAATGGATGCTGGATTTTGTCAAAGGACTTTTCTGCATCAAATGAGATAATTGTGTGTTTTTTGTCCTTCATTCCATTTATTTGTTTTATGATACTTACTGATTTTCATATGTTGAACCCATCCCTGTATCTCTGGTATGAATCCAACTTGATCATGGAGAATGATCTTTTTGATGTGGTTCTCTATACAGTTTGTAAGTATTTTGTGGAGAATTTTTCATCTGAGTTCATTAATGAGATGGGTCTGTAGTTCTCTTTTTTGGTTGCATCCTTGCCTGGTTTTAGTATTAGAGTGATGCTGGCTTCATAGAAGGAATTTGGGAGATTTTCGTCTGCTTGTATCCTTCTGAACAATTTTAGTAATAATGCTTGTAAGTCCTCTTTAAATTTTGTATAGAATTCTGATGTGAAACCATCTGGACCTGGGCTTTATTAATTGGGTGGTCTCTTATTACATTTCAATTTCTTCATATATTATGGGTCTGTTTAAGCTATCAATCTCCTCTTGGGTTAGCGTTGGTGATTCCCCAGATTGCAGATATTCATCTGTTTCTCTTAGGTTTTCAAATTTAGTAGAGTATATGTTTTTGAAGTATTCCTGTATGATTGTCTGGATCTTTTCGGTGTCTTTTGTGACATTTCCCCTTTCATCATGAATTCTATTGATTGGAGTTGCTCTTTCTTTCTTTAGCTTAACTCGGCTAAGGGTCTATCTATCTTGTTTATTCTCTCAAAGAACAAACTTTTCTACTCGTTGATTTTTTGTATTGTTTTCTTTGTTTCTATTTCATTAATTTCTGCTAGGATTTTTATTTCTTCCTGTCTGTTGCGTTTAGGATTTATTCGTTGTTGTCTTTCCAGTGTTTTTATCTGCAGTGTTAGCTCATTTATCTGTGCTCTTTCTGTTTTTTTTTTTTTTTTTTTTTTTTTTTTTTTTTTTTTTTTATATTGGCACCCAGGGCTATAAACTTCCCTCTTAGGACTGCTTTTAAAGTGTCCCATAGGTTTTGTTGTATTGTACTGTCATTGTCATTTAGATCTAGGAATGCTTTTATTTCTTTCTTTATTTCCTCCTTGACCCATTCATTATTCAGGAGTGTGTTGTTTACTCTCCATGTGTTCATGGAGGTAGCTGGGCTTATCCTGCTCTTGATATTGAGCTTTATTGCACTATGGTCTGATAGAATGCATGAAATTATTTAATTTTTTTTTTTATTTGTTGAGGTTTTTCTGTGTCCAAGTATGTGGTCAATTTTGGAGAATGTTTCTTGGGGTGCTGAGTAGAAAGTATATTCTCTGGTGCTTGGGTGGAATACTCCGCAGATGTCTGTGAGGTCCATTTCCTTTATTGTGTTGTTCACTTCAGATGTCTCTGTTTATTCTTTGTTCAGTTGATCTGTCCAAAGGACTCAGAGGGGAATTGAAGTCACCTACTATGAGAGTGCTGGGGTTAGTTAATCTGTGCCTTGGGGTCCTGTAGAGTTGTATTTACAAAGGTTGGTGCACTGGAGTTTGATGCATATATATTCATGATTGTGAAGTCTTCATGGTTAATTTTCCATTTGATAAGGATATAATGGCCCTTTTTGTCTCTTCTAATTGTTTCTACTTTGAAGTCTATTTTGTCTGATACTAAGATAGCAACTCCTGCTTTCTTTTTAGTACCATTTGCTTGGAATATTTTTTTCTATCCTTTCACTTTAAGTTGATGCCTATCCTTAAGTGTGAGATGGGTTTCTCGTAGACAGGATATTGATGGATTCTGTTTCCTAATCCATTCTCCCAGTCTATTCCATTTGATTGGGGAGTTTAGCCCATTGATATTTAAGGTTATAATTGAGAGGTATGTGTTTCTTCCTTTCACCTTATTACACGTTTGCATTTTTTGTGTAGGTTTCTACTGCATTTCTGTTTTTATTAAATTTTACTTTTAAGGTATCTGAGGTAGTTGCTACTCTCCTCTGTCCTTTGAATTGCTTCAATTATTCTCTGAAAGGTTGATTTTCCAGACATGTATTCTTTCATCTTGTTTATGTCATGGAAGATTTATCTCTTTCCTTCAACGAGAACCAACACTTTTGCTGGGTATATTAACCTGGTTTGTCATTTATAGTCATTTAGCACTGGGAATGCTTTGGTCCACGTTCTTCTTGCTTTCATAGTCTGTGCTGAAAAGTCGGCTGTAATTTTAAAAGGTTTTTCCCTTATATGTAACTTGTTGTTTTTCTCTTGTAGCTTTCAGAATTTTGTCTTTGTTTTGGGTATCTAGCATTTTACTTATGATATGGAGGGGGTTTTTCTTTTCTGGTCTAGTCTATTTGGTGTTCTACTTGTTTCTTCTATTTGCATGGGTTTGTCTTATTTTTAATTTTGGGAAATCTTCCTCTATTATTTTGTTGACAATCTGATCAATACCATTCTTTTGTGATTCTTCTCCTTCCTCTATCCCTATGTTGAGGAGGTTTGATCTTTTCTTAGTGACCCACATTTCCTGGTTGTTCCACTCTTGTGTATTTTTAAATTATTCATAGTCTTTACTTGAGCTTTTTAGTTGTTCTGTATTGTCTTCTAAGTCTGATATTCTTTATTCTGCTTCCTCCATTCTGCTTCTGAGGCTTTTTCCCATTCTTTCCTCTTGATCGGATGACTGTTCGATTTCCTTTTTCATTTCCTCTGGTGTTTTATTATTTCCACTTCATTATGGAGCTTCGCAAACTTTTCTTGTAGCTCATTGGTTTCCTTTTTTTTTCTTTTGCTTTCATTAACTTTATTATATTTTATAATCATTGATTCCCACTCCCATTTTAATTATTTATTTCCATCTGTTATTTGAATTTAATTTCATGATCCTTTAAATTTTTATTACAATTACTTACTTATTTTGCATGTGTGTCTGTTGGGGCCCGTGTGCCACAGCATGGGAAGAAGGCAGAAGACAACTACCAGGAGTTGGTGCCTCTCCACCTTGTGAAACCTGGGATCAAAGTCAGGTCATTAGACTTGGTGACAACTGCTTCACCCACTGAGCAAGTTTCCAGGCTTGAACATTCATTTTTAGTATTTTTTTTGTATATTTTTTAAAATTTTTAAATTTATTTTTGTATGTGTATGAGTGTACTGTCTGCATGTAGGTCTGTGCACCCATGTCATGCAATGCCACAGAGGTCAGAAGAGGGTCTTGGATTCCCCTGGAACTGGAGTTCTCTTGGAATTGGAGTTACTGACGGTTCTTAGCTGCCATGTGGGTGCTGGGGATCAAACCTCCATCCTCTGCAAAAGCAGTCGGTGCTCTTAACCGCTAGGCTATCTCTCCAGCCCCTCATTTTTAGTTTTTTAAGGTAGAAACTTGGCTCACTGATAGTGAACTATTTTTATTTTTTAAAAGCAGGAACATTTGGGGCTGGAGAGATTTCTCAGTGGTTAATAGCACTGACTACTCTTTTAAGGGACCCAGGTTCAATTTCCAGTACCCAACAACCATCCATAACTCCAGTCCCAGGGGTCTGACAACCTCTCCTGACATCCACAGGTATTGCAAGATGCAGGTGCACTCACATATATGCAGGCAATACATTCATACACATAAATTAAACATAATAAAATAAAATATTAAAAATAGAGACATTTAAAATATAAATGTGTCCCTAAGTACTGACTTATCTATATCTCACAAGTTTTAATCAATTTATATTTCCATTTGAACTCTATCAAAATACATAGTCTAGAAATGTCATTAATTTCTAAAAATAAGCATTTCTGATGATTATAAAAGATTTTCTACACATATTTTGAGTATTGAGTTTTGTTTAGTGCCACCACCATGATCAGAGAATATATTCTATATACTTTCAATTATTTTAAGTGAGTTAAGATTTGCTTTTTGGCCTATGGTACCTCTTGGCAAATGTTTCATGTGTAAAATGATGCATGTTCTCCTCTTGGGATACAATGTTTTAAAAGTGTGCAAACCAGGCTGATTGTGAATGTTGCTCTTGTCTGTCTCTCTATATCCAACTATACAGTGCCTAGTTAATTTCTAATTTTTTGGTTTTGTTAAAAATATCCTTTAGGCTCTGTCCTTTGGTCCCAGTATGCATTCAAGATGAATTCTATCTTCCTGCTGATTGTTCCCTCTAGATTTATAAAACATCTTTTTTCAGTATTCATGATTATACTCTTTATTCTGAAGACCTTGTGGTCTGACATTAATACTGCTATTTGACACTTTAAAAGTCTTTTATTTTAGGACATTTCTTGCAGACAGCTTATACTAGTATTTTGCTATATATATATAGATTAATTACGGTATCATATTAATAATACTATATATATAGATATTTTTTTTTTTTTTAAAGATTTGGTTTCCTTTTTCATTTCAGGATGGAATCTTTTCAGTGTTTCCACTTTCTTCAGAGTTCGTCATTTTGTCCCTCTACCTCTTTCTGGAATCTGTCATTTTCTCCTTTTAGTTCTTTCCAAAGACTGTCCTGTCTTCCTCTAGGTCCTTTCTGCGTTTTTCATTGTCTCCCCTTAGTTTTATGATTTCTTTGAATATATCTGTGACTGTTATTTCAGGATATGTGTCCTGGGTTACCTCTAGGGAGATCCCTTTGTAGGAATCCTCCACTGGCTCCAAACAGTTTGGTGTGGTTATTTTGTGCTTTCCCCATATTGTTCTTTCATTGTGCTCTCTGCATGTGGTTAGCCTTCTGCCTGTATTCTGATGCGAATCTAGAATGCCTATCCACCTTGTTGAAGGATTGCTTTCCTTGCTTCCTTTGGGTGTCTTTGTTGTATTCTCCTTATAAATGGAGTGTTGACTTGTCTAGGTTTTAGGCTTTCAATTTTGGTTATATATTGGAAAGTATATTTCCCTTTTCCCTTTCTGTTCTGCAAGAGCTGGGTGGGTAGCAACCCAGATGACATCTTCTGAACACTGTGTTCCCTCTGCTGCCAGCCACTCTCTCCTGAGTTCCAGTTGGGGGGTTCCAGTTGGGGGGGTGTTGGGTTGCTTGTTTAGCCCTTGCGCCATTCCACTCAAATTCTGCCCCCAGCAGCTGCAGGGGCAGCACATAATCTGCCCCAGCTCCTTGCACAGCTCTCTGTGTTCGAACCTTAGCTCCTAGCTCCCAGAGTCCTCTGGGCCAACTCCCCCTGTCCACAGGACCCACTGGTCCACTCAAACTCCCAGTTTCCTTTTTCATTTTAGCATGGGATCTATTCAGTGTTTCCAAGTCCTTCCAGAGTTTGTCATTTTCTCCATCTAGCTCTTTCCAGAATTTGTCATTTTCTCCTTTTAGTTCTTTCCAAAGTTTGTCATTCTTTCCCTCTAGGTCTTTTCTGAGTTTTTCTTTCTCTCCCCTTAGTTCTATGATTTCTTTGAATATACCTGTGATTGTTTTATGGTCTGTGTCCTGGGCTACATCCAGGGAGGTCCCATTGTGGGAATCCTCCACAAGTTCATTAGATTTAGTGTGAAATTACTCTATGCTTTTCCCATATTGTTCTTTCTTTGTGCTCTTGGAATGTGGGTTTGCTTTTGCCTGTTTTCTGATACGAATCTCAAATGCCTCTTCACTGTGTTGAAGGATTGCTTTCCCTGATTCCTTTTCCTTATTTATGGAGGGTTGACTTGTCTAGATTTCAGGCTTTTAAATTTTGGTTATATATTGGGAGGTGTAGCTCACTCTTTCCTTTCTATTCTGCAAGAACTGGGTAGGTAAACAACCCATATGACACCCTCTGAGCCCTGTGCTCCCTCTGCTGCTGCCAGACAGTTCCTCTGGGTTGGTTGTAGGGCTTACTGAACACTCCTGAGGTGGGGTTTGGGGGGGAGCAAAGGGCTGTCTGCTTAGCCTATGCCCAAGTACCCTGCTGCTGAGCTGCTCTCCCACAGGAGCCCCTCCTCTGATTATTTTTTAAGCATATAGTTACCTATTTATTATTTTAATTGTTGGAACTTATCTGTCCCCCTGTTCTAGACATACAATCAGTAATGCTGAAAGGAAATGGAAACAGTATGTACTTCCTAGTGCCACACAGCTCAGATCTAGAAACAGTACTGCAACTGCAACTAACTTTTGCTTTCCTGTAGTTGGATTTGGTTTGGGAAAGTAAAATTAAAAACATAATATAGAATAAATTACATAACAATATAGTGTTGTTAAAATTTTCTTTTAAGAAAAATATCTTCATTTACATACTAAATAAGTAACATTAATAGAAACACAAGGTCAAACCTCTTAAAATCATGATTTAAAATTTTGTAGAAATAAACTAATATTTATGTTTATTTTAATTAGTAGAATGGAAACAGGATTCTGGAAGGAGTTATTATCCATTTTGTTTTCTTAATAAGATATAAATATTGTATAATTACTTTTTAATCCAGGCTAGTTACACTATTTGTATAGAGAAAACAGGTTTGTAGTGACTTTGATAAACACTGAAGCATGTTAGACTATGGAGTCTCTTAGTCTAATTGGTTTGATTCCATATATACATATGCAAATTTTAAACTATTTTTATACAAATTATACTGAATGATTAGAATAATACGTATATATTTTTGCAGAGTGAAAACACTTGATCTTTTAAAACTTGGTTTATTACCAATCAAAGTCTCAGAATGTCATAATATCTAAGGCCTATAACTGAGATTCTTCCTTTGCCACACCTGCCTACTTAATGTTTAAACCAATGTATTTGAAAAGTGTCTTTTCTTATGATTTTCTTCTTTTTGTTAACATAAAAACTTCAGGAAAGTTCTTTCACACTGCATCAGGGATTATCCTGATTCTCTGTTCCCTAGCCATAGTAACTCATATTTTTGTCTCCAGGATATACTATACATTATCCCCTTAAATATTCTATCCAGAAGGTATATTATTGACAATGACATTAATCTGAATATCAATTTTTGCTAATTGAAATAAAGAGGTAATAATGAAATTAATATTATATATTAAATTAATGTATCCAAGTTATTAGCATTTTACTTGGACCATCAGGTTAAGTGAGAAATCCTTTCTCAATAAATAATTTGGATGATGCTAGTGGAATGACACCTGAGTTTGATCACTAACTCCTGCATATATTCATACATGTTCAACACATGCACACACATATGTGCAGAAAATAATAAATAAAATACTTGAAATACTTTAATTCACAAGGGGATCAAATAATTCAACATAATGGTGTATAATGCAGAAAATAATCAATACTCTTTTAAATTATAAGCACTGTGCTTATTACTATTATCTCAAGTGAAAAAATGAATGTTATATCTGATGGATTATATTTCAATGGACATTGTACAAGTGTCTATCTTACATGGATATATTTTCTAGCCAATAAATAAAAGAAGTATTTGAGAAATCAAAATGTGTGTTAGCTCATTGTAGGTTTTGTTAAACATAAAAATAGAGACATTTACATTTCCTAATCAGAGAGGCTTAAAGTGCATTGCAAATATTTTCTACATGTTTATCGTGTTGAAAAAATAAGCTAGATCATCTGTTTCTAAAGAAAGAAACAGGGCCCAGGAATCTACTTCTAACTTTCTGGACAATGACACAAGATAAACAGATCAAGTTATTTGGAGATTAAAATATCTTTAAAATTTAAAAGAGCAAGTATGTTCTGTAACTATACACAGATACTAACAGATAGTTTTAATGGACGTAGTGAAAAGCAAAGTACCAAAGAGTAGAATTATTTTCTACTTGATGAAATGTGGCTTGTTCTGAGAGCCCAAATGAAATACTTCCCTTGTCTTTTAGTAGCATGTGGAAAATGAAGAAGACAGAGAACACAAGGTTCAAGGGGCATGTGTATTCTATTTGCTATAGTTTTTCTAAAAAGTGATTTCAGAGAAAGTCTCACAAAAGGAATACCTGGCTTGTGGTAGCCATCTGTGGTGCCTTGAATAAGTGTACTCAGTAGACTCCAGGTATTTGGACACTTTGTCCAAGCTGGTGGTGGTGTTTTGGAAGGTTTTAGGAAATCAGGCCTTGCTGGGGTTGGGCTGTAAGAGTTCTTAAGCCTTGCTGGATTTCCTGTCCTTTCACACCCTGTGCCTGCTTGAGGATGGACCTTAACCCTTTGGAAGCATATCTAAATAAACTTTTCTTTCTAGAAGTTACTTTAG
Organism: Rhizomys pruinosus; assembly: GCA_009823505.1. Classification (NCBI taxonomy): domain Eukaryota; kingdom Metazoa; phylum Chordata; class Mammalia; order Rodentia; family Spalacidae; genus Rhizomys; species Rhizomys pruinosus. Next base: position 5,627,483 of record VZQC01006876.1, read on the forward strand.
CTAGTGTTTTATCACAGCAACATAAGACACCATATGGCATCCATGCAGTTAGCTGAAAATAATGAATATTTTTATTAGCAGTTCTAGATAAATTGGAAATCATTATCTTCTAAGGATTTGCAAAAAGCTGAGAAAGCATGAGATTGGCACTGTAAAACAATGAATGCCAGTGGCTTTGCAGATGGAAGGAGGGGAATTTTTTTTTAAAAAAGAAACAGATCATTAAATAAATGTAGGGACCAGTGTCTTCTTAGAACTTTGAAAAATAATTGTAATTTTGGAAAACACTCAATATTTTAACATATGTTATTTCATTGCTATGTGTTATGTTATAATAAAACTAATGCAACAATTTTTAAAACTTACTAATTTGTATGTCTATCAGAATAATCCATCTTACAATCAGAATACAAAATAAATTTAATATTCCTAGAGGTATGACATATTTGTTTGAACAAATTAAGGTGTATTATTTATTTATTTAAAATTGGACAGCATTTTATTAGTTACTTGAGAATTCCGTACAATGTATTCTGATCATATTTACCCTCCAAACTCCCCCAGTCCTGCCCCGCCCAGCTTTGTTTCCTCTTGATTTTTAAACACATAAAATCCAGTGTGTGCTGCCCTTATACTGTGGGGTATATGGCCATCCACAGAACATGGCAGACCTATGAGGGGCCACACTCTTAAGGAGATCTGACTTTCCTCTAAGCATTTATCAACTGATAATAGCCCCTCAGCTAGTGATGGTAACCATGTCCACCTCCCTCTTCAAACGTGGATTTTGTTTGGCTTGAGTTTGTGCAGGTCGTATGTATGCTTTTACAAACATTGTGATTTAACTTGTATGCCTGCCTTCTTGTGCTCATAAAAAGTTTCCTTGTAGTCATCTACAGTGTTGCTCTCTTAAAATTATTCCACAACTTATTGTACAATGATCCCTGATTCTTAGCAAATGGCATGATTAAACTTTGACAATTAGGATGAACATTACATGGCCTCTCATATTCTGCACTTTGATCAGTGTGGGTGTATGTGTTAATTATAATATTATAATTATATAATTATAATATATAATTATAATGTGTTAATTATAAAATTAATTTATAATTATAATAAAGAACTTTCTCTGTTGAGGAGTAAGAAATGCCCTAATCCGTGGGTATAATGATGAATCATTAGGATTTTTGTTTGTTTGGGGGCTTTATTAGGAGGCAGGGTCTCCCTCTAGTTCTGGCTGGCCTGGAACTTACTATGTAGACCAGGCTGGCCTTGAACTGACAGAGTCATTAGGGTTTTATTTAATACAGTATGAAGGTTCTTCCAAAAACTAAGAATAGACCTAGCCCATCATCCAGCTATGCTAGTCTTGGAAATACATCAAAATGTGTGTATGTTTTTCTAAGAGCTATCTGCTCATTCAAGTTCTTTCATGCTCTATTCATAAGAGCCATGAGACGGAAATAGTCTAACTGTCCACCAGCTAATGTCCACCTAACTCATGAGGCTGGAAATTATCAATTTAATTTTTTGTGTGTATGAGTATTTTGTCTACATATATGTAAGTGCACCCAAGTTGAGCAGTGCTCATTGAGGCAAGTGCACATGGAGGTCAGAGCTGGGTGTCATGTTCCCTGGAATTGTAGTTATGGATGGTTGTTAGATACCATGTTGGTGTTGAACTCAGATCCTGTGAACTAGGAGCTAGTGGTCTTAACTGCTGAGTCATCTCTCCAGCCTCATAGAAATGATCATTTTTAACAGAAAACAAATGTAAATTTGTCTTCTCTCATTTGTAGCTGTTAGCTTAGAATCATTAGAGGTATACATTTCCTTTTTAGATAATTTGAAAGGTTATACTCTCTAAAATAACATATTTTATGATATCTTAAATCTTAAAATTATATAGTCATTAAAATTTACTACTTTAGGCCGGGTATGGTGGCGCATGCCTTTGATCCTAGCACTTGGGAGGCAGAGGCAGGCAGATCTTTGTGAGTTCAAGGCCAGCCTGGTCTACAGAGTGAGTTCCAGGACAGCTGGGGCTACAGGGAGACCCTGTTTCGAAAAGACAAAAAAAATTTAGTACTTTAATTAAAGTAAACCAAGTCATTGTTTATTTGTCTGAGAAAACTAAGATTTTATTAGAACAGGTGTTTCTGTTCTAACCACATCCATGTTTGTATTCTCAATCAGCCAACTTTTTGTAACACTGTCAGGTAAAATAATTCCCAAAATGTATCATTACATTTTTCTTCAAAAATATTAGTATATGAAGAGAAGTTTGGTAGGAAATAATTTTATGCAAATATGCTGAACTAACATTTCCTAAATAAGCTTCCTCAGGATTAAGTAATCACCATGACATAGAAGTCCACAGCTTCTTTATCTTAAGGAAAAGGTAAGGTCTTATTAATAGAAATACTGAGAATACAGAATAATAACAATCAGAATGAAAGTGGTGATGATAGACATTTTGTCGTATCGGATTTTTTGATGTACTTTATCTCATGGATAGTTTCTCAAAATAGTGGCAAAGGGGAAAAAAGAAAAATAAATATTTTACCAGGGAAGAACATATGTATAATGAGAATCAGAAGAGAAAGCTGAAGTACATTGAACAGAGTTTTGTAAAAACTGCACACACTCTAAGCAAAGGAGACATTCTCAGATTTATATTGAAGACTGCTGCCAAGGCTTCAGTGTAGCACTCAAGGCTGAGTATTTTTTACTGCACCCTCCCGCTCTGCTCAGAAGTAAGGGCTTTTGCTGTGAGCTGTGCTTACTGAGCCAAGGAAGCCAGGAGAAAGCCATCAATTACTCCCTACTCTGCTTACAGAGCTAGTCCCTGCCCTCTTGAATGTGTGTATAACTCTTCCAGACTTGAATGAAAGTTAGGTGCATGTAATTAGGGGCAGAAGTTGACCCCAAGAGGTTGAGTGTAAAGTGATTAATTGGTATGAACTGCAATAGTTCTTCCTGAACTAATGGACTTCATCAGGGCCCAAACTAGCCCCTGATGATTCAGTTTCCTCTTCCCTGCAACCAGCCCACTTATTGTGGCATTCCCCAGCCCCCAGTCGCTACCTTCTACTTGTTTGCAATGTAGCAATATACTAGTCAATTGAATTTTATCTTGTTTCAATGCTTATAAAAGTTCCATCTAGTTTTAACTAATTTTTGCTGTTAAGAACTTGAGTAACCGCAGGGCGTGGTGGCGCACGCCTTTAATCCTACCACTTGGGAGGCAGAGACAGGCGGATCTTTGTGAGTTCAAGGCCAGCCTGGTCTACAAGGTGAGTTCCAGGACAGCTGGGGCTACAAGGAAACCCTGTCTCAAAAAAGCCAAAAAAAAAAAAAAATAACTTGAGTAATAATTGACAAAACAGAATATGTAATACATACTACACAAACCAGTCTCCAGTGACCACAATAACACTGACAAGCTAACAATACTGCTCAATGATCAGTTATGTGTTTTGTACAATAACAAATAAAGCTGAAGAATCTGCAAAACAGGTTATTTTAAAATATTAGCTAAATGATCCATAATAAAACAGCAATTTTTTTACATATTAACCTAAAACATGTTCCTAAACTTTTAATCATTATTTTTTTCTTACTTAACTAATGATAGATACTGATTTTTGCAGAGTTTCTGTTCTTACATATTTTATGTAAGTATATCTATTAATTTAAGATATGTATTTGTCCAATAAATAACATATTACCTGTGACCTAGATCCTATTTGGTCTATACTCAATTCTTTCTACCTGCTACATACTTCAGGTGCTTACACTTGATATTTATTACTAACTCACAATACATTCATTTCTTTACACATTAAGAAACACAGGGAGACCTTGTCTCAAAAAGACCAAAAAAAAAAAAAAAAAAAAGAAATGAATGATGTGTTATTTGTGAATTTTTACTTCACACAGACTTATTGCCGGTAGATGATTTATGTATATTTAAATTTTTATTGCATTCATATCATTTTAGGACTTAAGAAATTCTGAGAAACATTGTAACTGAAGTCATTAGCTACATACAACAGAAAATAAGTTGATTACTTCTCCAAATGATAGTCATAATCTCAGACAGATTCACTGATATTAGTTAAAGCAAATTTCTAGAAGCATGATCAGGATTATGACAGAATATTTTAAAATTAAATTTATTTTTGTTTTATATTTATGGGTGTTTTACCTACATATATGTGAAACCAAGTGATGCAATGACCATAGAGGCCAGAAGACGGTGTCAAATTCCCTGCAACTGGAGTTATAAATGGTTGTTAGGCACCGTGTGGGTGCTAGGAACAGAGCCCAGGTCCTCTACCAGAGTAATCAAAGCTCTTAATCACTGAACCATATCTAGCTCCTAATGTCAAAAATGTTTTAGTTACTGAAAACTCAAATCTATTTAGATGTTCAGGATTCAACATTTCTAAAATAAAATAAATTATCTTTGAAATGTAGTATATTTGTATGTGAATTTATGTAGCAAAAGGTGTCTGTATGTCTTTCATATAACACACGTGTAGGGAAAGAGCCTGTCTTTAAAATATTTTATTTTATTTTGTGTGTATGAGTGTATTGCCTGCATGTGTGCCAGGGCACCCATGTCATGCAAAGCCTGTAGACATCAGAAGAGGCTGTCCAATCCCCTGGAACTGGAGTTATAGACAGTTGATAGCAGCAATGTGAGTGAGGGGATTTGAACCAGGGAACTTTGCAAAAGCAGCCAGTGCTATTAATCATCTAGCACCAGGAGACTGACTTTTTAATCATTTTTCAAATTGTCAAAGAAAGATTAAACAAACTTATTTGTTTTTATTTTCATGTTTTTCCTGAGAAGTAAAACTTTCCACTGGAATCCAAAACATATTGTAAGAATGTACTCCTTTTAACTTTCATTTGATCTTTATTGAGTTTGAGAAGTTATACCTTCATTGTCTTTCTGACACTAGGCCCTCTTCCAGGCATCTCTTTATTCTTCCGTACACGTTTTGTGTAGGCTGTTTCCATAGACACTGAGAGTGCTTACAATATCCCTAGCAACTGCTCTCAGAGTTTTCTTTTAGCAAGACAATGCCAACACTCAAAAATGAAGCTGTGCCTCATTGTTTCAAGAGATGTATAACAGGTGCTTCTTTTTTTAGCGTTAATATTGGAAAAATTCAAGAAATGTCCTGATGTTGCCACATTGCAGCACTTTACCAAATTATGTGTTCTTTGATTCTGAAATGGCACTTCCAATTTGAGAGTGTACAGCATGAGCTGCTTTTGAGGTAAGTAAATATTAATAAATGTCACTACCCATTCTTTTGGAAAGCACTAAGATAAGAGTAAATCAACTGTCAACAATAGCAAAAACGGAGACAAATGGTACAGTTCCACACAATGCATATTGAGCAGAAGAAAAAGTCAATGCACGACAACCTTGAGATAATTCAATTTGTCTCAATTCATTGTAATCCCACAATTTTTTTGGCATCTACTTTTATTAAAAGATAAACTGTGTTTGGTGATATTAAGAATTAAAAAAAAAGATTTTTGGACATTAAAACCTGTATTATCTAATTGAAGAAGCACATATGGACACATTAAAAAAGTAATAGGCAAACTGATACATTTGTTACTGAAACTACAAGCAAAATGTTGCATTGTTCAGAGAGGATTAACATTATTTCTAAATAAAATTATTTGCATTGACTAACTTTAAACTTAATATTGGAAATTATACTCTAAAGGTAAGGTAAGTTTAACATTGTTTAGAAGTCCTGTCAACTGGTTAGATTTTAGTTATCTAGTTAGTATTGACGGGGTCTTGCTCTGTAGCTTTTGCTACATTGTACTTCCTCTGCATCCTAGGCTGGTTTCAAACACCAGCTTGTGACAGTCATCTTTCAGTATCCCAAATGCTGAGATTCCAAGTATGTGTCAGCATCCCACCTTCAGATGAGCCCTGATAACAACCAGAGAATCTTGTGATAAAGGCACAATGTAAACAGGAGCAGCCTGATAATTAGTGAGAGGAGAAGCAAGAAGGGACAGAGGTGATAGACTGTGGCTTTTATTATAGGGACAAATTCACGGTAAATAAGTAGTGTGATGAGAAAAATAAATGGTAATTTGATATTTGCAAAAAGATCATATTATCTATTGGGGGCATGAATGTATATGGGGCAGAATGTGGAGACTAGCTGATACATTAGCTTAGACTTCAAATAATTATCCCATACAAGGATTAATTTAATGGTCTATACATATGTAATTTGACTATGCAAGCATTTTTTCTCTTCAATTAATTATGCTCTTTTAAAACAAAGACGTATATTTTTGGACATATGCAGACACATGTATATGGTAAGAACAAATTAAAGTATATATTCATTAAGTACTTCTTAGCTGTCTCTGTAATGCACATGTTAATTTATTAATAATCATCATGGACTTTGTTTTCTGTAGCATAGCTTATAACTCCCTGAAATTTACCAGTCTTTAATCTTTATACCTCAAAAAGGTATAGAGGTGAGGAAAATTTATATTATTTAGTCTAGGACTTTTCTCCAGGTATCCATCTTGGTAACCTTTGGCTATGTTTTATTTGATGCACAGTTCTGACACATGTGACCACTTTGTCTTTCAACCAAGAATGAACAAATTAAGAGGGAATAAAGAGAAACCACTTAGAAGGGGTCACTCAAGATTCGAGAGACTAGGTAAGGAGCTAAACACTAAATGAGAATTGTACAAATACCTTTAAAATATTCAAATGTAACTAGCTTAAAATTATAATAATTCCAAAGCATAGTATATTATCACAAATTAAAATTAATGGGTGTGTCATGCTGGTTTCTCCTAAAAGAATTTACATTTCAACAATCATTAGGAAAAAACAAAATAGCTTTAAGGGCTTGAGAGAATATAGAAGTTTCTAGTAAATATAAAGCTGACTATGTAACTATTAAAACAGCATAAAGCCATGACCCAAACACAGCTTAATATCAGACTTGAAGAATAAGAACCTACAATTTTGTTCATATACACATAATCCAAAAATCCGACTTATTTCTGTTCTACATATTCCCACTTTCACGGAAGATGGAGCTTCACAATCGACACTTGTATTTCTCTGCTGTGTAGCAATGATGAAGAAAAAGTCTATAATTGAAATGGAGGCAAACAACATGATGCTCTAAAAGAAAGAAAACTACTCAGCAGCTTCTGTAAATTGACCAGGTGCAACAGAATCCTCCCCCTCTAAGAACAGATAAACTCTAAGGACTGCTGAAAGACACACTAGAAACAGCAAGCAGCCTGGACAAGGCAGAGAAGCAAAGCTGCATGGGCAAAGCAGAGCCCAGAGAAACTGCATGGAAGAGGTAGAGATCAGTTTGCCTACTAGGAAAGGACTCTCTCCAACCCATTTGGCTGGCTGCTGGTTGAGCTCCAGGTTTTCAACTTGTGTGAGCTGTCACTCATGCTGAAGGGGCTTTGGTGATGAATCTGCCTTAGAATTACCCCTGCTCCTATAAGTAACCCCTCACCCATACTTCTGTAAGTAACCCTAACCCCAATAAAATCCACTGATTCACCAAGTTGGATTTTGATGGTAACCTTACTTTTTTTTTTTTTTTTTTTTTTTTTTTTTTCTTGAGACAGGGTCTCCCTGTAGCCCCAGCTGCCCAGCTGTCCTGGAATTCTCTCTGTAGACCAGGCTGGCCTTGAACTCACAAAGATCTGCTTGCCTCGGCCTCCTGAGTGCTAGGATTAAAGGCATGTGCCACCATGCCTGGCCTGGTACCTTACTTTTGTGTGTAATTGGCTCTCTTTCTGTGGTGAGTAGATATTCATGTCTCCCAGGAACTGTGTCAGAAAACATAATCAAATATCTTCAACATTTTATGCATTCTTCTCTGAACATAAGCCATACACTTACCTGAAATTGGGTGGAAGGTATAAAGGAGTGAAGACAGGGGAGGGGGTCTAAGTACAATAAAATTCCATTGTATGGAATTCATAAAAAAAATCAAATCAATTAAAATTTAGTTCAAATGAAACTGAAGTCTTTCTACATTGAAACAGAAGAAGAATTCTGAACTTCTAATTGCTGTTCATAATTTATTAGTGCATCTATTTGTGGCTTATTTCAGTGGGTTTGGCAGAAGCTTTGATTTCTAATATTTCCTCCATTGATGCTATTATATTCTATGGAAGTGTTATCTGTATAGTCCACATAACCCAAATACTCCTTCATTAATTTATTATTGAAATGACTGCAGCTATACTATTAATTTACAGCTTCACACACTGAGCAGAAAGAATGTGTGTGTTGAGTTTTCTCAGATATACTGGCTCTTCTGAAGTGGATATCATAATGTCTGATTCATAATCCACGGTAGAACCAAAATTTATTTAAATTTCAGCATTGGGTTAACACTAATATTTTGATTCACCATTTCTAATTCTATATCTCGGGAAAAAACAGCATCCTATACAGTTAAAATACTAGCTAATAAATTTTAAATAAATAATGAATTATAAATAAATAATGAATGATGGCTACTAATTTAGCTGAAATAGTCAAGATATTATTAAAGAACCAATGGAAAAGGAGAACTTTGTTCAAAATTCTATTAAAATTACTACATACTTGTAAACTTCATTCTACAGCTTTTCTAAGGAAAATAAAGGCTTAGGGGGCTGGAGAGATGACTCAGCAGTTAAGAGTGCTGACTGCTCTTGCAGAGGACCTGGGTTTGATTCCCAGCACCCACATGGTGGCTAAGAAATGTCTTTAACTCCAATTCTAGGGGAATCCTATGCCCTATTCTGACCTCTGCGGCATTGCACGACATGGATGCACCAATATACATGCAGAGAGTACACTCACATACAAAAACTAATAAATAAGAAAAAAAATTTAAAGAAAATAAAATATTTTTGGCTAAAGCTTTGCTCAATTTCCTTCCTTTCCTAGCTGGTATTTTGTGTTTTGTTCTTGATTCTCTGACCCCTGTCTGCAGTTATACAAGCTGCTAAAGAAAAAGGAAACACAGTATCTATTTCTACCCTAATGGCAGCTTTGGAAAATGGAACCTCAACTTTTTTATATTTTAAGACAATTTGTTGCCAGCACTAAAATGACCAAACAGAAAGACCCTGAATCTTTCAGAGGCTTATTTGGCGCAAGAAATATAAAAAATATTTGGATGATCTCCAGTGACCTTTGTTTTGATGTTTTGGGGATCTGAGCCCTGTCTGTCATTGCTCTATCCAGTCTTTCTTTTAATGACCTTTACTTGGACCTAATACAATCCAAAATTTCAATAAATGTTTCTTAGTAGTCAAGTGAGAGCCCATATAGACCACATCCCTCTCGCAAGACTATGACTTGCCTTCTTGTCTCCGCAACTAACTTTATGCTCCTTTGAGAATCAGCATAGTAAAACCATATTTAAGCATAAATGTACAATTTGATTTCACCACATAATAACTGCAACTATTTGTAATTCTCTATTTATTACATTAACTTGTTTCTTATTTTATTGTTCTATCTTCCTGTAAGATTTTGACTATTATGAGAAAACATGCCTCTAAGTTAAGCTGGTATTTGTCTTCATTTTTTTCTAAGAATTTTACACTGCAAAGTATTGCTACCTAATTTATTTGTAAAATTATGATTTGCAAGAAAGAGATGTATGGCATTGTAATGAACAATGCAAGTATGATACAGTTGATAAGGTTATGTGAGCAAGAATTCCTAACCATTGTTGAGGACATAGGCAATTGCTAGTTGGTGGGAGATGGCAAGTCAGCTTTATTTAACAGTATGATACCAGGTGAGATGACCAGACTCCAGGAGGTGGACTCACAGGGAAGAGTATTTGGGGACGCAAATTAGACTTGATAATACAAATTAGACTTGATAAACACACACAAAAGTAGTGGACATAAAATCGGGGGATAGTAAGGTGGGGGTAGAGACTGAACATAATAAAACTGATATGAAATTCTCATGGAAGTAATTAAAATATTAATAAAAATGAAATAAAGGTATCATTTGGTACCCCATACATATGTACAAACATTGTGCACTTGAATTTTTATTAATGTATATAAATTGTACAATACAATCATTTTCTCTATGAAATTTTCCTTTAGGCATTTATCATACTATAATGGTATGTGCTCATGTTTGTGCATGTGTGAGTGTGTGTATTTGAGAGAGACTCACATAGGAGAGAGTTTAGTTTGTGAAACCCATTTGGTTTGGGCTATGCATCTGTCTTCTCTTATAATAATGCATTTGGCATCATTCCATTTATCTGTATGTACTATGTGTACACACACCTCTCCAAGCAATGCATCTAACAACCTCAGGACCCCTCAACCACCTACTTTCAGTGGTATATATTCACTGGCATCTTTGAACAATTGTATGTTTTCTGCCACTGAAATAAACAAAATCAGACAATTTTTCCTCAACTGTATCCCAAATATGTCTGAATATGAGGATCAGAAGAGCCAAGCAATCATGAGCTGCTTTGGGGTTACATGTGAAAGAAGGCACATCTGTTTTCTCTGGTAACTTTTAGGAAGATTTCCCTATTTATCTTCTTATATCTATGCACAATTAGGCATACACATTATTCAAAACAAAAACATTATGGATAGTGGACACGTGCAAAATAAAAAAAAAGTTTATTATATATTCTGTAAATTAAAATAGAAAACTGCCCAAATTCTGCCTCTGAGTAATCAACTCCTTCTTTGGGGGTCATAAAAGAAGCCCTGAAAAAATAAGTACACCTCTCTCACTCAAGTAGCACACTGTCACCCTTGAGAGTGCATGCCACTGTAGCCTTCACTGTCACCTTGTTCTGAGTAAAGTTATTTTTTATTTTGTTAAAACCATATGTACAATTCTTTGGGTAAGAGTCTAAGTCCTGGGGCTGGAGAGATGGCCTAGCAGTTAAGAGCGCCGACCACTCTTACAGAGGAACTGGGTTTGATCCCCAGCACCCACATGGCGGCCAAGAACCATCTGAAACTCCAATTCCAGGAGAACTCCAGTTCCAGGGGAATCTGACGCCCTCTTCTGACCTCCGCAGCACTGCACGACACGGGTGCACAGACCTGCATGCAGACAGTACATTGATATACATATAGAAATAAATAAAATAAAAAAAAATTTAAAAAAAGAGTCTAAGTCCCTGCATAAACTATATGTATGCATATATATATATATATGATTTTCAGATATCACTTTTCCATTAATCTACTATAGGAATATAAGCTGATTTCATACATTGGCCCATAAGAACAGAGCCACAGTAAACAGAAATGTACTGTAGTCATCTCAATTTTTTAAAGAATTTGAAAAATAATTTCTGCTTTCCCTCTCTCTTAACTTTTTTTCTCCTTTGTAGAAGAAAAGTTTTAATTTGATCCAGTTTGAAATGTCAATTAATGGTATTATTTTCTAAATATTGATGTCCTATTCAGAATGCCATTGTTTTTGTCCGTATCTTGACATGTTTTGCATATATATTCTAAATGTTAATTCCTCTGATGAACTTGGAATTGATTTTTAGATATATGAGTTCCAGAGATGTAGTTTTAGTCCTTGAATGTCTGTTTACACTTTATCAATTTACAATCCTGGTCAGAAAAATAAATTTAAATTTAGGAAAATATGTAAAATCTTGGTTTTTAGGGACCATTGGGAGGTAGAAATATAGAAAAAGTGATGCAGGAGAGATTAGAAAGGTAAAAGATAGGTGGTCAACTAAAGATCAAGAGAAGCCTTGATCTCATGTCAGGCTGAGTTTGGTGCAATATTAAGGTATAGTCCTCATAAATGCAGCAAAATAAGTAGTGAATCTGCTAGAAACAAACTCTACAAAAGTTTAGGGAGCCAAGGCATATGTGATCCTGCAGATCCTGAAGAATCTGGGTCAGAAATCACCTGCTAGGGAAATGGAGAATTGTTATCTTTGATGATGTGAAGCAGAAAGAACCCTGATGTTTACCAATGGGCAAACTTGCAGAAACGTCTTAAAATAACAAAAAAACAGTTTTTGGAAGTGGCCTTAATATGGTATTAACTGAAGTCAGTAAATTGCTGCAGGGGCCAGCAAGCTGGTTGGTTGGGACAACTGCTGTAAAGAGTATTTTGAGACAGGAAGGAACAAGAGCAAATTCCTGGGCAGTTATATGGAGTTACAAGTTCATGTGTAGGAAGAACGCATAGCCAACCATGTAGTCTGTTCATGTCCAATGTATATCTTCCCCTTAAGGACTCTTCCTAAGCTTCCTAAGGTAGGGCTGTTTGTTTAAAAATCCAAAAATACATTTTGAAAGATTTCTCAACATTTTCTATGGAATTTTAATAATCTGCTATTTCTAAATGCCACATCAATAAAATTAAACTTTAAGCAACATTATTGAGATTGAAAATTTTATCTAGGTTAGTTTGATGAAGCAAATATACATTTTCCATTCCTACTATGGCTTTTGGAAAGCTTAACTCAGGAGCCATGCCTGCTGAAATGAGGAGGTTTTAACCTCAACCTAAGTGGAGATAATTGAAATAATTTCATTCCAGTAAGTAATGTGTTATGGTATACTATAAATCAATGGTACCTTTTATGTCTTTCTCTTCTCATTTGTATTAACAACATCAATATCCCCTTTTTAGAAATAAGTCCAAATATATCAAAGATTAATAATATCAGTCCATTTAATATTGATTGTGGTTCTGTTCTTGTTATTTTTCACATATTCATTAAATACATATCATTAAAAACAAAAAACTATTTATTTAGTCTTAGTGTTTACCTGGGAAATATGAGCCTCTGATCTGTATCTGTACCTATCTGTCTATGTATATTTGTATACGATATATATATATATATATATATATATATATATATATGGCAGGTTGTACAGGGTTTTCCCAAACTATCTCCAGATCCCCTCCCACCACCCCTTCCTGTCACCACAGCTCTCTACTAAGCAGTCTCAGCTCAGGTTCTTTCCTGGCTCCATTTACTATGCAAGTGTTTACTGAGTGCTTTGCAGTGCCAAACTCCTACACTAGAAATCCAGCAGTGGGANGAGGGCCTCAGATTCCCCTGGAACTGGAGTTCTCCTGGAATTGGAGCTTCAGACGGTTCTCAGCCGCCATGTGGGTGCTGGGGATTGAACCCGGGTCCTCTGTAAGAGCTGTCGGTGCTCTTAACCGCTAGGCCATCTCTCCAGCCCTGTAGTCTGTATACCATCTTTCATCTTCCTATCTGGTTATAAAGAAGCTTGAAAATATTCTGAACAAGATGATATATTTTAGGATAACCAATTGACTTGAGTTTACTCTTTTATTCTATAATGAACAATAATTATTATAAACATAAATATAAGCTAATTTCCCTATGAAAACTCTGGAAGTTATTTTATTTATAAAGCATGATATCATATAATAGAAATAGTACATTGTGAAAATTCTTGGATATGGAAAGAATCACTAAATACTAAGTAAAATCTATATAATACCTTTTTAAAAAAAATTTTGGCAGTCCCTAAAGTCTCTGAGCAGATCTGACAATTACAGTTAATTAAACTTATTTCCCAAGGAAAGTGTAGATTTTTATTATAAGGTAATATGGGCAGTCCTGGATTTCACACAGGTCTCTTAAATTCCAACCTTCATATTCTTACAACCTGTGAAGTATACAATCCGCTTGGGGTCTCTGGAATTTCAAGGAAGAAGAGATGTTGGGCAGAATAAATTTGAACTCTGAGGTGGAGCTAGGAGCAAGCAAATAAGAGTGATTAGTCATTTGGAGTAGATTGCAGGTTCTTATATTTTTATTCATCTTTCAACATGATGTTTACATAGAAAGCCATAATGTTAAGTGATATTGGCACAAGATTTAAATTTAAGCATCAAAATGTTACTTGCCCAAAGATTTCTTTCAAAACTAAATCTAGCATCCAGTTGAATCCTTGCAAAGCTATAGTGGTATGCTGTTTGCCAAAACAAATGATACTTCCATAAGAAATTAGCATCTGGGTACTTATTGTGTAGTTCGATACAATTCTTGCAAAGAAAATATGCATGTTTTTAAATTCATAGACTCAGAGGCCTTGTGTTCTTGCACTTATCTCTTGGAGTAAAGAGTTGATATGTGGCTAATCCAGCATCTAGCAGGAAGGTAATCCATTCACCACTAACTGCCTGGTGACAGCAGAAGTAAGGGTAAGTCTAACTGACCCCTTCCAACACATGTGCTCAATTTCTTTACTGTTCAAAAGCCTGCTTTGCCCTAAAATTTTATGGCATTTATTGTGATACTAACACTAAAGTCCTTTAGCAAAAACACATGGAAACCTACCACTATAGATGCTTCTTAAATCAATGAATCCAAGAGCTGATTCTTTGAAAGGATAAACAAGATAGATAGACCTCTAGCCAAATTGACTAAAAGAAGGAAAGAGCAACTCCAAATCAACCAAATTAGAGATAAAAAGGGAAACATCACAATAGATAGTGAAAAGATTCAGACAATCTTACAGGACTACTTCAAAAACATATACTCTACTAAATTTGAAAACCTAAGAGAAATGGATGAATGCCTGACATCATGGAATCCACCATGACTTAACCCGGAAGAGAAAAGTAGCTTAAACAGACCCACAAAAAAGGAGGAAATTGAAAACTTAATAAAAAAAAAAAAAAAAAAATAAAAAACTCCCAATCTATAAAAAAGGCCAGGTCCAGATGGACAATTCTATAAGACTTTTAAAGAAGACCTATAGCCAATACACTCAAATTCTTCAAGAGGATAAAAAGAGAAGGAAATCTCCCAAATTCCTCCTCTGAAGCCAACATCACTCTACTACCAAAACCAGGCAGAGATACAACCAAACCAAAGCAAAACAAAACCAAAACAAACAACTATAGACCCATTTCATTAATGAACACAGATGTAAAAATTCTCAACACAATATTGGAATCCACATACAGGCACATATCAAAAAAGGTCATCCACCATGACCAAGCTGTATTCATAGCAGTGATGCAAGGATGGTTCAACATACATAAATTAGTAAATGTCATAAAGCACATAAATGGACTGAAAGACAAAAAACATACTGTCATTTCAATCCATGCGGAAAAGGCCTTTAATAAAATTCAGCATGACTTCATGATTAAAGTCCTGGAGGGAACTGGACTGGAGGGAACATTCCTCAACACAATTAAATCCATATACAATAAACCCACAGCCAGCATTATCCAAAATGGGGAAAAAACTAGAAGCATTCACCTTAAAGTCAGGAACCCAGCAAGGCTGCCCCTTATCCCAACTCCTCTTCAATAGAGTGCTTGAAATGTTCGCAAGAGCAATGAGACAAGAAAAGGAAATCAGAGGAGTCTTAATGGGAAAAGAGGAAGTCAAACTATCTCTTTTTGAAGATGACATGATAGTTTACCTAAGGGATGCCAAAAACTCCACCAGAAAACTTCTAGAAACCATCAACAGCTTCAGTAAAGAGACAGGGTATAAAATTAACTTACAAAAATCCATAGCCTATCCTTATGCCAATAGCAAGCAATTAGAGAAGGGATACTCAAAACAGCCTCCAAAACAAACCTGACAAAACACACCAACAATCTCTACAAAGAAAAAATTAAATCCCTCAAGAAGAAGATTGAGAAAGAGGCTAGAAAATGGAAAAACCTCCCATGATCATGGATTGGAGACTCAATGTAGTAAAAATGACCATCCTACCCATATACAGATTCAATGCAATCCCAATTAGAATCCCCACAAGCTTCTTCAGAGACCTAGAAAAAAAATCCTAAAGTTCATATGGAAAAAGATCCCAGATAGCCAAAGAAATATGGAGCAAAAAAGAGCAATACAGGGGGGATTGACTTACCAGACTTCAAACTATATTACAAGGCTATAGTCATAAAATAGACTCATAGTGGCACAAAAACCTGCCTGTAGATAAATGGAACAAAATTGAGGATCCAAACCTCAGCACATTCAGTTTCAGCCACCTCATATTGACAAAGGAGCCAAGAAGTCTCAATAGAGGAAACACAACATTTTCAGCAAATGTTGTTGGCATAACTGTATCACCACTCATAGAAGGATAAAACTAAACCCCTACCTCTCGCCATATACAAAAATCAACTCCAAATGGATCAAAGACCTCAATGTGAAACCAGAAACTCTGAAAATGATAGAAGAAAATGTTGGTAGTAACCTACAAGACATAACTGTAGGAAAAGAATTTCTAAATTAGACAGCAACTGTACAAACAATAAGGTCAACATTTGGCAAATGGGACTTTATTACACTGAAGAGCTTCTGTACAGAAAACAAAACATAACAAAAAAACCGTCAAAGAAGTGAAGAGAAAACCCACAGAGTGGGAGGAAACCTTCACTGCTGATACCTCTGATATAGCATTAATGTCCACAGTTTCATAAACTACTCAAATAATAAAGGAGGAAGAAAACAATGACTTATTCGAAAGATGGAGTAAAGAGCTGGATAGAGATTTCATAAATGAAGAAGTAAAGATGGCTGAGAAACATCTTAAAAAGTGTTGAACATCACTAACAACTAAGGAAATACAAATTAAAACCACCTTAATATTTCACCTTACTCCAGTAAGACTAGCTATTTTCCAGAAAACAAAGGACACCAAATGTTGGAGAGGTTGTAGGAAAAGGGGAACACTCATTCAATGCTGGTGGGACTGCAAACTTCTGCAACCCCTATGGAAAGCAGTGTGTAGAACTCTCAAGAAACTAAAAATGATCCTACTACCTGACCCAATCATACCACTCCTGGGTATATACCGACAAGACTCATCCTATCACAGAGATACATGCACATCTATGTTTATTGCAGCTCTCTTCACAATAACAAAGAGATGGAAGCAACCCAAGTGTCCCTCAACTGAGGAGTGAATAGAGCAAATGTTGTGCATCTACACAATGGAATTCTATGCAGCAGTAAAGAAGATGACATCATGAACTTTTCAGGTAAATTGATGGAACTTGAAACCATTATGCTAAGTGAAGTAACATAGTCCTAGAAAAACAAACTATGAATGGTACCCCTCATTTGTAGATGCTAGCACCAAATCCCTAGTTGAAAGGCAAGATGAGAAAAGTTAATGTTATATTTATTTTTATCTGAAGGCAACTATACTATTATAATGTGAAATCCTTAATGGGCTCTAGAATTAACTGACCACTTATTTTCAGACTTTGTAATTGTGGTATATTTATGAAGGGTATATATATACATATATTAGAGTAATATAAATTAAAGGGAGAATGTGAACTCCTAAACATAAAAAAGAAAATGAAACACCAATATAAATACTGAACTATTAAAAATAATAAACTAGGTAACACTAAGTAAAATGCAGCCTAAATAGGTTGAAAAGAAGTTGTTAGACAATTTGTGTACATGTCAGGAAACCAATGAATTTTGTGTTTGATTCACTTGAAAGAAAACCCAATGCCTTAATTACCTTTGAAACTCAGGAGATTTATTCCTATCAAAGAGAAAAAGTAGTTTCAATATAATGTGGGCTTAAAAGGAAACTGAATGAATGAGGAGAGTGATTACTTTGAAAAGAATCTCAGCAACAATGGACTCAGAAATTTGGAACTTAATTTTGATGTCATAGCATGGTGGTCAGATTCACATATGTTGTTACACCTGTGATGTGGAGGATGTGGAAATTATATGCAAGCATACAATTTCCTAACGAGACCTGTCTCATAACACCAAAAGTTGAAATGTCAACATAGATATGGACATTTTACAATAAAGAGCTTCAGGCAGTCAATAGCTATTTAGTGCCTGAACCTCAGGTTTCTTCAGTAAGGAAATACAGATGTCTGAAAAACATCTTAAAAAGTGTTCAACATCATTAATACTTAAGGAAATGCAAATTAAAACTACTCTCAGATATCATTTCACTCTGATAAGACTGACTAAGATCAAGAAAACAAAAGACACCAAATGCTGGAGAAGTTGCTGGGAAAGGGGACACTCATCCGCTGCTGTTAGGAATGGAAGCTTGTACAACCATTATGGAAAGCAGTGTGGAGAATCCTTAAAAAACTCAAAATAAGCCTACCACCTGACCCAGTCATACCACTCCTGGGTATATACCCACAAGACTCATCCTACTGCAAAGATACATGCACATCCGTGTTTATTGCAGTTCTTTTCACAATAGTGAAGTGCTGGAACACCCAAATGCCACTCAATAAATGAGTGGATGACAAAAATGTGTTACATCTACACAATGGAGTACTTTTCAGCAGTAAAGAAATATGACATCATGAACTTTGCAGGTAAATCGATGAAAATTGAAGCCATTATGCTAAGTGAAGTAACACAGTCCCAGAAAAACAAGCAGTGAATGGTCTCCCTCATTTAAGTATGCTAACAGCAAATCCCTAGATGAAATCCCTAGATGAATATTACATTACATGTATGAAAATGCAATTAAAATGAAAGGGAAATAAAATTACTTGGAATAGGATAAAGTACTATAAGTGAGTACAAATTTGAGATTTGGGCTTTCTGTGAGTTCACTAAAATGAGTTATAGTGTGGTTTATTTAAATGCTATATTATAGAGATGACTTTACGCATGGTAAACAGTATATTCGCCTTACTGAGAAACTTAACATTCCAACAATGGAAATAAAAGTGAAAAAAAAGTATTTATGAAATCATAGTACTGTTATTTAGTTTACCCCTTGGCTTTATGATTTACAAATCATGCAATAGTTTCAGACATCAAGTACATCATTATTTAGATGGAAGCAAAAAAAAGTAATTCATTCAATTAATTAGACATTAATTTATAAAATTAACATTTTTAAATGAATTCTGTTTTATAAAAATGTATACATAGTTAACTCATTTGTATCTTGTTTGTGATAGAAAAAAATTCAACAAAAATAAATGTACCAAACTTCGGCATTCTTCTAAATGGTGAATGTAAAGCACTCAAAATCTAGAAACAATAATACGTACTTATACTAGTCATTACATGGAAAAATAAAAGTTTATGTTTGATATATATTAGTTTTCTACTGCTATGTGACAAATTATCATATATCTATTGCGTGGCCCTGAGGCACATTTACTGTGTAATTGTTTCAAACTGTTTCTTTACAAGACAGGACTCCAAGCAAAGAAGGCCTAGCAGAGTGCTCTGGTCAAGATTTCACGGGCCTCTGAGCAAGGTGGTTGCCTTATCACAATTCAGTGTGGAGGCTCATGTGAGAAATTAGCACTTAAAACTCCTTGCTCTGAGTGTTAGCTCAGTTAGTAGAATGCATGTTTAGCACGCACAAACCTTGGGTTCCACCTCCACACCTCAAAAAACTAAGTGTGTTGTTCCAAGCTGAAATCCCAGCACTGAAGAAGTGAAGACAAGAGGATCAGAAGTCTAAGGTCGTCCTTTGGTAAACGCTGATTTCAAGAGCAGCCTGAGCTATTTGAAACCCTGTTTAAAAATAAGTAAAGCAAGCAGACTACAAGACATAGGCGTAGGAAAAGACTTCCTAAATCAGACAGCAGCTGCACAAGAATTAAGGTCGACAATTGACAAATGGGACCTCATCAAACTCAAAAGCTTCTGTACATCAAAAGAAACAATCAAGGAAGTGAAGAGAAATCCCACAGAATGGGAGGAAACCTTCACTGCAGATACATCTGACAAAGCATTGATTTCCAGAATATATAAACACTCAAAAAACAAAGAAAAAAGAAAACAAACGACCCGCTCAATAGATGGAGCAAAGAACTGAACAGAGACTTCACAAGCGAGGAATTAGAGATGTCTGAGAAACACCTCAAGAACTGTTCAACATCACTAATCATTAAGGAAATGCAAATGAAAACCACTTTAAGATATCATCTTACTCCAATAAGACTGGCTAGGATCAAGAAAACAAATGATACCAAGTGCTGGAGAGGTTGTGGGGAAAGGGGAACACTCATCCACTGCTGGTGGGAATGTAAACTTGTACAACCACTATGGAAAGCAGTGTGGAGAACCCTTGGAAGACTTGGAATGAACTTGCCACCCGACCCAGCCATACCACTCCTGGGCATGTACCCTCAAGACTTACGCCACCACAGAGATAGATGCACGGCCATGTTTATTGCAGCTCTCTTCACAATAGCAAGGAGCTGGAACCAACCTAAATGCCCCTCAACTGACGAGTGGATAGAGAAAATGTGGTACATCTACACAATGGAATTCTATGCAGCAGTAAAGAAAGACGACATCACGAGCTTTGCAGGAAAATGGCTGGAGCTAGAGGACATCATGCTGAGTGAAGTAACACAGTCCCAGAAAAACAAACGACGCATGGTATCACTCATCTGTGGATGCTAGTGCCAATTACCCAGTTGTAAGTATTTCTTGTGTAGGGCCCCCTGAGCTTTTGTACAAAGCAGTTGGGCATAATGCATTTTGGAAACAACAACAACAACAACAGAAAATACTGCATCAAAGAACTGACTGAAACAGTGAACTTCTGCTCAAAACAGTCAACTTCCCCATGGAAAATATTGAGAAAGACTAAGAGATGGAAAGCATGTTTGGCAGAATGCACGAGCTCTGGTGGGGTGGGGGAATGAGCGGGAACATGGGTCTAGATTTGTTAAAAATAAATAAATAAATTTATGTGAAAAAAAAAATAAGTAAAGCAATGTATAATAAAACCAAATAACCCTAAAATTCCTTTGGTGTTTTAACAAAATTAACATTCATATAAGTCTTCAAACAGGAAGCATGTCATTTTTTAATTTTAAATATTTTGCTTTTGCATGAGAGCTATTTCTACAGAGCTCTTTCATCAGTGAATTGACAAGGAGATTGTAGTTGTAGTCTGCTGTGGTGCCATAGCCAGAGGCGTATTAATCACTTAGAAGAAAATTAAGCAAAACCAGAGGCTGTAATATTGTGATATTTGTGTGATGGACCTTGCTATTTTGTTTTGGCTGACCATTGTGGAAGGATTGTGGAGCACTGGTCTAGTAAACTATTTAGTGCCCAGAGATTTAATGGGCTGTTCTGTGTGATCTTAGAAGATAAGGATGCTGAAGGACATACAAATAGTGGAACCCTGACTTGAAAAGTTTCAGAAGGAAATTTGAGAGTACCTTAAGACTACATCAGGGCTGTTCATGTTACAATTTCAGTTAAGACTCTGTAAACTGAATCCTCTGATTTATGAGGCCAATTGATGCTGGTTATCTTGGGCACAAAATTGTGACTTACAAGAAACCCATATCATTGAGAAAAACAACAACAACAACAACAACAACTAAACAAACAAAAAACAAAAACCCAAACAACACATCAGGGAGGTATTCTCTCAGGGTCAACCCAAAAACGTGTGGTGGTTTATAGTTGACTAAGCCTGCATCACAAAATGATATGTTGGCGAATGATGTGTAAGAGTCACATATATGGCATTTATTTAGAATGTGTGAAGGGACATGATGAGAAGTTGAGCCTTAGCACTACGGGGGACCACAAGGGATCATTTGTGAAGGAGCAACCTTCACTTGCTGTACACCTAGGATTAAAGTGTTCATGAAGAGAAGCTGAGGCTTGGCATCATGTGAAGGAAGAGTCCCTAAAAAGGTTAGGGAAAGCCATTGGGGAAGTTATGAGCACATTTCCAGTGGACAACCACAAATATTGGAGAGTCCATGACCTTGAGATGATCACCAAGGAGACAAAACAGCCAAATGAGGAGTGGAGACAAACGGAGCCCAGATAATGTATATGAGTTTTATACCTGGTAGATATCACTTCATCTGTGCTGTGCCATTGCTCAGAGTCCAGAAGATGGTGTCAGATTAGCTGCCATGTATTTGCTGGATTCTGAACTCAGATTTTCTGGGTTTCTCCAGTCCCTGTTTCTTTTCTTTATTTTTTATTGAGACAGTCTCCCACAATCCCCAAATGACCTGGAAGTCACTGTGTGAACCAGGATGACCTAGATCTAAGTGAGAGCCTCACATATCTGCCAGAGATTAAAGGCATGTGTCACCATGCCCAGCAAGGCTGGAGTTTTGAAATCCTACCACCTGACCCAGTCATACCACTTTTAGGTATATACCCACAAGACTCTTCCCACCACAAAGATACATGCTCATCTATGTTTATTGCAGCTCTCTTCACAATAGCAAAGAATTGGAACCAACCCAAGTGCCTCTCAACCAATGAGTGGATAGAGAAAATGTGGTACATCTATACAATGGATTTCTATGCAGCAGTAAAGAAAGATAATAGCATGAACTTTGCATCTATATGGATGGAACTAGAAGACATTATGCTGAGAGAAGTAACACAGTGCCAGAAAAAGAAACAACAAATGGTATTCATCATCTGTGAATGCTAGTACCAAATATTTAGTAGTAAGGCAAATTGCCCAAATATATATTTTTTAACATGAAAAAATATAATATATATAAAAATATAATATATATATGTATATATATATATATATATTATGTGAAAACAACTGTACCATTATAATTTGTATATATTAATGGGATCTAGAGTTAATCTACCACTTATTTTCATACTTTGTAATTGTGGTATTTGGGAGGAGGGTATGTATGCATATTTTAGAGTACTATAAAATTAAAGGGGAAAATGTGAATTTCTAAACAGGTTTTGGAATTAATATACAGTTTACTTTCATAATTTTGGTACAGGTGTGAAAAGCATAAACAAATATTTTGGAGCAATACAAATAGGAGGGAACAACAACAAAAGGACTGGGTCATAGAACTGACTGAAACAGTAAACTCCAGCCCAAAACAATAAACCTCTGCATAGAAAAACTTTGAAAAGACTGAAAAAAAAGTAAGACATGTATGGCAAAATGCATGAACTCAGGTGTGGTGGGGGGCATGGAAAGGAGAATGTGTCTAAAATTACAGAAACAAATGTGGTATGAACTGCACAAAACTTCCACAAAAAAAGGTAATAAAAAAGAAACTCCCCTTACACTTTCAAATCAAACCACTTCCATACAGGTTTGAGTATATGAAAACAATGTCAACTCATTCATTAACACAAGGAAGACAATGTGACTGAGGTGCTAATTGTCTGGAATACAAAGCTACTTAATTTGCTTGTCTTCTTAAACCTTTGGTGGGATTTGAATCACTCCTCTGCGTTAGGGTGCACCCTCTCACTCTAAAACATTGTGGTTGATGAGAAATACAACCGTGTACAGATATCCTTAAAAAATAATTATATAATTCTTATATTATATACAGCCATTATATATATATTATATCTATTATATATTTATAATATACATAACAAACACACACAATATTTTTTTTCTCAAAATATTTTATATTAAAAAAAAAAAAAAAAAAAAAAAAACAAAAATAATTATGACACTGTATCTTAAATATATGCAAGTTTGTTAAATATACAATAATAATATCATAAAATATAATTCAGGTAAAATAAATTGTATTCTTGATATTCAGCAAAGGAATATATTTTTGGAAAATATTAGATGCAAATATAATGCAATGAATTTACAGCACATCAGTTAATAATTAAATAAATTTTAAATGCAATGAAATATTACTTTTTTTTAAATTTTTTTAATTTTATTTATTTCCCCATGTGTATGAATGTACTGTCTGCATGCAAGTCTGTGCACCCGTGACATGCAATTCCGCGGAGGTCAGAAGAGGGCGTTGGACTCCCCTGGAACTGGAGTTCTCCTGGAATTGGAGTTTCAGACGGCTCTCGGCCACCATGTGGGTGCTGGGGATCTAACCCGGGTCCTCTGCAAGAGCGGTCGGCTCTCTCAACCACTAGGCCATCTCTCCAGCCCGAAATATTACTTTTCATCTCTGACCCAAAAGTACTTGTCTCAAACATAAATAATTTCTCATTTTTATGATTTATAAAGCAGCCATTATGTTTTAAAAGATATATAACTATTTTAAAACTTAAAGAAAATGCTTATTATCTTTATGAGGGTAATATTTTCTTGATACAAGTTCTATACAAGAAAATATGCCTTTAATACTACATTGTATAACACATACATTTATATATGTACATATATATGTGTATATATACCCCCAAAATATGAAATACCAAATTTTTGTATTGAAATAAATTGTAGGTGAGTGTTGTGTTTTGAAAGGGAAACCTTTGTCATAGACTCATGATCACCTGATCACCATTTGCTGGTGCTCTTTGCAGAAGTTATGGAAGTTTTAGGATATGTTGTCTGGCTGGGGGAATGATGTCACTCTGGGTACAAGCTTTGAGAGTTTCTAGCCTCTTTCTACTTCCAGTTTATTTTCTCTGCTTCCTGTGTGAATGCATATGTGCTCTTTTAGTTTCCTGCTAGATGCCTCCGCTCTTAACTTCTTGATCCATCATCTGACTATCATCTCATCCCCACAATTATGGATATTTCCTCTCAAACCATAAGCCAACAATAAACTCCTCCTACAATAAGTTTTTTTGTATAATATTATTGTAGCAACAGAAAATTAGATAATACAGCGAGTGTTGAAAATAATAGCTGATAAATATGAATAGTTTATTTTGAGCATTTGTAAACTAAATTTTTAATGTTAATAATATAAAAGAAGTCATATTTCAAGAGACAAAGACGTTCACATGTGTTTATGATACAAGTACTTGGACAAAAGAGAATAAAATGTAGTGTTTAATATATATAACTGATAGAGAATCATTAGGGGAAATATATAATAATTCTGGCATTGTGTATATGTTTCAGTAAAATATAGGATGCTATATGTAATGTAGTATGAAAAAACTATGCACTATGTCTTATAGTTTGGAAGAAGACAAAGTAACACTATACTTGATTAATGAACTTTACCTGAGTAAGCACAATAGAGTGTGGAAATAATTAGAAATTGTATTAAAATGTTTGACTAGATTTTACAATTTATTATTAAAGTGACCAAACATAATTGTCTCTAAATATCTTCCAGAAAATAAAGAATTTTGTTCATTTCTAATGAATCTAGAAGGATTTTATAATGGCCTCAATCAGAATCAAGCATATGTTTATGAATTAATAATATATATACATATAAATGTATATATATATATATATATATATATACCTCTGTAGTCTTTATAAATAAGGTAATTTGGAATTCAAATTAATGGAAATCAGAGCTAAAGAAATGGTTTAGTATTTGAAGTTCTTGCCAAGCAAGCATGAGGACTCATCAAAATCCACATGATCTTAGTTTTCCACTTATAGTGGAGGAAAAGCCGTGACAAGGGATCCCTGCAATTAGCTGGATCTCAAGACAAGCCATATCAAATACCACTGGATTCAACTCAGAGACTATGCCTCAATGAAAAAGGCAAAGAATGATCAAGGAATAATTCTGTCATTGTTCTTAATCCTCTACATACCTGCAAACACACCCATGTGCTTGATAAGTACATCTACATGTATACCCACTCACGTATGAGCACACAGCCACCCATACACACACATACACACACACACACACACACCACAGGTACACTAATAAATGAACGTAAAATTTAAACTGTGTCCATACATAAAAACATTTGATAAATGTACTGATATCCCATTACATTTTTTTATTTATCTTTAAAATTATAATGCTTCTCATAAATCAATCTCGCCTATAAAAAATGAATTAGGCCATGCCTGGTGGCACACACCTTTAATCCTAGCATTCAGAAGGCAGAGGCAGGTAGATCTTTGTGAATGCAAGGCCAGCTTGGTCTACAGAGTGAGTTTCAGGACTGCTGGGGCTACAGGGAGACACTGTCTCAAAAAAAAGCAAGAGAAATTGATTTAGGTTCTAGGGATACTTCTAAATTTTATCCTAAGTCTTGTATGTGATTTTATAAGTTAAGACATACGAGACCACAGAACTGTAATGTGTTAGCATATTGTGTCATGCTAAAACTATGAAAGCAAAGACAGCTTACTTTTTGAAATAAAAAGATGTTGAGAACAGTCCAAAGAAAATATGGACTCTTGATATGTAACACTGAGTGTGCTGCACAGTGAGAAATGGCAGATTGCTCAGCATATGGACCCTGGAAAGCTGAGATTCTGTACAAAAAATGTGAAACCAGGACCTTTACTTTAGGTCATTTATAAAATCAGATACAGAAAAACAGAATGTAACATGAAACTTACATTTTAACAAACTCAAAATCACATAAAAATAATTTGTGTACAAGAGAAATGAAACACAATGAAAACACGTATTAGATATTGAAGAGTACTGGGTTTACTTTAATCTAAAGTAAAATTTGTAACATAAAAGTATTAGATATCAAAAATATATTTTGGCAGCATTTGATATGATTTGTTCTCTTAATCTTAAACATTCTAACTGGAGTTAGATAGAATCTCAAAATAGTTTTGGTTTGCATTTCCCTAATTACTAAGAATATTGAACACTTTCAAAGGTGTTCTTAGCTATTCTTATTTCTTCCTTTGAGAACACTTTGTTCAGATCCATATCCTATTTATTTATTTATTTATTTTTATTTTTATTTTTTTCCGTCTTTTTGAGACAGGGTCTCCCTGTAGTCCCAGCTGTCCTGGAACTCACTCTGTAGACCAGGCTGGCCTTGAACTCACAAAGATCCGCCTGCCTCTGCCTCCCAAGTGCTAGGATTAAAGGCGTGCGCCACCAAGCCCTGCTCATATCCCATTTTTTTTTTAATTAGATCATTTCTTTATTTGATTCTTTGATTTTTTGGGTTCTTTGTGTATTCTGAATATTAGTCCTCTGTCTGATGAATAGCTGGTAAAATTTTTCT
This sequence comes from Rhizomys pruinosus, assembly GCA_009823505.1. NCBI lineage: Eukaryota > Metazoa > Chordata > Mammalia > Rodentia > Spalacidae > Rhizomys > Rhizomys pruinosus. Next base: position 5,654,419 of record VZQC01006876.1, read on the forward strand.
CCCTACAAAGTAGTATTGCAAATTGGTATAACCACTGTGTAAAACAGTATGGATAACTCTTGACAAAACAAAACAAAACAAACAAACAGAGCTGGAGAGATGGTTCAGAAGTTGTGAGCACTAGATCATTTTAGAAAGGACTCAGGTTGAATTCCCAGCACCCACATGGCAGCTGACAACTGTCTGTACCTCCGGTTTCATGAGGTCTGATGCTCTCTTCCTACTTCCACTGGCATTACAAGATATAGTTGAACTTGCATACATGGAATCTACAGAGTCACACATTTATAAAATAAAACAAAAATAATAAATGATATATTTTATTTTATTTATTTATTTTTATTTATTTTTTATGTGTATGAATGTACTGTCTGCATGTAGGTTTGTGCTCCCGTGTCGTGCAATGCCACGGAGGTCAGAAGAGGGTGTCCGATTCCCCTGGAACTGGAGTTCTCCTGGAATTGGAGCTACAGACGGTTCTGGGCCACCATGTGGGTGCTGGGGATCGAACCCTGGACCTCTGCAAGAGCGGTCAGCGCTCTTAACCGGTAGGCCATCTCTCCAGCGCCCCCCCCCAATAATAATAAATGATATATTTTAAAGACTAAAAAGAAATATACCGTATGATCTGGTCATGATATGTCTTGCCATATACCAAATGGACTCAACCTACTACAGAGATATTTGCAGAGACCTGTTTGGTATTCTTTTCACATTAGTTAAGAAACATCAGCAGCTTAAATGTCCCTCAACTGACAAATGCATAATGAAAATATGATACATGATATGACACAATGCAGTTCTACTCAAGGATTAAAAATAAAACTATAAAACCCCTCTAAATCAGGAAATTTGCCAGTGAATGGAAAAAATAGGAAACATAAAAAATGAAGTAATATAGGGTCAGAAAAACAAACCCCATACGTTTTCTTTCATTTTTGCATTTTAGCTCCAAATAATCTCTAGTTGAACCTTCAGAAACCAGAAAAATGGAAATTTGCCATGAGGGTAAAAGGGAAGAAGGAGCTTTAGAGAGGGGTATATAAGGAGACAGGTGCTATTAAGTGGGAAATGGAGAAATGGGGTATTTTATCAGGGGAGGGACTATGGAGGGAGACATGGTTGATGGTATGAAAAGATATTTGGATGTTATGAAAATCATAGTGAAATGGTTTAGTTCAAAGTACTACTTTAAACAAAAAAAACATATACAGAGTGCACAGAGCTTAGATCCGGGATTTCCCAGGACCACCTGAAGCACAGGTAAATGGATGGAGCTAGAAGATACCATGCTAAGTGAAGTAACACAGTCCCAGGAAAACAAACGATAAATGGTATCCCTCATTTGTGAACACTAGCGCCAGTTACCTAGTTATAAGTATTTATTGTGGGGCTGGAGAGATGGCCTAGTGGTTAAGAGCGCCGACCGCTCTTGCAGAGGACCCGGGTTCGATCCCCAGCACCCACATGGCAGCCGAGAACCGTCTGAAGCTCCAATCCAGGAGAACTCCAGTTCCAGGGGAATCCGAGAGACCATCTTCTGACCTCCGCGGCATTGCACGACACGGGTGCACAAACTTGCATGCAGACAGTACATTCATACACATACGGAAATAAATAAAATTAATAATAAAAACAAATAAATAAAAAACTGTTTAAAAAAATAAGTATTTATTGTGCAGCACTCCTTGAGCTTCTGTCCAAGTATGTGGGAGTGATGCATATTGGAAAGAAAAACAACAACAACAACAACATCAACAACAGAAAAGACTTGGTCAAAGAACTGACTGAAACTCTGAACTTCTGCTTGAAACAATTAACTTCTGCATCAAGAATTTTGAGAGAGACTGAGAAAAAGATAAAAAACATGTTTGGCAGAATACATGTGCTCTGGTGGGGTGGGGGTAGGGATGGGGTCATGGATCTAGATTCGATTTGTAATCCATGTATAAAAAAATAAATTTGGGGGTTGGAGAGATGGCCTAGCAGTTAAGAGTGCCAGCTACTCTTGCAGAGGACACAGGTTCGATCCCCAGCACCCACATGGTGGCTGAGAACCATCTTTAAACTCCAGTTCCAGGGGACTCTGATGCCCTCTTATGACCTCTGTGGCATTGCATGGCATGGGTTCACAAACATACTTGCAGACAGTACGCACATTCATATACACAAAAAGTAAATAAAAAATTAAAAACTAAAATAAATAAATTTTAAAAAGAAAAAAATATATACAATAAATTGAGTGCATGTGTGTAGTTGAAAAATCTATGACATAAAAAATAAAACATGGTGTATAGCAGGAGAATGTCTTTTTGAGTTGTGGGTCAGTGTAGTAAAAGAGTCCCTGAAAATAACACAGGCTATTCTCCTAGCCTTTGATTGCCTCTCAAAATGTGAATATAAGATCATGTTACTAAGGACAGGCCACATATTCGACACAGGACTTAGAGTAATCAAGATGGAACTAACCTGGTATCTTTCTCCTTGAAAATTAGCTTTCATGGTACCAGAGGATACTGTATAAGCTACAAAGCTTAGGGGTAATCAACAGATATCTAATTGGAATTACGGCCTTCTCAAAGAGAGAGAACTCATGTATGATATTACAGACCTGGCCAAATACACATCTCTGGAGAAGACATAAATCTTGGTGTAAAACCTAATTTTTCCACATTCCTAGACCAACATAATTTCTTACTTTATTCAACATATGCATGCTTATATTACAGACAATTGTACCTTTAACTTCTTATTAAAGAAGCTTCTTTTGCAGTAGCTGGAGCATATATTATAGAGTGCCAGAACTGATAAAATCCAGAGACTAAGTGACTGTGAGATTATTAACCCTAAGTGACACATCTTCAATGCATTTTCTAGACACAGGATGAATGTATCATTCAACTTTCTTCATGTATTTTTCTTTATGCAGCATTTAGTGATTAACACAGAAACACATAATTGGCCAATGTGCAGAGAACAAGAGGCCACAGTGTATTTACCACTCTTAGCACACCTATTTCAAACCTCTATCTCTCGTGGCCCAGGGATCACTGCAAAAGAGGAGACAAAAATAATAGCCAGTGTATGTGGATGTCCAGAAAGAAACATAATTTCAGACATCTTGTCAGTTCCTCATATGAACTCACAGCAATGGTAACCACAAGTCTTATGAATGTTCAAACAAGATAAAAATCCCAGCATAAACATGCGGAAGTAGGAAACAAATTTCAGTCCAACCTAAGGAACTTTTGGCAATTGATGATTGCAGGGAGTGTCTTATAGGGGTGGGACTCATGGTGGACCCAGAGAATGGATCCAAACAGAAGGACATTTGGAAACACAAATCAGACTCTATAGGCCATGAGATATTCATATCTATAGCTATATCTATAAATCTATCTATCTATCTATCTATCTGTATCTGAATTCACATCTATATCTATATCTATATCTATATCTATATCTATATCTATATCTATATCTATATCTATATCTATATCTATATCTATATCTACCTATGTATATCTATCTATCATCTATCTGTCTATCATCTTTCTATCATCTGTCTATCTACCTACCTATCTATCTATCTATGAGTACATTAACACCAAACATGGTGAAGCTCACTTTTACTCCCAGCATTTTGGAAGCAGAGGTAGGCAAATCTCTGTGAGAACAAGAGCAGCTTGTTCTAAATAATGAGGCTCTTGTGGGCTACAGGCAAGAGCTCTTGTCTAAAAAGAAAAAAAAGAGAGTACATGAAATTGGGCAGAGTCAGTGTGCAGAGGTTTGGGTAGAGGAAATTATCTAATTATCATCAAACTATATTGTATGAAAATCGATAAATTCAATCATTATTTTAATCTTCAAATTACAGATAATTACAGATTACATTATATACACACACATATATATATGTATGTGTGTATATAATGTAATATATATAAATATGATTGTCATATATATATATATATATATATATATATATATATATATATATGGGACAATCATATTTATGAAAAGCTAAGAATGTAAAAAAGATCCTGCATTAAGTATACAAAGAATAATACATGTCACTAGACTTATTTGGGAATATATGAAGCATGCAAATGGCATGGGTTATTTTACTCAAATTTACATAAGAACATAAAGAAATACTTTTGAGTAGTGTCTTGGGAGCTCCAGTATGACAATGACAAATAAACTGCAGAGTTTATGGTAGCATCATGACTAACTACAAAGGACTCTCTCACTGTCACATTTATCATAAATTCCGTTTTAGATAAAGAGATATGTAGGTAGATAAATAGATTGAAACATTCCTGCATGGAAAGTTTTTATTTTATCTAATTAATTCTTAAAATATTTATTTATTTATTTATTTATTTATTTATTTATTTATTTATTTGTATGAATGTACTGTCTGCATGTAGGTTTGTGTACCTGTGTCGTGCAATGCTGCAGAGATCAGAAGAGGGTGTCGGATTCCCCTGGAACTGGAGTTCTCCTGGAATTGTAGTTTCAGAAGGTTCTTACCCACCATATGGGTGCTGGGGATCGAACCTGGCTCCTCTGTAAGAGTGGTAGGCCATTTCTCCAGCCCCCAATTTAATTAATTTTTTTAGTTTGTTCCAATAGTAAGAATTTTAACTATAGTATTCTGGTAAAAATGTAATATTTTTTAGATAGGATTTCTTACTATAAGGTCTTGGTCTGCTATTTATGGAATGCTCTATCACCTCCCTATAACATTACTATTCAATTACAATTGCTGTGACAAAACTCTGACCAATACCAATATGGGAAAGAAATGATTTCTCTTACATCTCCTCAGTCACAGTTCATCATTAAGGAAGCACAAGGTAGGAACTCAGGGCAGGAACACAGAGGCAGGAGCAGAAGCACAGTCTATGGAGGAATGAAGCTTACTGGTTTCCTCCTCTGGCCCATTCTCATCTTGCTTTCCTATATAATAAAGGACCACCTGCCTAGGGGTGGCACCACTCACAGTGGTTTGAGTTCTCCAACATCACTAAACCATCAAGAAATCACCCCACAGGTAGGGCCACAGTCCACTCCATTAAAAGAAATTCCCCAACTGATGTGTCCTCTACCCAGGTGTGTCAAGTTGACAACTAAAGCTATTCAGCAAAATTAATTATATATAAAAATTAACCTCCCAGTGCTATATGTATCAAGCATGCAGCAATTACAAAGGAACATCCATGTAAGATAAACATATTTCAATTCTGGCTATGGAAAATAATGAGTTGCATTCTAGCACTAAGAAAACTAACACTATTCTAAGGAAAAAAAAACTGTTCTGAGGCTGTATATTTTCAAGAATGGACACTTGTAAATGGTCAGGGAAGGATCACTAAGTTTTTATTTGTTTCTACAATTTAACAAGTATGTTTAACTGCCCATGTAAATATTTAAATATTTTACCTGGATAGTGAAAAATATTCATTCTTTTTTTGGTTTTTTTGGTCTTTTTTGAGACAGGGTCCTCCAGTAGTCCCAGCCATTCTTGAACTCACTATGTAGAGCAGGCTGGCCTTGAATTTAGAAATCCACCTCCCCAGTGCTGGGATTAAAGGTGTATGCTACCATACCCCGCAAGAATATTTATTCTTGAAGGTTCAAGCTTCTTCTTTGAAGAGGCAGGTCATTTTTGTACCCCTTTCTAATTACCACCATTGTTTACTTTCATGACATGTGACCCAGTGTTGTAGTAATTGCCATAATTTTTTTAATTTTCATTTTTTATTGATGCTTTGAGTATTTCATACATCATTTTCCAATTCAGTTCAGGCATATTTCCCTTTCCCTTCCCCCCATCCCACCCCACCCCATCCCAGATCACGCATTCTGCCATAACTGTGCTGCATCTTTCTCTGTTTTTTTTTCATTTTTTAACAATACGTGATAATTTATGAGTACAAGCATCCTACATGTACAACCAATTTGCAAGCATTTGTGCCCAAACCCACACAGCTCATGGATCCCACCATCCAGCGGGGGGGGGGGACAATAATGATGATGATAAGGTCGTTCCCCAACTGTAAAATTTAGACAACTATTGTAGAGGTAAACTCTAATAAAACTGGTAAAAATGCCATATTTAATTGACTAATAGACAAAAAAAATTGACTAATAGACATAAAACTTGAAAAGGATTATTCCTATTCAGAACAAATATAATGCTAAATTCTCCTTAGCTATGGCACTTAAGCAAAATTATTATTAATACAGGAGCTCTGACTCACAATGGATTATTCTACCAAGGAGATTGTTGGCAGGGGATCCAAGGCCCCAAAAAGGTAAAGGCTCCTTGCCTCCAAACTGGGATATCTGCCGGAAGAGAGGTTGAAAGGCTTGCTGTATGAAGATCCTGATGTTAAACATGGGAAAGATGTATAGGACATGCACTTGCAAGTTATTACAGANTGGTCTCTGGGATGCCAGAGAGTGTTACCAAAGACCACTAAACCAATAAAGCAAATATAGGTCTCCTTGAGTCAAGCAAGACTCCTCCGTCAGCACCAGCTACACCTCATCTGCCTGGAAATACTGTGCAGCAGTGGCAGCCATATGTCTGTATATCCCAAATCTAATTGGCTATTGGCTCTCTCCTTGGAGGAATAACCCACGGCTGATGTCACAAGCTTACATCCTCTAATGGTTAGGAGATGTTATAAACCACACGAAGACCCTGCCATACTTGACAGAAGAAAATGTAATCCATGGATTAACATACCATCCAAACATCTGTGTCTATACCAAAGTAACCTACCATAACAATTAGTACTGTTTAAATACCTATATATCTTTTTTTATTTTTTTTTATTATTTTTTTTTTATTGATGCTTTGTGTATTTCATACATCATTTTCCAATTCAGTTCAGGCATATATCCCCTTCCCTTCCCTCCACCCCACCTCTACCCATCCCAATCATGCATTCTGCCATAACTTTTCTGCATCTTTCTCTGTTTTTTTGTTTTGTTTTCATTATTTTTAACAATAAGTGATAATCTGTGAGTACAAGCCTCTTTCATGTAAAACCAATTTGCAAGCAGTTGTGCCCATACCTACACAGCTCATGGGTCCCACCTTCCAGGGGGGGGGGGGGGGACTTGTATGTTCAATTAAGTTGATCAAATGAGTGTCAGTTGTAGTTTCACCATTCACCCCAATCCCAGCCCTTACATTCTACCACGCCCTCTCTTCCGCAGATTGTTCCCTGGGCTTAGAAAAGGGGCACAGGTGGATGAGAAGCAAAGCAGTCTACTTTCTCTGGAGGCGTTGTCTTGGTCTCTAGTCAATTCTGGCTGTTTTCTTTCATGGGCTGCCAGCTTGTCCAGGCATAACCTTTCAATCCTACTAATGAAGCACATGTAATTAGCTATATAGGTAAAAAGAAAATTGAAAGGACTTTCATCTCCTATTTGTAAATGTAGAAAATCTAAAGTTAATGTCATCTCTGAGTTTCCTTGACTGTCATAGTATGTTTTTAGTATAAACATCAGTTACCATTGCATTTGTTTATGGCTCTACAGAGTGTTTGTTTATTCTGGACAATTCTACATATTCTGTTGGTCAGGGCACCTACAGTTAGGCTAGGTGAAATTTGTCATAAATTATTGTTAAATTTTCTTGCTTTGAAGTATTGAGTTCAATTTGCAATGTACATTCACTAGTGGGATTATTGAGTTAGTAGTATTTGCCTCTCCTACTGGACTGGACTGTAAATCCAATAGAAGCTGAGTCTTTTCCTTGAATCAAATCGCCAAGTGTAGAACTCTCTCTACAGTCCATGCTCCACAACCATTGTGGGCAGTTCTGCCCTTTTATGTCTCTATTATTCAACCATGTGCATTTGCCATTAAAACATTCAAGCCTCTTTCAAGAAAAAAATAGATACCACGCAAGAAAATAGAAAGTGGGACAAGCATAAATCACAAAAGACTGCAAATGTGTTATGCCCACGGATAAATGACAAAGCCTTCACTGCACATTCACTGAATGCCAATGAAATAGCATGAACCTTGGTTGAAGTAAAATTTGTACTTGGTTAGATTGACAAGGGCAATTAATGCTTCCTTAGAAAAACCCTGATCCCAGTTACTTTATATCACATGAAAGAAAATTTCCCTCTCCATCCCTTCCTCATCTATGGTTAATACTGAGTTAGAAATCAAACAACGCCAGGCCTACAAAAACAGGAAAAGGGGTTGAGCTAACCCTGGAACACAAAGCACCCAGCTGGGACAGAAGAAAACAACACATTCACCATCCCAGAAGAGAGAAAACCTGGGCTTTTTCCTGTGGTATGGTCCAAGACAAGTCAACCCAGTGCTCTTCTGAGGCTGCTGGTTGTTGTATTAGCATCTCTGTGTTAATTGGCCATGTACATCTCTTCCCCTCCACACCCTCATGTCTTTTGTAACTCTCTCAACAGGACAGGTCATATCACCATACTACCAGGGGTATGGATGAAAGAAATAAGTATATGGGCATCACAAATACTTTAACATTTAAAAAATCTTCTAACATTTACTAAATAACTTCCTACAATTCAGGTACAGTATTATCTCATTTAATCCACTCAACAGCCATACGTTTGGCTTTAGTGGCAGATCATGTATCATTTTAAAGATTTAAAAATTAATTTTATCACTAACTGAAACAGTGAAATTCTGCTCATAGCAGTCAACTTCCTCATGGAGAATATTGAGAAGGACTGAGAAAGAGATGAAAGCATGTTTGGCAGAATGCATGAGCTCTGGCCAGGTGGGGGAATGGGCGGGAACACAGGTCTAGATTTGTTAAAAAAATAAAAATAAATTTATGTGAAAAAAAACCTATATATCTAATTGAGTGTGCTTCATTAGTAGGATCGAAAGACTATATATGATACTGTTTAAATACCTATATATCTAATTGCATGTGCTTCATTAGTAGGATCGAAAGGTTATGCCTGGACAAGCTGGCAGCCCATGAAAGAAAACAGCCAGAATTGACTAGAGACCAAGACAACAGCTCCAGAGAAAGTAGACTGTTTTGCTTCTCATCCACCTGTGCCCCTTTTCTAAGCCTAGGGAACAATCTGCGGAAGAGGGGGCGTGGTAGAATGTAAGGGCTGCGATTGGGGTGAATGGTGAAACTACAACAATATAGACTGGACACTCATTTGATCAACTTGATTGAACATACAAGCCCCCCCTGCTGAATGGTGGGACCCATGAGCTGTGTGGGTTTGGGCACAACTGCTTGCAAATTGGTTTTACATGAAGGATGCCTGTACTCACAAATTATCACTTATTGTTAAAAAAATGAAAACAAAACAAAACAAAGAAACAGAGAAAGATGCAGAAAATTTATGGCAGAATGCATGATCTGTGATGGGTAGGGGTGTGGTTGGGGGAAGGGAAGGGGATATATGCCTGAACTGAATTGGAAAATGATGTATGAAATACACAAAGCATCAATAAAAATAAAAATTAAAAAATGCTCATCCTGCTGAAATAAATCTTCAACACAATCACCATTACATTTCCAAAGCAATTCTTCAGAAAAAGTGGAAAAGAAATCTCAAATTCATATACATGAAAAAAATCAGGACAACTAAGACAGTACTGAATAAAAGAAATACTGGAGGATTTGCTTGAGCTATCATTGTCTGTGATCTCAAATCACTTTTAAAATTTTATGTGTGTGTTATGCCTACATGTATGTTAGGTGTATCTGTGTTATGCAGAGAGCACAGAGGACAGAAGAGGGGGTCAAATCCCTAGTTATGGAGGCTTGTTACCTACAGCTTAGGCATTCTAAGAGGAACAGGAACATGGTGATGATCCAAAGAAGGTTGATTGAGCCAGATTTGCCAATTTATATTCTTGCATTTGTTTATGTATTTATTATTTATTTATTTGTGTATTTATTTATCTACTTACTTATTTCATTTATACAAGTGTTTTGGTTGCCAGTACTTTTATTGGTGTGTGCATAGTGCCTGCAAAGCTCAGAAGATGATGAGAGAGCTGCCATGTGAATGTTGGGAGTCAAACCTGAGTCTTTCGGAACAACAGAAATTGCTCTTATCCTTTGAGGCACCTCTCCAGCCTGCATATTTATATTTCTACATCTGTGACTTCATGAAAGCCTTATTGATTCTAGAGATATGTCCCAGGTATCTTTCTAGATGTTCCCACCTTAAATCATTTGGCTTTTCTGTAGCTATGACAGCCTCTTTGGCTGGATCTTACTTTTTATTTTGGAAAATTTTACTGAATTTTTATGTACTTCATGGAGAGAATATTTCAATGAATCTTAATCATCTCTGTATCCTCTTCCCCTCTGACACACTCCAATATCCTTCCACAGGAATTCATATGTTCTGTCATTAGTATTAAGGTCTAACATAGATATTCCCCAGTGCAAGGTCATCTACTGAGGTCTATTTAGCTTACCTAGGTTCCATTGCTTTAAGAAGATCAGGTCTTCCTCACCCAACAGTAATCTGATGCCATTATTTCTTCACCTAAGATTGGAGCCTGCTTCACATTTGCCCAGTTCTATGCTGGGATTTTGTGTATTTTAGTTTTCATGGGTCTTGTGCATGCTGACACAATTGCTGTAGGTTCTTAAGAACAGATTGCAAGAGCCAGGGAGGAGGTGCATGACCACATGGAAATAGAGCCTGAGAAGTTCCTGGACATGGTGGTTTCTTAATAGATGTACATTGAATTAAGAACTGACAAGAACATTTCAAAGTGAGAACATGTCCAGTACAAGCATTGCAATACCGAATGGCCAGTATCTGGCATGTGTGCATGTAGAGATTGTCCATAAGATCCAGCACAACCTTATCTGATACAGTATCTTTAGGTAGTATAATCATCAATAATTTAGAAACCTTTCATTTTTTTTATTTCAAAGAAAAAGTAAATATGAATATTTCAGTTTATTTCATAACAATTTTAAAACCTAATTACGTTTTAGGGGTTGGAGAGATGGCTTAGCAGTTAAGAGCAGTATCTCTTCTTATAGAGGACCTGGGTAACTTTCCCAACACCCACTTACAGCTAACAATTTCCCATAACTCTAATTCAAGGGTATTCAAATCTCTCTTCTGATTTCTGTAGGCATAGCAGGACATGGTCGAATTTACATAATGGCAGGCAATGTATTCATACACATAAAATAAAAATAAATAAAAATCATTGTCAAGTTTTAATATTTTTCATTGAAATATTATTTCTCCTGATAAAAATTTATTTGTGTTTCTTGTTAATATTACATGGAAAATTTTGGGAGACCGATATTACAACTTTAATGACATTTAATTTAAATAAATTTGTCTACAGAATAGAAGTAGCATGTACTATGGTATTATGTAAACTGAAGCTAATTGGATTTGATAAATATATTAGTTTTCTTTTCAGAATCACTGAAATAATTGTGTAGATATGTCCCGCGCAGCAGTCTTGCCGGCAAGAATTTCACGCGGACAACAGGATTCTTCTGTGGTAATATTTATTGTGCACAGCTCTTTTGTGAGAAGGACCCCAAAATGGGGCAGAAGCACTGCTTATATAGCAGTCTAGAGGGTTCGTGTATGCTCTGGATTGGTACAGTGCCCTGATGCCTCATTAGCATGCCCAAGGCGCGGGCCCAGAGAGCGTGGGCTCAGAGAGTAGTAGTCATGCGCAGTTTTTCCAATGCAAAGGCAATGGCGGGAAGCGGCTTGCTGCCGTTCCAGTGACTCAGGAAGTCGGCGCCATCCTAGGGCATGGCACAGCACACACTGTCTGTGTGGTAGGCTGTCAACAGTTCCCCCTTTCTGTTTTAATAGAGCAAGGTCTCTCAGCTGCAGCTGACTGTTCAGGGGCGACATGACCTGTCAGAGACTCTATTAAAATTGGCTGGGAGAATGCCTGTCTTAGGTTGCCTCTGCAGAGGTATTCCTTACCTGTCATGGGGTGGACAGACAGCTTTTGGTCTGTTCCCTGTCTTAGGTTGGTAATACTTGCAGCAGGTCTTACCCATCATTGACTACTTCTCCAGCATACTAAGCCAAATGTTTGGGGAGGAGCCTGCTTCCAAAGCCGCAAGGGCCTGTGCAATGACTACTTTATCGCGCTGATGATGGGCACGGAGCCTACACATAATCCAGAGCATAATTATAATCCCTCCACATAGAAATAGGCCAAACCTTGCCACCCCTGCCCATTCTTTGGAGTGTGAGACGGCAGCAGTAATCCAGGAGGCCAGTCCTTCAGCAAGGGAGGCGTCCACTCTAGTCGAGTTCACGGTGATAATAGCCATACGAAGTTGGTTCATCAAGCTGTCAAATTCTCCAGTCCAATTACCTAAAAGATATCTAGACAATTGGTTAGACAAATTTGCTGCCCTTGTGAAGTTTTGATATTGGATGCTGGTCACACATAGGCCAGAATATTTCCACTCACAGCCAAGCTGGGCTAGCTGCCATAGTTCAAATGTAGTAGAAGTATTCCAAAAGGTAAAAAGGCTGTTAATTGTCCAGCGTACTCCCCGTGACTGGAATCCTGTCCAAGGGGGCAAAGCTGTTTCCCTCCGGCCAGTACAGAAGGGTGACCATTTAGGTTGAACTGGACCCTTTGGCTGAGAGATAGGCCATCATCATTGGCCCTCCCAGGCATATCAGGGGCATCAAACCATGCAGCAGTTTGATTATACATTTGAAGCTTTTATTTTTATTAATGTTAGCTAGTTCTATATACTAAAGAGGCGGGGAAAGAGTTTAGCATCATGACGAACTGGCATTGGCCTTGGGAACACTGACAGTATCCCCCAGCTGTCCTGGGACTCCCAGAGATTTGCCTGCCTCTGCCTCCCAAGTGCTGGGATTAAAGGCAAGCACCACCATGCCCGGCTACAATTATCCCCTTGTAAGGGCTGTAACAAACAGCCTTTTAAAGGCAAACATCAGCAACACTTTTTCCCTTCTCTATATAATACAGATTACATAAAGGCAGACAAATCCACATTTATGGAAAGCATTAAGCATTTGTTGCATGGAAGATGTTTTAGTTCTAATACTAGTAGTACAGAGTCACAGAGCATATTTTTAACACTTAACTTGCAGGTTCATTGAATATGGTTATGTTTTTAACTCCTGGAATAAATGGGTAGCTGTTTTTAAATCTCTACTGACAAATTAATTGAAATAGCTCTGGTTAAGCATTGATATTTAGAAAAAAAGTAAAAATCAAATGGTTTATTGTTGGTTTTTGACATTTGGTAGCATTTACACACAGGCTTCGATCTTCAGAATACCCTGGATTCAGTAGAAAAACCTTTTAAATGAAGTTTTGTACAATAGAAACTTCTCAGCAGTCAAAATTTAAGACTGTAAAAAAATACATGCAAAACATACTTTTTTGAAAACACTTAACTTTGAACAAAGCACCAAACTACACAAACGCAGAATGAAAACAGCATTTTAACTCCACCAAAAGTAGTCATAGTAAAAATCAAATGGGGAGCGGGAGAGCTATGGGACCTGTTTACTTTCAGTTTTAACCTTTTCTTTCACCGGGTGGGGCGAAAGTGTTCATTTTTGTACCGGGCTGCTTCCTCCTCTAATTCCTCCTCCTCAGATAGCGGTAATTTCTCATTAGAATCTGAATCATTTAATGTCAGGGCTTGTAGGTCTCTAAATGGGTATAAGGTACCTTTATTAATAATCTTGCTAGCATCCTCTTTTTTCTTTGAATGCGCATCTAACCTTTCACTCCGTTCTGTTTCTGACATGCTTTCCTGAAGGTCTGCAAGGGCTTGTTGTCCTTCCCTAATTTCTTTTTTACAGTTTTGTTCGTCCCAGCAAGAGAGAGTAAACAATGGTACAAGGACAATTACAACAGCCAATAAAATGATTAAGCAAGATTGAAATCCCTCTAGATCGTCAGAGAAAAGCATATCTCTCAGAACTTAACTTAAAGAAAAACTTACCTGGCCACAGTTCTGAACCCTCTTCGGAATTCGAAGGGTCCTCTCGGCGCCAGCTACGATGTCAGGTTCCCGGGCCCAGGCTCTTGGCACGACTTGTCCCGGTCCCGGGTCTTCGGCACCACTTGTCACGTGCTGTAGTCTCGCCAGCAAGAACTTCACGCGGACAACAGGATTCTTCTGTGGCAATATTTATTGTGCACAGCTCTTTTGTGAGAAGGACCCCAAAATGGGGCAGAAGCACTGCTTATAAAGCAGTCTAGAGGGTTCGTGTATGCTCTGGATTGGTAGCATGCCCAAGGCGCGGGCCCAGAGAGCGTGGGCTCGGAAAGTAGTAGTCATGCGCAGTTTGTCCAATGCAAAGGCAATGGCGGGAAGCAACTTGCTGCCGTTCCAGCGACTCAGGAAGTCGGCGCCATCCTAGGGCGTGGCACAGCACACACTGTCTGTGTGGTAGGCTGCCAACATAGACAGAGGAAAAGAAAATTAATATCCACACTGTCCTTGGCATAACACTTTCCCTTCTGCTATTTAGGAAATGTGGATAGTGTGAATGTAAAATTTGTGCTATTCTACTGATTGTGAAACTCAAAGAAAGGCCTTATGCTATTAAGGTAAAGTTAAAAGAGTAGAGCTAAAGAAATTTCTCTATTGTAAGAGAAATGTGAACATTGCAGAAAGTAAATTGGCTAGAAGAAATTCAATGAGGTGCCATCTAAAATGAGTAGATAAAGCAAAGAGAGTGCTTTTTAGAACCAGTGAGGAAGCAATTTAGATATTCTTGGTGATAGTTCAGATACCTCATGCCTAGAAGTAATCTAAATCTGAAAGACTTGAAGGATATTGAACAGAAACACTGTTTGTATCATTTTTGTGTTTATCTTTGCTTGTTGATTTGCCATCACTGTCAACTATTCAGCCATTATTTATTGTTTCATTCCACTAAAAAGAGTAGGGAAAACAAAGACTTAAAGTAGCAAAGCAGCTTCCATGAACAGGGAGATCCTCTGTATTTCTAAGTGTTCACAACTATTGTATAATATTTCATTCTTTTTCAAATACAACTGAGAAAACTTTTAGGTGTTATTTTCAAGATTTTTTTCTACAGGTATATTTTCAGTTCAAGTATTTCTTAAACATAAAAGGAAATAAATATATATCATAAATTAATCATTACAAAACTATAGATCAAAATATGTGATTGAGGGCCGTGTTAATAGCTTAGTCAGTATAGTACTTTCTACACAAGCATGGAAACCTCTGTTCAGATAAGCAGTGACCATATACAAATTGGTTATGGTGGTGGTAGTTCTCTGTAATCTCAGCACCCCTGGAGAGGAGGTTCGCTGGAACATATTCATATGTTAGACTTGAAGTGTCTATGAGCTCCAGGTTTAGAAAAACTCTTCTCAAAACCTGGGGAAAGAGGATGCATGATATCCACTTCTGGCTTACAAAAATCTGCACACATTTACAGGCCTAATCATCTACACATGGATGCAGATACCCACATTAACACAAAAACACCAGGCACACACATGTGTACACTAATGTCAATATGTATAAGTATGTATATTTTGCATTTATATTGTCCATTTGCATATATTATACCTAAATCATGGCAAACTTTCTCTTGAATGGATTTAAGGCCTACTCCACTTATTACTGTAAAGACGGTCAAAACCCCATGCCTAGCAAGGTCATAGACCTTAAGGGAAATAAACTGTTTTTATTTTCCTATATGGTCATGTGATCACAATACCTACAAAATATTTAAATTTATTTCCATGTATTTGTGTTGTTCTCAGCTTTGATCAGAGAAGCTTGTTATTGCACAAGGTAGAGGTTAATTCAAAGACTCCTAACTCTTCGAAATGCTGAGAATAGACATCTGCATGTGATTAGGCCATTGATGCACTATCTACATCAGTGTGCTTTCCCCCCTATATTCCCAGGGAATATCATTGAAAAGGGGAGGGAGGAAAGAATGAGCAAGATACTGGAGATGAGTTTTCTGTGAAACGCTTCCTCCTGGACATCATATGGCACACACACACACACACACACACACACACACACACACAACTTCACGGCAGCTTGTGTTAATCACAGAACATCAAGCCTGTTAAAATTCCAGCATTAATATCAAATTTCAAGTCTTAGCCTGCTGTGTCCCCTGGGAGCCCTGAAAGCTCCTATACCAGTCAGCTCACCCAGACCTGATTGTTCTCTCTCAAACCTGTCATGATTAATACAATTCTCAACTCTCACCAGAGAAGCTTCCTTATACATCAGATGGTAAACAGAAGTGCACTACTGGCCAATGTGTAGAGAATAAGAAACTACAGATTTCTAATTCCTGAAGAGGACACCTATGTGAAACATCCGCCTACCAAAGAATTATTATCATTATATAAGAAGTGACAAAACGATTGTAAAAGCTAGAGATTGTGGATGATCATTAGCTGCTTCTAGACAGCTAGTCAGTTACATCAACACACAGGATTAGTGACATCATACATACATCCCAAATAAGCACAAGCCAGACAAAATCTAACATGGACAGAAGGTGCGTAAGAAACACCAACCTTTGTGACGGACTATTGGCAATCAATAGAGTGAGTCACTTGGTAGGTTGCCAGGCTCCAGTGGGTGGACCCACATTTAAAGGCATTTTGGGATACAAGTTAGATCCTACAAGCATGTGTTTGGTAAGGTAGATGAAAATGATCAGAGAGAAGTCGGTAGTGCTTTGGGGGGGAAGGCATAAAAATTTGATCAAAATATACTACATGAAATTCACAGATATTCAATAAAATTATGGCTTAGCTGGTAGTTTACCTTCCAAGCCTTATAGCCTGAGTGATATGCCACGCTCCCTCACTGACTCTCGAAAATTCTTCTCTAATTCATGCAGTGCTTCGTGTTATGTATTCTAGTATGCACAAACAACACACTTGTAAATAAATAATTCTTAATAAATATTTTTATTAAAAAATAAGTTCCCCGGGGCTGGAGAGATGGCTCAGCAGTTAAAAGCACCGACTGCTCTTGCAGAGGACCCAAGTTCAATTCCCAGCACCTTACATGGTGGCTAAGAACCATCTTTAACTCGAGTTCCAGGGGAATCCGATGCTCGCTTCTGACTTCTGTGGCATTGCACGACACTGGTGCACCAATGTACATGCAGACAGTACACTCATACACATAAAAATTAATAAAATTGGGGGCCGGAAAGATAGCCTAACTGTTAAGAGCACCAACTGCTCTTGCAGAGGGGTTCGATCCCCAGCACCCACATGGCTGCTAAGAACCACCTGTAACTCCAATTCCAGGAGAACTCCAGTTCCAGGGGAATCCGAGACCCTCTTCTGACTTTCACAGCATTGCACGACACGAGTGCACAAACCTACATGCAGACAGTACATTCATACACACACAAAAATAAATAAAATTTTAAAAATCTTTAAAAAATAATAAAATTTAAAAAATGATAAAATATATTAAAAAAAAATAAGTTCCCTGAGTGTATGGGGGAGGACAGCGGAAGGTAGCACTCCTATGGCTGCTGTCTGCTGCTAAAGGATAGTTACTTTTGTGCATTGGAGTGATGATCATAACTAACCCACGCTAATGTGGACACCACAAATTGTAATCAGTGGGCTTTTTTAAAAATAAGTTTTGTCTGTATATCTATAAATTTATATCATTGTCATTTCTTGAGTTTTGCCTTAAGTATGGTTTGTGAACAAAGAAACATCCTCACAGTACTAAATATGGGAAAGTCTGAAATCTACCACTTGCTTGTTTGAAGAAATGTTATCTGCTTCCAAGTTGGCACCTATGGATTCATCCAAGGACAGGGAGGTACAATGTGTTCTCAGGTGGTCGAAAGCAGACAGGAAGCTTGCAATCCAACCAATGGTACATAGAATAGTTTATAAGGCCTTCATCCGGTCAGTGATGTAGAAGCCCTTCTGGTCCAGTCACCTCTTAATAGCCCCTAACTTGTTCATAATGCAACCATTGCTGAGAGTTTATGCAAATAACTGACCAGCCCTCTGGAACACTGTTTCTTGTGCTCGTTCACCCCCTTTTAGTCTTACAATCTATCTGCTGGCCTCTTTTGCAATGATCCTTGAGCATGAGGAGGCAGAGGTTTGGAACAGTTTTTTAATACAGCCTCTTGTTCTTTTCACATTGGACAATTCTGTAACACTCTCCATCTGCTAAAGAAGCTTCTTTTTTTCTTTTTTTGAAGAAAGTTACACTTGTTTGTAAATATGAGAATGGATAATTAGAATGAATTAAGAATTATGTTGGTTTTGGCATGTGACAAAAGTAGATTTTTCTATGTTCTGTTGCTTCTGTAGGCACGTATATTTAGCTATGTTTACAGAACTACACTCAAGTTCCTGCCTAGTGAGTGGATTTTAATCCCCATTACACAACTGTGGATTAGTCTCAATATAAATTTGCTACTAATGCACTAATAGTGAAATATTGCTATGGTTTATTAGGACATACATGTGGGTAGAACTTGATTTATTTTCTCCCTTAGAAGCTTCCACTGTATCCTCTGATACCACGAGAGCTAGTCTTCAAGGAGGAGGCTTCCAGGTTAGTTCCAACACCATTGATACAAGTCTTGTGTCCAAAACGTGGCCTGTCTTCAGAAATAGTGTCTTAATTTGAAGTTCTACGGGGGAAAATCAAGGGCTGTAGCAACTGCGTGTTAATTTTAGAGTTTCTTGGTCTACCCTGACCAATGACTACAAGAGTTGCCTTTGCCTCTCACAAGTGTGTTTTTCATTCTACAGTCTTAGCTATACATATTACCACATACCCCTGCTAATGTGGACATAACACTAAACTGTGGGGTATTTTTTTTTTTAATGAGGGACTGATTTGGGGAGGAAGATATGTTGGGGCACCTGGAAAAAAGAAAACTTGATTGGATTATATCAATGTACAGATCTTATAAAAATTGCATTTCCTTGGGCTAGAGAGATGGCCTAGCAGGTAAGAGTGCCAATGCTCTTGCAGAGGACTCAGGTTTGATCCCCAGCACCCACATGGCAGATGAGAACCATCTCTAACTCCAATTCCAGGAGAACTCCAGCTCCAGGGGAATCCGACACCCTCTTCTGACCTCCGCAGCATTGCACTACCCGGGTGCACAAATCTACATGCAGACAATACATTCATACACATAAAAAATAAATAAATTAAATTAAAAAAATAAAAATTGCATTTCCTCTTCCAGGATTGATAAGCTGCCAGTGGTTCCTCAACTAAAGTAGATGCCTCCTGCCATTTCCCAACTCTATGCTGGTTTTAGTCTGATGGAGTCTGAGTGAGTCTTGTTCATGCTGTCACCACTGCTTTGAGTTCATATAATAAAGTTCCAGGAGTGAGGCTAGATAGAGTGAGGACAGTTGACTGGACTCCAGTGGATGAACTCACACTGATGGATATCTGGGGACACAAATTTCACTCAATAGGCTTTAACCTATATGACAGAATGCATGAAATTCTGTTGGATGGCTGGAGGGTCTAATTATGATTAAGATCTATTGTATGAAATGCACAAAATTCAGGAAAAATATATATTATAAAAAAGAATGAATTTTCATTTCTTTTTTTCTTTGTTTAAATTTTACTTATTTTATCTTTTGTGGATGAGTGTATTGTCTTCCATAATAAATATGAAAATTGTTTCACGAAACAAAGGCAAAAATAAAGCAAAACTGCACACATGATATCTATGTAATTTGTAATCCAACTTATGTTTGGGATTATTTAACAACATTTCTGTTCTTTAGTGTGGATCAGTCCAGTTGGCCCACCAGGAGAAGATGTCAGAAGAGGTATGTGAAAATGGCCATTCTGCCAATAGCAATCTACAGAGTCAATGCAATCTCCATTAAAATGACAACTTTCAAAAAATATAACCTCACATTCCATATAGAAGCACACACACATACACACACAAACCCCAAAAGAAATATAAAGAAATTACACACACACACACACACACACACACACACACACACACACAAAACAATCTAGGCTAACCAATGCAACCATGGAGGCATTACAATCCCTGATTGCAAATTATAATACAGGTCTACAGTAATAAAAATGTCATCACTGGAATAAAGATAGACACATTGTTCTATGGATTATAATTAAATATCAATTTAATTGTATATACATCAACCTGATTTTTGACAAATAGGCTAAAATACACATTGAAGAAAGACAGGATGTTTTAAAAATGTTACTGAAGGAACTGGATAAATATATAGAAAATTGAAAGATAGATTTCTGCCTGTCACTATATACAAAATTCAGTTTCATCTGTACCATGTGCCAACCAAATGCATAATCCCATAAAGAAGAATGTAGGGAGGGACAAATAAGGTGGGAGTGGGGATGGAGAAAGTAACACTGAATAACATCATAATATTATTTTGTGGGGCTGGAGAAATGGCTAAACGGTTATGAGCACTGGCTGCTCTAGCAGAAGACCCGTGTTTGAATCCCAGCACCCACATTTTAGTAACTGTGCATAATGCCAGTGCCAATAGATTTGATGCCCTCCTCTGGCTTCTGCAGACATTGCATGACATGTTTGCACTTACATACATGCAAGGATAACACTTATGCAAATAAAATAAAGAAATTTAAAAAAGCATATTTTATGAAATTCTCAAAGAATAATTTTTTTTTTGGTCTTTTTGAGACGGGGTCTCTCTGTAGCCCCAACAGGCCTGGAATTTGCTATGTAGACCAGGCTAGCCTTGATTTATCAGACATGTGTCTTACTATGCTTCTCCCTCCAAAGTGCTGGAGTTAAAGGTGTCTGCCATCATACCTGGCTATGTAGACCAGGCTGGCCTTGATTTATTAGACATTTGTCTGACTATGCTTCTCCCTCCAAAGTGCTGGGGTTAAAGGTGTCTGTCATCATACCTGGCTTGAGAATAAATACAAATATTTTTTTCAATAAAACCATTATTTGGGGAGTATATTTGACTATCCCAGCAATATACACACATTCATATATTAATTGTACATGTATTTCTCAGTAAGAATTTGAAGTAACAGATTTTTCTCTGTTTTTTTTATAAGATCTGAGTTTTACTGTCACAGCCCTTGATGCCCTGGATTGCCTCATAAAACTTTAAGTTTTGACACAGGAAGTGGATCAATCTAACAAGAACTGAACTGGAAGCCTCCTTCCTGAAGACTAGCTCTCATTATTTCAGAGGACATTCTGCAAGCTGCCAAGGAAGACAAACAATCAATGATCCTACTGTCTATAAAACCTAATAAACCAGTGACTGGCCAAGTAAAATACCCTTATTATTTCTGTAGTGGCACTTTTATCTTGGTGGTAATCAACAGCTGACTTATTGGAATTAATGCACACTCATGGAATAAACTCATGTGTAGTGCTGTAAACATAGCCAAACCAAATATACGTTGTTGGATTGATAATAGATCATAGAAAAAACATTTTCCTATATCCTTATACCAATGAAATTTTCTTAATTTATTTTGTTTGTTTATTTTTCATATACATACATATTTTGACAGACAAGTGTGACTGTCACTTCTTTTGACAGTAGTACTTTTTTGCAAAAAATGGAAACTATGAGTTAAGAATTGTTCATCTAAAGAAAATATGTGTCGGGCTGGAGAGATAGCCTAGCGGTTAAGACGACCGACTGCTCTTGCAGAGGACCTGGGTTCGATCCCCAGCATCCACATGGTGGCTAAGAACTGTCTGTAACTCCAATTCCAGGAGAACTCCAGGTCCAGGGGAATCTGAGACCATCTTCTGACCTCTGCGGCATTGCAGGACACGGGTGCACAAACCTACATGCAGACAGTACATTCATACACATACAAGAATAAATAAAATTTAAAAAAGAAAGGCAAGCTGAGCAACATTATTAAAATAAAAAGGAAATATGTGTCTCTGAGATGGTTAATCCTAAGTGACATATTTCAATACAACTATTACAGATGGGCTGAATATATCTCTCAACTCTCTTGAATAGATGCATCCTTCTACAGCAGAAGGTGATTAGCACAGAAACACACAATTGACTAATGTATAGCGAACAAGATCCTGAGAAGTGCTTATCCCTGGATAGGAGATCTATTTCAATTTATGCCTCTGAAGTCTCGGGGATCATTGTGAGAGATAAGGCCGACTGATTTTAATAGTAGAGAAGGTAGATGGTCACAAGGAAGCAGAGACCTCCCAACAGCTGGTCAGCTACTCATGTGAGCTCTCATCAATGTTGACAGCATGCACAAGTCCTATGCAAGCTCCAGCCAACATAGACATGTTCAAGTGGCAAAAAATGCAAAAACTCAGTAAAAAATCAAATCATGACATCAATTTCTTCAGTGAAAAATATTTAATATTATGAAAATCTCATCCAAAAGTAATGCAGAATTATCCAAATTCATTCTACTTTTTAACCAAGGTATTCTCTTAAACATTTTTCAGCTTGTGGGTATCAGATATTTCATGATTTGGTTCTCAGTTACCTCTTTTCTTTCTATGCTAAGCTTCAGACTTAAGCAAGATTGTTACTATTATTATTATTATTGATTATTAAATATTATTTTGAGACAATAGGTAATTAATCTAAATTTGGCAAGAAACTTCTGTATCTATGGGAAATACTTGAACTTCTGATCTTGACTCCCAAACCATGAAATCTGGTATTGGCAATATCCACCATCTGGGGCCTGAATCCAAAGTTTCAGTCATTCTTAGGAACCTCCCTCAACTGAACCACATCTCCAGCCTCCTGCAGAATTTTCTAAATTACACATTTTATCTCTTCATTGCCTAGATTCTGTCATTTTAAAATTATAATCTTCAGTCCAACATTATATAGCACTCAGTGTCAAGATTTTGGCCTTCACACATAGTTCTGACTCTAAGGAAAATGAAATGTAACCAGAAATAAAACCCATAGCTTTCTGTAGATACTAGAAAATTATTAGGGTTATTTTCAGCACTTTCAGTTCATGTTCTACTTTATAGTACATACTCAAAATAGTGCTTCCTTTTTGTACCTTTGCTGCTGTTTGTCACTTTGTAAAACAGTGAGGTTCTACTGTAATAAATCTTTTCTCTTCCATTGTTGTGACCCTGGAACCTGAGGTAATCCCACAGGGAAAGAATGGGAAAGAAGATGGACTTTCCTCCATTCCATCAACAATTCCCCAAAGCTTCTCTCCATGGCATAGGCAAGTTATGTTGAAAGTCTAGCAAGCACTGAATATGATTCCATCTATTTTATAGCCAAGGAGTTACAAAATAGTGGAGAAAAATATGGCAGGTTTTGTAGAGAATTTCTTCTGACTACACTGTGCAAGAAACATCAATATGAATGGAAACAAACTGGTGTACCTAATGCAAAGAATGCCAATGTTTTCAAGGTAAGTTATAAAATTGGGAACCTCAAGATAAGTGAATTAATAAACAACAGTTCTTATAAGAATTCCATTGAGTAAAACATATTGATTTCAACATTTATACCATATTGCTTATATTTGTTTATATCAATTTCACGATTTTCTTTGCATTATTCCTAAATTTTCTTAAGAATTCTGAGTATGTTGAATGTATTTTTCCCCTGTAAGATGAAGTGAGAATAATTATTGTAACATATAATATATATATATTACAAGTTTCCATGACATTTTTTAATATTAGTGTTTACTTCCCTAATTTTCAAAATTCAGAGAAAAATTCCTTATAAAAATTTACTACATGGGAAATTTGAATTAATATTATTTTATTTTTATTTTATTTATCCACAGTAAAGTAGTTATTTGTAAGGGGGATAAATCATTTTATTTTCTTAACATTTCAAAATAAAGTATTTCAAGTTTGATAAAAAGTCATTTTCAGAATATAAATAAGTTCAATTTTTCCACTTTTTCTAAGATTTGAAAGCAAGGATTTCTAAATGACCGTGCATTACATTTCCATCTTTTGAAATTGTATCCCGGGAAGAATGGGCATTGGAAATATTCCCCAAATCCAGAAAAACACTAATTTCAATTGGAGAACTCAAACACTATGTTTTTGCTTTTCTTCATTGCCTATTGGAGAAGGAAATAAATATCTGAGTAAATGATATTAGTCATATATTTCATGCAGCAGAAACATTGATATTGGATTATTGGCTGCCTTTAAATTGCCAATTAAGACTTTGAATGTATTGTAATTTTATTTTCTTTTTAAGTGGGTGTTTATTTCATGCTATTCTGAAATGGCATGAATAACAGAAAGTTTTTATTGAGGAAGAGACATCATAAGTTACTGAATAAAAGAAGTAGCTTAGTACTATTGGTGTTATTGTTGTGTTATAGCTTCTGTTGTTAATTTATATTTACCTACCGTGCATATTTACAAGAAGAAAAGTGCATGGTCAGAGACATGTTATCAGGCAACTAGGGATTAAAGGGTTTATCTTAGATACAATGTGCTGTAATGGAACTATTTCAGAGCTGATTTTCAGTATATTTTTTCCATTCAGTCTAGTCTATATTGAACATGAGGTTACATAAAAAGTTATAGGATCTCCACCATTAATAGTTTCCATATTATTGATGAAGATGCCTATTTTTAGAATCTGAACCCAGGTATCATCTTATATTAAAATGACATTTTGTAGAAATTGTATTGGATGCAGTTTGTAAGGATGATATGTCTTTGGGATGGAAAAATGCAAGGTGGTATTAAAGACGATCTTTCAGGTAAGATGGACTTTCACCTAAAATTTAAATAAATAAAGGCAGAATGGATTCTATACTGGCAGAGTTATTGTACAAGACCAGGGAGAAAGGCGGAGTTCAAAGCTTGGCACTCTGAGGTGTACATTGTTTCCTCTAGGTAGAAGTACATAGTGGAGATCAGTTGTGTTCCTAGCCAGTAACTGAATGGCTTTTCAGGTTAGATATATAATGTTGACATTTATTTAATAAATAGCACATCATTATGTTACCTGTATGAAACTGTAATGGGGAAGTACCGACTTTATAAATCACCTCTTGTATGATGGGGAAAATGCAATGCTTGATGAAGAGGCTCTATCAGGAAAAGCATTAAGCATATACTGATGGGTGTGGTGAGTGGTTCTGCTTATAAAGGTGCTGGTGGTCAAACACAATGACCTGAGTTTGAGCCCTAGGACTCACATGGTGTAAGGAGAGTATGTAGTCCCACTAGTGTTTCCTCTGACCTCCACAACAATAAGAAAAAAAATGAAAAAGGAAGAAAAAGAGAACATAAAGAACGTGACTGGAAATAAGAATTAAAAAAATAAGCTCACAGTGCTTTTAGCAAGGAATTGACTGAGATTGGATCAAAGAGCATATGTTGTCGGGGTTATGTGTATACTTTTCAAATGTCGGTTACTGTCTCCTGTGAAGAAATGTGCATGAATTGTTATTTTTGTATTTAGATTACTCACAAATTTAATTATTTATTTCTATGAATTGGCTCTTGTCCTTAACACACTGTATTTTAATAGTTTAGCTGTCAATCTGGAAGAATGCAGGTATGGAATATAACAGAAAGAGGAAATTACTGAATGAATAAAGTTATACAATTATAAATGGCTATCAAACACATTGAATTTAAAATTTAAAAGCTATATTTATGTGGCACTAAGTTTCTCAATCTAAAGAGATTAAAGGCTGCAAAGGAATATTATTAATGTAATAGTTTCCTAGATGCTGTTTTTTATCAAACAAAAATCTCAGTGCTAGGTATAGCATGTGTACTTATGAATTAATTATTGTTATTATGGGGGTAAGACACCAACAAAACAATATAGGTTATTGTAGTTCCTCTTGTTTGACTATAGGAACTAGATAAGATCTAATTGATAAAGACAATTTATGATTTGATTGCAAGATTGAAAAATGCAAGCTGGAAATGAGCTGTAAACATCCTTCCTGCTCACTAAATTCAAGAAGGTAAAAAGAAAGTTGCCTGGTGAGATTACATCAATGTTCTTTCCCAACTCTGAACGTTATACTTTGCAATCCCACCTACCAGGCTGGATTGTAGAATATATTTATCCACTGGTGCACTAATGGCATTATGGTTATGGGAGTAACCAAAGGCTTTTGCATTGGATTTGTGGCTCAAAAATGGATGGAATGTATGTGTGATACTGTAAATCTAGTCAAAAACCCCTGAATGGAGAGATCATAGGTCCTAGGGGCAAGATAAGGACTCTTGTTTAACTAAACTGATATAGAACCAAACTGCAATCTAAATAGTCATGTATGTACTCATAGAACTATTGTTTCTCCTCAATTAGTTAACTTTCTCTTTATAAAAAAGTTACAGATGCAGACATATTGCTGCAATATATGCTTAGAATAAATGACAATTGCATGGTAAGCTTCTATATAGCACATATATCACTACTCTAGGGCTCAGAGACTATTGTAGAAGAGAGAATAGAATCTATGGGCTCTGGTGGGGGGTGTAAGGAGGGACATGGATGGGGGAATGAGTCTAAATTTGATAAAGAAATGTATGAAATGTGCTCAATAAAAATTAACTTAAAAAGGGATAGCTTGACTTCCTCTTTTCCTATTAGAACTCCTTTAATTTCCTTTTCTTGCCTTATTGTCCTAGCAAAGGATTCAAGCACTATGTTGAAAAGGAGTGGTGACAGGGGACAGCCTTGCCGAGTTCCTACCCTTAAGGGGAATGTTTCTGTCTTTTCCCCATTTTTCTAAGCCTAGAGAACAATCTGCGGAAGAAGGGGTGCGGTAGAATGTAAGGGCTGCGATTGGGGTGAATGGTGAAACTACAACAATATAGACTGGACACTCATTTGATCAACTTGATTGAACATACAAGCCCCCCTGCTGGATGGTGGGACCCATGAGCTGTGTGGGTTTGGGCACAACTGCTCGCAAATTGGTTTTACATGAAGGATGCTTGTACTCACAAATTATGACTTACTGTTAAAAAAAATGAAAACAAAACAAAACAAAAGAAACAGAAAGATGCAGAAAAGTTACGGCAGAATGCATGATCTGGGATGGGTAGGGGTGGGGTGGGGGGAAGGGAAGGGGATATATGTCTGAACTGAATTGGAAAATGATGTATGAAATACACAAAGCATCAATAAAAAAATGTAAAAAACTAAAATAAAAAAAATAAAAATCATTGAATTATTAAAAAAATTAACTTAAAAAAAGAAAAAAAAAAGAAAAAAAAATTAGGGGGAGCTAGAAGGCTGGGAATAAAGCTGTGAAATGCTACCTTGAGGCAATAACACAATCATTGCATACATGATCTCACTGCCAATGTGGATGGCTGCACTGGGCCTGCACGAGACTTGGTCTCTTAACAGTCAGTCTTCATGGACCAGAGATAGTGGCATGGACTCCTACACTGCATGGTAATATATTATCAACTACTCAGTTTGTGGGGAAGATTAGTCATTGTCTTCAATTGTATACCAAATTGTAGTTTCAAACTTTGCACCTAGGTGGTGGTGCTTGTTAAAATAGCACCTCATAAAACAAATAAAAAAATTATTAATGGGGGAAACTGAGCTGTAGGGAGTAAGCAGGGATAACAGAAACAGGAGTGACATCAGGAAAGGGGGGCCATGAGAGTAAACAGTGCATTATATTCCTCTATGGACTAGCAATGAACTACCCGAAGAAAATAAAGTAGAATTTGATGTTTATAAGCAGTAATGTAGCTACTAGAAAATATTCAAGCTTAACACTTGTTAGGCTCTGTATGTTTAGTTGCCTGTGAAATGTTTATAACATACACAGATAAGAAAAATAATTCATAATAATAATTAAGTAAAGAAAATATTCTAACACTTTAATTAAAATATTTGTAGCTTTCAAACAATTTTCCTCAAAAATTTAGCATTCTGCATTTAAATTTGAAAGAGATAGAACTAAAAATAAATATGTGCATGTTCCAGAGTAATCTTTTAGGTGGGAAAATTGCCATCACAATCTGCAGTCAAGGTTTGGATTTGGGGGGAGACGATAATAAAGATAACATTTTCGTTACTTTAGTAGACTCAGGAAAAAATTGCAGTAGCAGAACCTACAGATTTTATTCTTGTTTATCTACATTAGAAAATATGTAATTTTCTGTACCAAATGTATTAGCATTATTATATTGTGTACTTTAATTGTTATATAAGTGACCCAAAATCCGATCTGTCCTTATTTATCAGTATAATATGAGAATGCATAATGATTTCTCCTCACCTTTTTTTTTTTTAAATTAGTTTTTATTGATGCTTTGTGCATTTCATACATTTTTCCAATTCAGTTCAGGCTTATTTCCCTTTCCCTCCCCCCCCCACCCCATCCCAGATCATGCATTCTGCCATAACTGTCCTGCATCTTTCTCTCAGTTTTTTTTTTTTCATTTTTAGCTATAAGTGATAATCCATGAGTACAAGCATCCTTCATGCAAAACCTATCTGCAGGCTGTTGTGCCCAAACACCTACAGCCCCACCATCCACATGGATTAACATATTCTCCTCACCTTTTATTTGTCTATTATAAACATTAGTTTTCTTAGAAAAGTGTTAGAGGGTATTCTTTATACCATAATTATCTAATTGAATTTACATATAAATATGTAAGTTTAATTACTTTGTTTTCATAATTTTTATCTTCTAAGTGTTGGAAGCCCCAAAACCAAAAATTTCAGTTATTAAAAACTTTGTTTTATAAAATGTGTTGGGACAGATAGATTTCTTCACTATGAAATTTCTAAGTAATATATTCTATCATGTGCTTTACCTAAAGTGGAAATGTGTTTTTCCTTTGAGTATTAAATATAGCTTATGTAAGTGGTTGGATTAGTTGCACTGTAAAGAAGAGTTGGAAAAAGTAATGTCTCTGATTGTCTCATTAGTTTTCAAAACTTTCAGGATTCCTTAACACACAACTGCATACAATCTACCATGTCTTCTTGTGTTCCATGTACTGGAACAAGAATATTAAACACATATTTTGAATTTGCACAGAGCTATAGCTCCTGTTGAAAATGTCCAATAGTTTGCAAAGTCTCCCTGGGGCTTTTATTAACATCCTGCTAGATTTCTGTGACTGCACAGAGGGATGTTACTGGTGGTCCAGCTGGCCAATTTATTGAAACCAGGACAAAACCCCAGTTTCTATTTAATTATCTGTGACATTGCTATAACCCTAAGAAATTGGGTTGCCTGGTAATTTTGCAGCATTGCTGAATTTGTTACAAGGTGAAAATGGTGAATTCAAGAATTTCATTGAGTTACAGTCTTGGAATGAAACTTTAATGCCTATTTCATTCATCTCCTGACTTTAATCCTGGGCCTGCAAGAAAGTAATCCCCAGAAGCTAGATCTTTTATTTTTATCTTTAAAGTATGAATATCTGTAATCCCATTTGTAACCTAATTTTCATGTTTCCTTATTGTCCCATATGAATGGTCTTTCCATGAGCCACATAAGTTTGGATGAATTCCTACTTATTGCTTAAATTAAAAATGGATTGGATCTTATTATTGCATCTTCCCTGCATTCTCCGCTATTGTCTAGATATAGGTAAATAGGAAATGCAGTTTTGACATTTAGATTTCTAAGTTTGTGATGTGAGGTATTTCCAAATGCCATGGGATGCTCTTCTGAAAACTGGGTCACAGAAATGCCTTATGCTAACAAGATAGGTCTCAACATCTTACCTTTGTCCTATATTGTAAATCTCCCAGATGAATCAATTACTGAAATTTTCATTTTTTTCTTTAATTAAATATCAATTATATCTATCTTCTAAATTTACTAAATATTTGCATTTTTTTTTTATCTTTTCGAGACAGGGTCTCCCTGTAGCCCCAGCTGTTCTGGAACTCACTCTGTAGATCAGGCTGACCTTGAACTCATAAAGATCCACCTGCCTCTGCCTCCCAAGTGCTAGGATTAAAGGCGTGTGCCACCATGTTCAGCTAAATATTTGCATTTTAATTGTATCATATTTAGTGGCTACTAGTTTCTTAAAATTCAACCTGCTTATCCCTCTAGAGCATTTCCATGTTTAAGTACATTTCAATTCTGTTATTACAATAAGAATATAGTGAGTATACAAATTTTAATATAAGAGAGACAGATACTGATACCTAAATTACTGAATATACCCTTGGTTAATAATTTTATCTATTCTATAAGTTTAAACATTATAACAAAGTTTTTTTGTAACAAGTTAACGTTTGTGAACATAAAATTACTTTCTCAAAATTCAATCAAAATACTTTTTCTAAAGTTTAGAAATATAATTAACCTAGTCTTTGAATTGAGCTAGCTTTTATTTTAGTGTTCAAATATTTTTTAAAAATATTTTTTAATTTTATTTATTTATTTTCTTTTTTTTAAGTTTTTAAATTTTATTTATTTTTTATGTGTATGAATGTACTGTCTGTATGTAGGTCTGTGCACCCGTGTGGTGCAATGCCACGGAGGTCAGAAGAGGGTCTCGGATTCCCCTGGAAC
This sequence comes from Rhizomys pruinosus, assembly GCA_009823505.1. Lineage (NCBI taxonomy): Eukaryota > Metazoa > Chordata > Mammalia > Rodentia > Spalacidae > Rhizomys > Rhizomys pruinosus. The sequence goes on from VZQC01006876.1 coordinate 5,684,996, forward strand.
TAGAGTTCTACTGGAACTAGAGTTACAGACATTTGTTAGCCGCCATGTGGGTGCTGGGGATCGAACCCGGGTCCTCTGCAAGAGCAGTCGGTGCTCTTAACCGCTAGGCTATCTCTCCAGCCCCCAAATATATTTTTATAGAATAGACTCTTTTTTATTTCCCTTGGCCATATACAGCACAGAAATGCATGCATGGAATACCCTCCAAGTCTTAAACATACATATGTAACATTCTTTTTCATGGTGAACCTTGGCTCCATGATCAGTTTCTCTGGAAAGGACAGAAATAGAAATGTCAAAATCTATATGAAATTTTAGCCTTAAATAGAATGGATAAAAATGTAAACTGTGAGCTGAAGTAGAGACAGAAGTACATTCAGACAATCTTCTCGAGTTCACATGATTGAGGATATGTACAGTTTCTAGAGACGAGCCCAAAATGATTGCAACCCTCACTAAAAAAAATAAAAGTCTCTTAGCATTTATTCCAATCTAACCCTCTCTCACCTGTAAGACTACAAGGCTGCACAGGAAGGATTCTTCAAGGATTCTTCAAGGATATCATAATAAGTGACCAAATTATTTAAATTATTTAAACCATTTGAGGGATAACTCTAATTTGGTTAGATTCAGTCCACAGTCTCATAATTTTTTAGTATTTTATTAAATAGAGCAAGTAGGAAAAAATTAGCTATGCAATAACTACAGAGTTTTGTAAAGTTTGAGGGCAAGGATAGAAATCTATGTATGAAAATTATAAGTTTCATAACTTAGTCAAGTTCAGGAGGTTGGGCTTGAGGTTATGGTGATGGCATGTGATGTTTGTGATGATGCACAGGATGCTCTGTGAAGCTAAAAGGACAGCATGTAATGGGATTGTACAGGCTAAATGAGAGTATTCATAAATACATGATACAGTATATCATATAATCATATGTAATATAGTATAAAAACATATCTAGAATATGCTAAATATTAGAAAATGCAGACCATTTATTAAATACATATGGTTCTGTGTTTGTATATACATGTTTGTGTTTAATAATGTATATATAAGACAAAACCATAGTAAAAGACAGCTAACTCACCTGAAAAAAATGAATGCCTAGATTGTAAAATCTTTGTGAAAACGATGTTTGCTTTCTGTAATTATCTAAAAGTTATTTTATAGCATTCTCATTTATATGTTAAATGTATACTTTAAAAAAGTAGCTGGAAACTTGGTCTAATTAACTTACACCTTGGTATAAGTAGCAAGTTTAGTAAGTAATGTAAACTTAGAACAATTTATCTGTATATAAAATGTATTTATTAAAATTCAAATGGTATTAGAATTTATAATACTTTTTTTTCCAGTGTTGTATTGAAGAATTTATAATACTTTCTATGATTTATGATGCATTTTCTTTGTTGCCTTAGCCAGGAACTATCTGATATCACCATAACAATATGTGATGTGAACTGCCAATACATCCACTTCTAAGATGGGAAAACTTGATGTGTGAGGTTGAGTTATTTTGTACCACAGTTAATAAATATGGAGCCAGAATGAAATTCTAGGTATTTTGGTTTTGATTTTTGTCTTTTAAACATGAAATTATTCATAATTCAGGTAAATAAAGTAAGTCTTGCAGTTAGGTGACAGTGTAGCTAAATAATATTAAATCTAAACTTGGCACTAATTGTACCATGGGAATCTTGGTGGTACTCTTAGGATGAAAAGCAATTACAGTACTGATAGCATGCCTTTACTCCTCACAAACTGTATTGTTAGATCTAGTGTACTTAACTAGATCCTACCAGCATCATGGGTAATACCTTGGGCAGGATATTTGAGCTTGTATACTGTCTTGGATAATGAACTTGAGACAATATTATGTCTTATTTTCACAGTAAATATCTATACTCATTATAGTTTAAACAGTAAACTTAAAAATTTATCCGGGTGTGGTAATAAATGTCTTTGATCCCTGAAATTGGAAGGTGGGATTGGATGGAACTCTGTGAATTTAACGCCAGCCTGATCATTTTAGAAGCTGAGTATTGACTAAGCAAAAAATTTAGTGAAATGTCATAGGATAAGAGAGTTTAATAGAGGATTTAGTGCTAGAATTATTTTTAAATATGATTATACAGTTATAAGCAGTAGTTACTTACATTCTCACTGTCTTTTGGTTTTTCCTCATTTAGGAGTGCGCTCGCACATGTGCGCGCACATGTGTGTGTGTGTGTGTGTGTGTGTGTGTGTGTTAGTAGTGTATCAGTGGATTTGTTATTGATATTCTTGAATATAAACAATTTAAAACATATTTTTCAAGGGCTCATGGTTTTTTTGTTTTGGAAATTAAAATGTTCTGTAACCAGCAATTTTGTGAACATGGGTTGACTGTTTAAATATTTGCCTCATTTCCATGTCTGGTTGATTTTATTGCTTTGTGTTTTCTGATTTTTTTTCATTATCTTATGCCACATAATTACTTTGGTAACAGTCTCAAAATATAATTCAACAAACGAAAATATTAGTACATCAAAGCAGAATCCAAAGCTTATTTTTCTTTGTAGAATTTGAAAGCTGTGATAGAGCAACATGGTCATAGCAATAGCACCCCTTAAACACAGCTCAACTCTGATTCAGAAGTGCATGTAAGATAAGCAGTGAATATGAAGTGGTTCAAATAAAAAGGAAAACAGTATGATTTCCCCAATATTTACAGGCATCCATATTTCAGATAGAATACCAATACTGAAAAACTCCCCACATGGATATCTAATCAAATTTTAATTAAAACACAAGAAAAATAAAGTTCTGTGATTTGTATTGGCAAATTTGTCTAAAGTATTATCATCCAGGACACAAGCAACATAAGAATGTTTCCCGAGGGGCTGGAGAGTTGATTCAGTGGTTAAGAGCATGGGATGTTCTTAACAGAAAATAAGGGTCAATTCCTAGCGCCACATAGTGGCTAACAACCATCTGTAACTTGAATTCCATGAGATCTAATGCCCTCTTCTGACCTCTGAGGGCATTACATGACCTACCTCATACTGGCAATACATTCAAATACTAAAATAAGAATAATAAATAAAATATTTATAAAAGAATGTTAGCTGAGGCCAGTAAAGCAGGAAAATTGTATAGAATGTAAATTGGAATTTGCATGTACAGAAAACCATGAAGAGCACAGAAAGTGGTCACTACATGGATAATTATAAAGTTCTCCCTGCTTTAAAATATCTAAAAATAAAATCTGCTCTTCCTGTCTTTGTCTGTATTCCTTTTTATTTTTATTTTTTTTGCACCATTCCTGGAGGTACTGCAATACCAGGTCGACACATGGAGTGGACGGAGCAAGCTCCTATTCCAACTCCTGCTTCCAAAAATCCATTTAATATATCGTCCTCGGATAGAGGACGTATCAGATATTAACCTGATAAGAACAGATACCACATTTGCTCTTAGCCAATGGCCGAGAAGCAATCTCTATTTTTTTTTAATCCAGCCCCTCCCTCTCTCTTAATCTGGCCCTCTGTTCCCCTTTCTTTTCAATCTTTCCCTCTGTTCATCTCTCCTTTTCTCTTTCCCTATTGCTCTTTAGTATTCTCATCCTGGAGAATGGCTACTAAACACAAATGTAGCACTGACCTAGATCCTGAGGCCTGTTTCAGGATTCAAATTAAACCAACAACAACATATTATGAGTTTTATCATGAGCATAAATAGAACACGTGACAGAATACAATACAATGGCATTATCGTGTTTCAAGCATTGCTGTCGCTGATTTTAGTATTTCCTTTTCCATCCATCTACATTGATCTAATTTGTAAAGAGGTGGGAGATATTTTCTCATGTCTCCTATGGTACAGATTTTTACTGTTACCAGATCTACATGTGGGTATAAACAAAAATATATCTCTGTATAAGCATAGACACATGTGCATGAACTTAGAGAAATTGAGAAAATTTTACAATATTCACATAAGCTATTGTCTTTCATCCAAGTACAAAAAATTACACTAATTTGTAAACCTGATGTCTCCCAGAATTTTTCTATTTTGCCAAGAATTTTAGTTTCTACTGTTTCTTCCTTTTTTTTTTTTTTTTTTTTTTCTTTTGATTTGATTAATGATCCTTTGGCAATTCCATACAATGTGTTTTGAACATATTCTGGTCCTGTTCCCCACCCCAACACCTCTCTTACAACATGCCCACCCCCGCCCCAGTTTCTTTTCCTCTATTACTATTCTTTTCACGTCTGTCAAGTCTAATATTTGTTATGCAAATATGGTTGGGTGTGGGCTCATTTCCTGGAGTCTGGTCAACCTATCTAGTTTCACACAGGTAAAGAAAACTTATTCTTTATTTCCCAGTAGCTGTCAATTGCCAACAGATCCTCAGCTAGGGATGGGATTTATTGCCCACTACTACTTGCATGCCAGTCTGTCTAGTGTGAACTTGCACAAGTTTTGTGCATCCAGACACAAGCACTGCGGGTTCAAATGTTCAAATTCCCTGATGTACCAGGACAACCTGTTTTCCTTATTTTCACCCTCCAATTCTGGCTTTAAGAATCTTTCAGCCTGTTCTACAAAGTTCCATGAACCTTGGGAGCAGAGGTCATAATCTTAGTGTCCCATTGAAGGCTAAACACTCCTCAGCCTTTTATTCTCTACATGTCATCCAGTTGTGGATTTCTGTTTTTTATCCCCATCTGCCAGAAGCTTCTCTGGTGAGTGTTGAGAGATGTACTGATCTTTTTCAACTTATGTGACACTGATAGGCCTGGCAATCTCTAAGTATATTAATTTCATCTAGAAATCAGAGTTTTACCTGACTCCACTTCCCATATGTTAGGATTAAAGGCATACCCCAACATGAATGGGATAGTGTTCAATGTACAAATATTTAACTTTTCTTTATGTCATTTTCACATTAGATATCATATTTTCTTTGGTAGAATTTAATTTGGCTCTTTGTACTTTATAAATTTGATGACTAGCATGTCAATCATTTTTTTATTCTTGAAAAAATAAGCTATAGTTTTAATAACAATTTGATAGTGACATTCCAGTTTCTATGTGTCAAATTTTGTCTTTTAATTTTGTGTTTGTTTAGACTTACTTTTAATACCATAAACCCAAATATTTAAAATACATAGTATTTTTTTTTAAAATTCAACACATCTAATTTTACGATATTTTAACACATCTAATTTTACAATGTTTATATCATTCTAAATTTTTACCTCATGTATAATGTGGATCTCTCATGACCCAAATCATCTTGACTTTAGGAAACTACTTTTCTAATTCCTAAATCTTTAGAGCTGTCTGTACTAGACATGTAAGTCAGTTAATATAATATAATGTGTGATTTTTTGTTACCAACTTCTTTCTTTCTCAACACTATTTTCAAAACCCACTGATATTGATCCATATATATATATATATATATATATGTATATACATATATATGGATATATATATATATACACATACATATATATGTGTGTGTGTGAGTGTGTGTGTATGTGTGTGTGTATGCATGTGTATGTGTGTGTGTGTGCTCATCTCTAAATACATGCAATGGGATGGGACTGTGAGGTCATTTGCTAGTCCTCAAACATTCACACTTCCTTTTCAAAGTGGCTATGTCATTTTCCTTCCAGACAGCAGTGATGAGGGTTCTGATTTCCTACATCTCTGTCAACATGTTTCTGTCTTCTTGATTAAAGGAATCCTGGGGGGGGGGGAGGATGAAGTAGTACATAATTCTGTTATTGATTTGCACTTCCTTAAGATGAATGACTTTTTTTAATTTGGCTTTCTTTCAAGGGAAAGAAATCTTATATTGCTTGAATTCCCTAAGATCATTATTCCATACATAGTTACAGTTAGTGAAAGAAAGTAAGAAATCTACCCATTCTGTGTCATCTCTTGCTCATGAATGGAATATGTTTCAACAATATTTAATAAAATGATTCTATTTAGGAATTCACAAAGGCCAATTGAATCCACTTTACTTTACTTTTGCAATTGTTTGCAAACAAGCTTTACATCTGTATTTTATCTTGGATTTCAAATCACTCGAATACCAGATAAAAAGGGAGTAAATTACAAACTTAGGGCAATAGAGAAAATAAGTACCTCAAGATTTACCTGATAGTGTAAAATTGTTAGTCACCGACCAAGATGAGATAATTATCTGAATATGATTTATATGCAATTAAATGCTTTCATTAGCTCTCTGGTTTAATTATTAATTTCTGAACAAATTTTTCAGGTGACGACTTAATCAACCTACACTTAAAGAAACTACAGAAAAATATAGCTTTCACTTGGCAGACCTTAATGTTGTGGGTTGAATTATGTTTCCTCAAATTTTGTATTTTTGAATCTTAATTCCTAGAATATTAGAAAAGGATCTCATTTGGTCATAGGGTTTTACACACATAATCAAATTATTCAGGTCATTAGGGAGGAGTGTATTCAACATGACTGGTATCTTTGAAAAGAATTAAAATTTGAATGCAGAGAAATGATCAAATGATGAGTGACAGTGATCTAAATACCCAGGGAGATAGCAGTCAGCATATGGAGCAGAAAAGGATTGAACGGTTTCTACCCTCCCATCTCTTTCAAAAAGCTAGTCCTGTTCACACTGTTTTAAACTCTAATTTTCAGAACTGTAACATAGTACATTTCCTTGGTTTAATCCACCTTGTTCATGTAACGTTGACAAATTAAGACAAAAAGGAATGGAAAATCAATTAGCTAATATCTTGTATCCAACCTTCCTTTTTTGTGGCCATTTTTGTCCCATGCATAACTTTATTAGATTGACTTTAATTTTTGTTTTTAAACTCTCCTTGAACTACAGAACAAATGTTGACTTTCTTACAATACTGACATGATGTAAGGCACCCATCTTCACCTGACAGGTAAATTTTTTTCCAAGACAAGAACATTTTATTCAGTGACAGAACTTGTCACAAATAAGTCACCTGCCAGGAGCAATAATATATCTATGGCAACAAGATTGGAATGCCATTTACTGCTAAAGTTCAAATCAACAGTTCTATGGAGTGAGAAGAGGACACTAGCATCTCAAACAGCTTTTTTATACAAAGCAAAAAGGAGACACTACTATTTAAAATTTCTGCCCTTCAGCGAGTGTTTAAAAAGTGAATATAAGAAAGTCTGCTTTAATATACATCTCCTTTGTCCAAGTTGCCAATGAATTTGTTTATCAGAAAAGGAAATAAGTTTAATAAAATTGGAAAGATCTGATTAAAAAATCAGTGAGGTGGGAGGCAAGTGACTTTTCTTTCTTATTTTTCTTACTTTTGATTATGTATATTTGTTAATTAATTGAATTAAAATTTGCCGAGTACCTGGATTTAAGTAAATAAGCAAAAGATATCTTTATTTTCACCTACTTGTCAAGTATCTAGATGACCATTCCTTTATTATTAGTCTTATAATCAAGTTAGTTAGAGTGTTCCTGATTTACATTTTGCTTAAAAAATATAAAAATGTATTTTCTACATGAACACATTACAATAATTCAGGTATATTTAGGCATGCATTTCACAGATAATCTTAGACTTCTTTCCACTTACCAAAATGAATAAGCCTATAAGAAGAATACATGGTACCTTTAGAATCACTATTCTAATCCTCAGCATTGGACTATTTATATTTTTGCTAGGCATATGTACTAATTGTAACAAAGCATTTCATTCTGACATATTCATAAATGTACTTTGACTGTAATTATACCTTTTGATAATCAGTCCCATTCTTCTTTCTTCTTTCCTACTTATACCTCTGAAATTGTTCACTTTATATTATTATTGTTATTTAAATTTTCCAAGTTCCACAAACAAAATAAAATATCGGGTACTCCTCTACAGATCTGTCTAATTTCTTTTAAAATAGTTATTTCCAGTGTAATTATTTTGTCAAACAACATAACAATTATATTTATGACCTAATGATTCTCTGGTGTGTGTATATCTTAATTTCTTTAATTTGCACACTCGCTCTTGGACATACAAGTTGATTCCATATTTTACTGTTATAAATACTGTCTATATACTGGTGGATATATATTATCTTTGTGGTAAGCTCACTTTGATTCCTTTGGGTATATAGCATAAGTGGTATGGCTATATCATATGGAAATTCCATGTTTAAATTTGACAAATTTCTTTCTTAATATCCACAGTAGCTACTCTAATTAACAATTCCATCACAGCCAAGTTAAAGTTTCTTCCCCGTGCCTGCATTTTGAATATATTAGTTTTACTTTCCTTTCTTCCTTATTTAATTCCTTGAGGCAGGTTTTCCCTAGAACTCCAGCTGATTTGTATGTAACAATGTAAAGAAATCTGGCTTCCAACTCCACTTCACAGAGTTCTTCTAGCTGCCTTTGCCTCTTGAGTTTTGGCATTAAGGATGCTTGACCATGGCTGGCTAGTATTTTTTTTTTTCTTGATAAAAACAGATAGAGCTTATATAGGAAAGAATATCAGTATTGTTTTTATTATCATTCCCCAAATATCTAACAGGGCTGAACATCATCATTATTTCAATGTTTCTCCATTTTGCCCTTTTTTCTGGTCTTTTTTTGAGACATGGTTTCCCTGCAGTCCCAGCTGTCCTGCAACTCCCTATGTAGACCAGGCTGGCCTTGAACTCACAGAGCTCTGACTACCTCTGCTTCCCAAGTGCTGGGATTAATGGCATGTGCCACCACACCCATCTCATTTTGCCCAATTTTATTGGGGTATTTGCTTCTTTGTTCATTAATTTCTTTGAATTATTTGTATATTCTAGTTATCAATCCCACATTAGATATATATGTGGCACATTTTATCTCCCACTTTGTCCTGTCTTTGTCTGTACAAAGCTATTTGTTCAGTGTAATATGATTTGTTAATTCTTGGTCTTCTATCCTGTGTTAGAGGCCCATTCAATAGTCATTGCTTACGTTTGTCACTGTGTCCTCTCCATGTTACCCTCTTCAGAGCTTCAGGTATTACAAGGAACTTGTTTTGCTTTAAGTTGATGTATATACAGGCAGAAGATCAGAATCTAGTATCACTTTACTACATGCGATGCCCAGTTTTCATGACTTTTTTTTTTATGTTAGGTCCCCCATTCATTAATGTCTCATTGGTTGACTCAACTACATATAGAAAATTTTATGATGCAAACATATTGTAATTTTATGATGAAAACATATTGTAATATTTTACAGACTAGCATACCGCATGTCCATGTTAACACTTTAAAATGAATCTACAGGATAGATTCATCAATTGTAGGAAATACTTACTTCTCTTGGGAGATTATCATGAAGGGGCTGGCTTTGTCTCTACCTATCTCTCAAATCTTACTGTGAACTTAAACTTTTCAGTAAGATTAAGTCCAATATAAAAGGTGAGTCCTCCAACATCATTCATTTTCAATATTGTGTGAGCTATTTTAGGGGCTTTACAATTACATACATTATAGGTATAATTTTAGGTACTTTATAGGTATATTTTTAGGTACTTTATAGGCTTCACATTGGAAGTTAAAATATATTTCACATGGGAAGCATGTGTGCATGTGTATATAATATACATATATAGCATATATATACATATATATCAGAAGAATTGATTTACACATACTAAGTAAATAATAAAATATATATGTAAAATGTGTATTAAAGTAGAAAATGCATTTGTTTTATTGATGCTTTGTGTATTTCATACATCATTTTCCAATTCAGTTCAGGCATATATCCCCTTCCCTTCCCCCCACCCCACCCCTACCCATCCCAGATCATGCATTCTGCCGTAATTTTTCTGCATCTTTCTGGGTTTTTTTGTTTTGTTTTGTTTTCATTTTTTTTTAACAATAACTGATAATTTGTGAGTACAAGCATCCTTCATGTAAAACCAATTTGTGAGCAGTTGTGCCCAAACCCACACAGCTCATGGGTCCTACCATCCAGCAGGGGGGGGGGGGATTGTATATTCTAAGGAGGCCAAGAAGACACATTGGAGGAAAGACAGCATCTTCAACAAGTGGTGTTGGCAAAACTGGATCACCACCTGTAGAAGGATGAAATTAAACCCCTACCTCTCACCCTGTACAAAAGTCAATTCCAAATGGACCAAAGACCTCAACGTGAAGTCCAAAACTCTGGAGGTGATAGAAGAGAAACTTGGCAGCAGACTACAAGACGTAGGTGTAGGAAAAGACTTCTTAAATCAGACAGCAGCTGCACAAGAAATAAGGTTGTCAATTGACAAATGGGACCTCATTAAACTCAAAAGCTTCTGCACATCGAAGGAAACAACAAAGGAAGTGAAGAGAAAATGGATCTTTAAAAATGTTTATAAATATTTTGTTAATATCAAAATATTTTTGCACTTTGATTGAAATTTCCTTTAAACTTTAGATAAATTAAGGACAATATGTATTTCTATTATATTGACCTCAAACATTTCTGTTAGATATTATTTTTTCTTTAATCAGATTTTCTTAGTTTTAAGCCTATGTAGATTTTCTTTAGATATATAATTTTCCTATATTTACTGTTATTTTAATATCATTGGTATATTTAAAAATTTCAGATTAAATGACATAAACACAGATGTTTCTAAGTAATTCTGATCTTTTGAATTTGAAATTTTGAGTTTGAATGTTTGTAATACATTCTGAATTTTCAGCAGAAAGCCTTGTAGAATTTGTCAAGCAGCAGTTTTATTGTGCTTTGTGCATCTGTATCCAACTCATTTCTTTGTAGCAGCTGTAAGTTCCAGAATGGTGTCCGAAAGGAGTGGTGGGAAGGCACATCCTTTCCTTGTCTGTTGAGAAATTGTTGAGAAAAGGTCCCACATTTTCAGTAAATAATATTAGCTGGTTTATTTTACTTAATATGCTTTAAGAATAATAAAAGTTCCATTTGTTCCTTATTCAGAATTTTACCAAAGTGTGTTTTAGATATTGTTAAATACATTTGTGCACTATTTGCTGAGATAATTTCAGTTGCCTAGTTTATTCTTTCAATGTATTACTGAATTGAATCTGAATAACTTAGTCCTGCATTCTTGGAATAAATTGGCTCTGGTAGTCTTTTGTGTTCTGTTAAGTTTTATTTGCTGTTTGATGACAAAATTGCATCTATTTTCATGAGATACTGATTTTTAATGTCTTTCTTTTAATGTCTTTAACACATTAGGTATCAGAGTAATGTTGTCTTAAAATGACTTTGGATCTCTTCACTCTGATTCTGGTTTGAAAAGAAAATTGTGGAGAATTAATAGTATTCCTTCCTCAGTTTTTGGTCTGCTGGAATTCAATGATGAAAATGCATAGATTTTAACATTTTAATAATGTTTATTTTAATTGCCACAGTACATTGACTTTTAATTAGTAGATATAACTTTTATTTATAGATATTTACTTTGGGGTATAACGTACAACCAAAGGCTTGTGGACGTCAGAGATGGTGAGGTTTGGAAGCAAGGACCACCTCCATTGAATTATCTCTAGCCTGATAGACATCTTTTATTTCTGGGATAGTAGTTTTCTTTATCTTGGTGAGTGCCATATAAGGATTACAAGTTTAAATTTTCTTTTCACGGTGATCGTCCTTCTGTATTTCACTGATATTCCATTTTCTCCCGTCTTCACTGTTACTGATTACTCTTTAGTTTGCTTGTGTACCTTAGTTTTGAAATGGTTCCTTATACTAGTTTACTGAAATTGAGAATTGTTTATCAGAGATTGTTTTCCTTTCTAGTTTTGAAATGGTTCCTTATACTAGTTTACTGAAATTGAGAATTGTTTATCAGAGATTGTTTTCCTTTCTTACCTCCACACTAGAGGTAACTTCCAGCACTATTTTTCTAATTTGTCACAATTTGAATAAGCCAAATTTTTTATTTTCATTTGGGTCAAGATTTTAATCAATTTCTTTAAGCTTATTCCTTTTCCATGTTTACAAATAACTTATTTTATCTGAAATGCTGGAAGATTTTTCCAAAGTATTGATTGTTTCACAGTTTTATTATTTTTACAGTCCTGAACTATGACCTTCATAAAGCAATAAAAATGTTACTGGCAAATGATTACTGCTAGGTGAGGGAGAGTATATCTTTTTGCCAGACTGACTCTAGATAGGCTGATGAGAATACAATAGAGGAACTTGCACCAAGGGACATTTGGTTACAAATGCTTGACCAGATAAAGTTTAACAAAAATTGACTTGATGTATGACATCCATTTGGTGCAAACTGATTGGTGAGGGGAATATAAATTTTAATGAAGATCTATTATATGAAATCCACAAAAGAATAGACATATACATTATAAAATGTATTTTAGTTCTTTTTTTCAGTCTCACATTACATTTCATTTTTTAATTTTATTTTTTTCGTTTCACAAGAAAATGGAAAAAAAATACAAGATAACAATGACCAAATGAAGCAACAACAACAAAAATAAAGGGAGGAGGGAATTTCCATTTATTTTTTGGAAATTTCTTTTTATATTTTCTTTTTTCCATTTTTTTCCTTTCTTTTTTATTTTCCTGCTCTGTTAAGGCTACCAAAAAGATACGTATTTAATGTCTAGTCCAGGAAGTCTTGAGTTTAGCTGAGAAAGAATCTGGTTAATTTGGGCGGTCTCAGCCCTAAACTGCCTAGTCAATTTCCAGCTGCTGTTTAGTTATATTACCATCTGAAAAGGGCCACCCCAATCACCAGATGGGAAGCTGATCGCTCTGACTTCTTCCATGCTGAAAAAGGGCATTTGGTGTGGCAACTGGTGGTAAATCTAAAGAACTCCCAAATGCATAACAATAGAGGGGGAAAAAAGTCCTTGACTAGTGCCTGTGAAAGTGAAATGAAGCCAGGAGTGGTTAGGTACATGATCTAGGCAGGGGACCAGGAGAAGTAGAACAAGGTGAAATCAAATGTCCAGCTTAAAAATCCAAGAGAATTACTTAACCAGGGGTTTCAGAGTGTCCGTTCATTATGTTTCTCCTTCTGTTCATTTGGACATGATGTCTGGGTTCAGGATCAGCTTTCCAGGCATTTTAATATTCAGGATATGAGTTTCACTTAAGTGGTTGCTAAAAGGAAAGAGGAAATTTTCTTATTGAGCAGTAATTGACAATGATAGTGGACTTGTCCTTTGGCTGCAGGTGACCCTACTCTGTTCATCAAGGCCAAGATCTATGTTTTTATGCCTGTTTAATGGCATTTCATATAACTTTAGCCCTAATATATGGCTTAATATTCAGTCTGGCAGGGAGTTCCAGGACAGCTGGGTTTGCAGGGAGACCCTGTCTCAAAAAGACAAAAAAAAAAAAAAAAAAAAAATTGTTCTCATCGTTTGCAAGTTGTTTGTGGAATGTTGCATTACTTTTTCATTTCAACTTGAATTTTCTTCAATGTTTCTATATCTTTTGTAATTTCATTACACAATTTATCGGCCTCTTTCAATTTATCTCTGTCGATTTTTAGGTCCTTGACTTTCTTGTTTACAAGCTCCTTGAATTCCTTCAATTCCTTAATTTTCTAATCATATTCATTATTATTCTTTTGAGACATGTATCTTGAGATCTATATCCAAGGGGTCTTCCCTAGAGGGTACTTGAATAGTGATATTGGTATTTGGCAGAGGTCCACATGACTCTTTCTTTTGTTGAGCTTTAGCCATCAGGGAAGCCTCTATTCAGACTGGTTCCAATGTGAATCCTGGGTGTTTGTTGAGCTGACATTGATTTTGTTTATACTCTTCAGGCATTTGCTGTCCTCCTAGTTGATGTACAGTTGTGGCTACTTTAAGCCTCCCAAATCTCAACTCTATCCTAACACTGTACAAATCGACCTCCATCCCCTCACTCAAACAGGAAACAGTTTACCCAATGGACTAAGCCATCTAAGACCCAAGCTGGCCTGAACCCCCCAGGTCTGTGTAACCTGCACCCAGGCATTCCAGGTCCTGTGGGCTGGAATGTCACAATGTCTCCTCTACTGTGCAGCAGCAGTGCCCCACATCCAAGTGGGGTGAATCCTAATCACCCATCCCGTAAGATGTATTCACAGAACCCCTGTACACCACCCATAATCTCTGGACAGATCCTCCAGGGCCAGGCACCAAGATCTGTACCTGGGTTCAGTAGGAGAATGTCTCAGCCAAACTGGGTCTATCTATGTTGTCTCCCAATGGCCTTGGGTGATGTCTATAGTGCCACGTTGTAGTCATTAAGAATCCAAATGCCCTGAGACCACATCTGAAGTTTTCCAACCCTCTTGGGGGCCCCTAATTCCCCCTCCCCAACTTTGCCATTAGCTGATCAGAATGTGTCTACTGCCCTGGGAGCCACCATCTTGGAAAACTCTCAATTTAGTATTTTTATTTCTTTACCCCCTTTATATGCGCCAAGCTGCTGAAGGAAAACATTGCTTTTAACGTAGGAAATAGGTTTATTTCTGTCTTATTCTTCCTGCCTAGAAATTTCCAAGAAGAAATACAGCAAAGAATCATCACAGTTTAGAGTGAACAGCAACCTAGGGTGCATGAAAGCACTTTATTCCTGCTTATTTTACCTTTTACAATTAACATGAGGTTGCTATCAGAATGTCATATATCTAAAAATCTAACTGGTAGGTGGGATTTAGGTTGATAGCTTTTGCCTTTAACTTGTCTGCTATTAATGGGGTTTCATGACAGGGGAATGGCTTCCTGCTGTGACTATCACAGCTTTCTGCACTTTTTGTCTCTGTTGACCACAACTATTTGTCTCCTGCATTAAGTGCTAAGTCTGAATTGATTTATCTGCTATAGCAATTGTATTGGTTTAAATTTAATTATTTCTGTGCTTTCAGGTTGTTTCTTTGGGATTCTAGAAGCTATTCTCCTAAAATGTATTTGTCATGTATTGCAGAGCACCTGGCACTTTAAAATGAGTGAGTGCTAAACAAATTTATAAATAATAAGCCTATCCGTTTAGTCAGGGAGCCATTTCCACACTAACAGCTGTAATCACTTGCTAAATAAGATCACATATGCTTGACTCTGGATTAAAGAACTCACAAAATAAAATTTATTCACATTGTTCCCAATCCAGTTTACTTAAAACCCCAACTTTCACAGTGATTATTTTATCAACATAGTTGAAAGCAATGTTTTCAAAGTATTTTGAAATGGAAGAGCCATGTTTCCTGAAGTACTTCTGCCAAATAGAGGTTTAGGAATGTGTCTCGTGATGAACACCTTCTGTGGTTGGTACATTCTGTAGTGCAGAGATTGTGGTATAATGGGAAAGAGCTCAGTGCGCTTTTCAATCCTGATGGGAGTTTTATAGCTTATTCCTCACATACAGCTGTTGTAGGTCTGCTGTAGCATAATGATGATGCTAAGATTATGGCTTTGATATGGAGGTCTTGGGGGCAGGTATACTTCTGTCAGCTCCTCAGCTGCTGATATTGAAAAGCTTATTCTCCTTAAACTTACAGGAGAGCTAACACTTTCTTAAGGTGCTTAGTAAGGGTTTAATTAGTCCATGTCCTTTACACTGCCTATCGCTGAGGGACTGTACAGTAGTGCACATGCAGAAGTGCATGTATTTGTATACATCATAGAAAATTGCATCAAGGTCAAGCTGAGAAATTGCATCACTCATGTTCCATTTTTTAACTCCTACTATGTGAAATTAATGAAAATTGCACATCATATATAAATGAACTTAACATTGTTTATAAATTTCAAATTATTTGAAATTTCACTTATTTTTAATCATTTTAAAGCCATACCAAATAAAATACTGATATTGTAATTGGAGAAAATGAATAAAAAGTGGGCAAGCCAAGCAAATCAGGCAAGGAGTCCCTGTTGAAGACTGAAGAGTCATTGGGCAGTATGTAACTCTCTAGAGTGATGCTGGGCTCTGCTACGGTATGACTCACAGTAAGGTAATTGTAAGTGAGTATACTTTGTTAATGCTTATAATTTATAATCTCAAATGTAAAGTGATTTCTATTAATTTGTTAATATAAAAATAATTTTAAAAGATTAATGATATTAAATTTCCTACAGGGTTACAATGAAACATGTAGGAAACATACAGGTCAGCTTAGGTGATATATTTGGATCATGATAAGTGTACGTTGTTCCTAAAACAAATACTATATTTGTATTTGAGGTAGATGATTGTAACATTCATGCCAGGCAAAAACATATAGATATTTTAAACATTCAACCTTTTAAAGTTAATTTGGAAGTTCCTAATAACAAATCAAAATCTAGGTGTTGTTGTGTCTATACAGGCAGAGGTTTGGGGCCCAATATGGTTTGGAAACTTACTAACTTATTAAGAGTAAAAGTGTTTTCAAGTAGAGAAGACTGTGCAACTGAAGAGGGGCTCATTGTGAGGTTTCACATCGGACTCAGGCCTCTTTCCATCAGCAAGATGAGAGAATTAAAAACATAATATAATTCAGGCTGTATTAATCTCTTTAATTTGGAGAACATTGAACTGTTTTTCAATTATTAAGAGCGTGATATTCTCAAGTGTATAGTAGGCCAAACTATGTTGATTCCATGTGGCTTTTGCAATGTTAAGGGAATCATTACAAATTTGCATGTTCTTAGTCAATGGCGCATTTCAAGGGACTACGCTAGGACCTTAGGTCAACCAATGGTTTAGGATTATATGAATTGTGATAGTCAAGAAGACTCTGATGAATATAAAACAACTCCACAGAATTAGGTTTATTATATGCTTTAAAAATCAAAGAATTAACAACATAGAAATAAAGGTTGAGGCATTAAATATTTTATGCAAGCAGAATCACTGCTCAGTATCATGGACGTTACAGGAGGAAATTCTTCACCATGAGATCACCGAACAAAGCGGGAATGAAATGATAAGCTACTGAATGATGTCAAAGTAAGTAATATGTTTACAAAAAATATTAAGAATTTTTATTCTGTGGTTTATCTGTTCAGTTATTGCTCTGTAACAAATCACTCTGACACTTAGTAGACTAATAGAGTAAGCATTTATATTTTTATGATTTGGTGTTTTTACTTTCATGAACTGCCATGAATAATGCTAGTTCTCAGCTGATACACAATAACCTAAAATGGCCAGACTCAGGTTGGGGAATTGGTATGTGTTCAAACAGGACAAATAGGAGGCATTGGCACATATCACTCATCCACCAGACTATCCCTTTAACAGCAAGAGAAGAGGAGTCCAAATACATAGGCACTTTCAAGTCTCTGTATACATAATGTCAGAAACTTTTTTTTTCTTGGTAAAGTGATTCCCATTGCAGGGACAGAAGGGAAAATGTTATGACATGTGTTGAAAACATTACATCGCCTAACCACTAGAGGACATAAGCTTGTGGCATCCGCTGTGAGTTATTCCTCCAAGGAGAGAGCTAATAGCCAAATAGTTTTGGGATATAATATAGACACTTGGCTGCCACTGTTGCACTGTATCTCCAGGCTGTTGAGGTGTAGCTGATATTTTTTCCGGAGGATGTCGTCCTAGGGGTTAGGCCGTGTTATAAGCCACAGATAGACTTGTCACCCTTTATAGAGAACCACAAGTTTGCGGATTAGCATACCATCAAGCATCTGTGTCTATGCTCACAGCTTAGCTTGACCCAATAAGTGGTACTGCTTAAATGCCTGTACATCAATAGCTTGAGCTTGTTAGTATGACTGAAAAGGGTATCACTGTAAAAGCTGTCAATCCGTGAAGGAAAACAAACTGAACACACTAGGAGTCCAAAATGACAAACTCCAAAGAAAATTAGACTGTTTTCTTCTCACCCACTTGTGTGCCCCTTTCCCAAAGCCCAGGGACAAAACTGCGGAAGAGGAGGCGTGGTAGATTGTAAGGGCTGTGGAGAGATAGGGGTGAATCATGAGACTATAGGAATATAGTCTGGACACCTGATTGATCAACATGCCTGTGCATACAAGCTTCTCCAACTGGACTATGGGAACCTTGGGTTGTTCAAAATTTGGACATATATACTTGCAAAATGCACCAATTACTTAATTGTATGACATACTGAGTAACATCATTGTTATCTGCAAACAACTGTGTCATTGTATTGTAGAATCCCTTAAAAATAAAAAAAAATAAAAAAGAACAAAAAAAAACAAAAAAAAAAAAAATAAAATAAACAAATAAAATTAAAAATAAAAACAACAACAACAACAAAAATCATTACATCATGTGAAGATTTGAAAGGGAGGTTAGGAGAGTTACTTTACTAAAAGGAGAAAAAGGGAAGTACTTAACTTTACATAAAACACAGGGTTAGCAAGATTATAGAGCATTTGTTATCAGACAATGACAGGAAAACTTAAGCCACAATATTCAGATGCTAATCAAACTTCAAGAATGTATTTGCCACCTACCAAAATTATTAGAGCTCTTCTGAAAAATACTTAATGCAAAGATTATTTTACATCTACCCTGACATTCTGTTATTTTTAAATCACTATTGTTTTAAGTCAGCAGCTATTTATTTATTTATTTATTTATTTATTTATTTATTTATTTACTTACTTATTTAGACAGGGTCTCCCTCTAGTCCCAGCTGGCCTGGAGCATGCTATGACACCAGGCTGGCCTTGAACTCACAGAGATCCACCTTCCTCTACCTCCCAAGTGCTGGGATTAAAGTTGTGCACCTGAGAAGGTTCTTAGCTGCCATGTAGGTGCTAGGAATCAACATGTCCTCTGCAAGAGCAGTCAGTGCTCTTAACTGCTGAACCATCTCTGCAGCCCCTCAGCAGCTCTTTTAATAAATAAAGAATGTGAGGTGTTCATATCAGGAATGAAGAGATGGCTAATGGTAAATAGGTATGTTATTAAAATTATATTATTAATGTAACAAAATGATTGTTCAGTTGTTGTATAGAATATAATTGACCAAACTCAGTGATAAAGAGCTCTACAACCCCCATTAATACTTAAAATTCTCCAGAAAACACCAGCATAGTGTGCATAATTATAAGGTGACTTGAAATATCTGGGCCCCATGGCGTGCACATGTGCTTAATGCTTGATTATCAAGTGTGGGCATGACTGAGGCCGAGACAGAATCACTGAGTCCGATTATCAAGTGTGGGCATGACTGAGGCCGAGACAGAATCACTGAGTCCATATCTGGCAGAGGTGAAGGGAATTCATGGTGACCAATCTCAAGTGCTTATCTGTGGAGACAGGTTCTGGGAAGCCTGTCACTGGACAATTCCATTCTTGAAGGAATTAAAACTAGGAAGTAATTTGACTATAGACTGAACTTGCAAGCTATAGAATATGGCCAAATATAGGCTACATTTGACCTATTACTACTTCAAATATAACAGTATAATTTTCTGATAATGTCTTTGTTCATAAATATATACTAGTGCTTCTTGAAATGCAACATTAAAACTATAAAATTTCTAGGGATAAGCTGGACATGGTGATGCACAACTTTAATTCTAGCACTTAGGGGGCAGAGGCAGGAGGATCTTTGTGAGTTCAAGGCCAGCCTGGTCTACAGTGTGACTTCCAGGACACCTGGGGCTACAGGGAAACCCTGTCTTGAAAAGACAAAAAATAATTTATAGGGATATTTAAATATAATATGTTAAAACAATGCTTGTAATATTTCACTCATTTTAATGTAATAAAAATGTATATGAAATTAGACCATTGATTGGGGAGTGAAATATGTTTATATGTATTCTATCCATATGTTGAAAAAGTCCATAATTGCACAGGCTTTGGAAGGTAATAGACCAGAAGGTTTTGTATAGGAAATAAATTAATGGGTCCATTGTGCATGAAATCCCATTTTGTTAAATGAAACAAGACCATCGGTCTTTATTGATTTTGTTGCTTTTAGACTGGTTATGCCTCCTGGTTGCTTTTTATTTAATCAACACTACCATGTAAATGTAGAAAAAATAATAGTCTTGAAAACTTGCCACAATCAATCGTGTTAAAACTCAAATCAATTCACATTGTCAACAAATATTGTCATGAACATATCCTAAATATAATTTTCTAAATAATCAGTATTGTAATTATGGGGGTAATAAAATACATTGTTTATTACTATATAACATCAAACAGTTGGATTTACAGATTTGAATTTTCTTGTCAGAGGATTCATGGAAGGAGTGTTCAAGTTTGCTTTTATGAAAATCAATTGCAATATCTATACTCTGATACCCACATACTTCCTTTCATACTCTTATGATTTTTAAAACATTTTAATTATTACATTTATTTTATGTATATGAGTGTATTACCTGCATGTGTGTGATCACACATCATGTCCTGCAATGCCCCGGAGGTCAGAAAAGGGTATCAGATAACCCTGGAACTGGAGTTAAGGATGATTGTTTCTTGCAATGTGGGCGCTGGGATTGGACCCAATGTCCTTTGCACGTGCAGTCAGTGCTCTTAAGAATGGAGCCATCTCTCGAGCCTCAAAAATATTTAGGTTATAGCACATAATAAATGAAATTTCACAAAAATTTAACTATACAAAAATAATCAGCTTGGTCATTTTATGCTAAGCTTAGGTTTCTTAGGACATATTTTCAAATTCTTGCAAATTCTAAGAGTAATATTTGCTAACTATTTTATAGTAATTTGAAGAACTTTAACAAGAATGTGTATTTTATTCATAAAATATCATTTGTTAACTTTAAATATATGCATATATAAATGCACATAGACTATCATATCAATTATATATATATATA